>JAJHSJ010000010.1:26818376-27392974 GCA_021015155.1 Magnolia officinalis | reverse complement strand
AAATGGATGAATGGAATGGATGAAACACGTACATCTAGATTGGTAACTAAAGTTTGTATTCTTTAGTAGAAACCGCTGGGTAAAAGGTTTTGTCTACAGTGGTCATTTTCTCCCTGACCCGTGTTGGAGAACTGATCACATACAGGGCGATGGTACCACCACATATGGTGCTGTACCATCTTTCACACTATCGTGCCACTTGTTTCAGGTATCAGTACAACCAAAACGGTAGACCTCACCACGAATATCACAATTCTGTAAATTCAGTCTAATCATTTCACTAGGTGGGCCACAATTTGATGTTTTGTTAGACCGTCGTTTGTTTATTGAGTCCAACAGGTGGCCCAGTAAATGAGCAGAACGGCCTAATGTTTCTTCCAGGTAATCTTCATGGAGGACCTAACTGCTTTCATGGTACCGATTACCTATGTAAGAAAGTGGTACGGTACCACACTTGCGGTACCTTGCCCGCATGAGATCATTTATCCTTGGTGAAACATGTCTACATCGCGAATATGGGACGCGGATTAGGCCCTGTCGCCTACATGCGGAGTAGGCTTTTATCGAGTAAACTCTATGCGGCCCACCGTGAATGTATGTCGTTTATCCACGCTGTTCATCCGTTTTTACAGCTCATTTTACGGTTGAGCGGAAAATTCAAGCATATCAGATCTCAAGTGGATCCGCCACAGAAAACACAGTGGCAATAATGATTTCGACCTTAGAAATTACCATCTTCGGGCCTGTAGTGATGTTTATTTGTCATCCAACCTGTTCATACAATAAAGCATACATGAATGGAGGAAAACACAAAATGAAGTGAATGGGAAGCTCAAGTGGACAACACCCCACAAAACAGTGGGCCGGGGTAATGATACCCACTTCCTAAAGGGCCGCTGTAATGCTTATTTGATAACGTTATATAGACCTTGATGAATAAAAAATACAAATATCAGCTTGATAACAACTTTTGTAGCTCCAGTAAGTTTTTAATGGTGGGCATTCCATCACCACCATTTCCTGCCCTTGATTCACTTGAGCTTTGGATCAGCTTATTTTTCCGTGCACTAAAGTGAGTTGGCAAAAACTGATGGACAGCATGAAAACTCATTAGTCACAGTAGCCACACAGCGCAGAACACATGACAACACCACTTGACAGAACCACCTGATCGGCGTCCGTGAATAAGTGCACAACTGTCTTCATGAATTCTTGTGAGCTGACGTGGCTCTGTTTAGCATGTGAGGCAGGGTAACAGCTTAGTGGGTGATCCCCTCACATTGGGCCCATCTTGATATATGTGTTGTATATTCATGCCTACATCCGTTTCACCGGATCATTTAAGGGCACCGTTTCAAAATTGAGCCCATCGAAATTTTAGATTGACCATAGGAAAACAGTGGTGATTGAAGGCCCACTACTAAAAACTTCCTAATGGCATCATAATATTTATTTGCCATCCAACCGGTTAATAAAGTCAAACGACCTAAATGAAGGGAAAACAAAAATAGCAGATTGATCCAAGGAAATTTTCAACTGTCGGCATTCAATTATCACTGTTTTCCCAGTGTGGTCCACCTGAAATTTTGATCTGCCTTATTTTTGGTGTGGTACTCTTAAATGATCCGGAAAAATCGATAGATGGCATGGATATACAGTACATACATGGAGGTGGGCCACGGTTCACTCACTGAGTTGTTACCCCTGCCTCACCCGATCCGCGCCCGTGTTACAGTGGCGGGTGGGTCCCGCGTTGTACGGTGCTTGGACGCGGATTAGATACTGACAAGGTCAGTAGCCAAATCGCTACCGAAGTGACGTCACCTAGCTATGTGGACCCCACCATGATGCATTTGTTGTATCCACACCGCGTTTTATGCATGAGAAAAAGAATGAGATAGATAAAGTTTAAGTGGACCCACCACAGTTGAAACATTTATATGGCCCACCATGATGTGTTTTTTAGATCCAACCATTCATGAGATAACATAGAGATAGATGAATTGAAAACCAAAATATCAACTTGATCGGAAACTTCGGTGGCCCCTTGAAAGTTTTGAACGGTGGATGCCACTGTCCTCACTTTTTTCTAGGGTGGGTCCACTTGAATTTTAGATCTATCTTATTCTTTTTCTCGTACCATAAAATGATCTCTCGAAATGGGTGAACCGTCTGATACAACACACGCATCATAGTGGGGTTGGTGACGTCACTTCAGGATCAATTTGGCTACTAGCCTGATCAGTATCTAATCCGCGTCCACAGCGATTTGCTCATGATTTGGAAGTGGATTGGATGGTGTATCACACACTAGATATATAGCTGGTGTACCTACGTCAGCAAGTTCTGTGGGTCCCATCATGATGTATGTATTATATCCAAACTGTCCATCCATTTGATGAGCTCGTCTTAAGGCTTGAGCGGAAAAATAAGACAGATATAAAAATCAAGTGGACCACACTGCAAAAAACAGTAGGGGACTGAACCTTTTGGGGGTCACAAAAGCTTGGGATGAACATAAAATTTGTTTTTCCTCTTCATCCATGTAGTTGTGACTTTATTAAAAGATTAGATGGAAAATAAACATTATGGTGGGCCCTACAAATTTTTTAACAATGAAAATCATTATCCTCACTGCTATTTTTAGTGTGGTCCATTTGAGCTTTAGATATGATTCATCTTTTGTCTAATGCTCTAAATTATCTAGAAAAATGGATGAACGGTGTGGATATAATAAATACATCATTGTAGGGCCCATGTAACTTTAATCTCCTTTGAACCATTCATACAACTTGGAGCTCGAGGAGCGTCCGCACTCGTCTTCGTAGGACACGTATCTACACCAGCTAAAAGACAAGCGCCAACGCACCTCGAGCTCCGAGTTGTACGAACAGCTCAAATGATATCAAAGTTACATGGGCCTCACAATAATGTATTTATTATATCCACACCGTTCATGCATTTTTCGAGATCATTTTAGAGCATTAGACAAAAAATGAATAATATCCAAAGTTCAAATGGACCACACCAAAAATAGTAGCGAGGATAATGATTTTCACCGTTAAAAAATTCGTAGGGTTCACCATACCGTTTGTTTTCCATCCAATCTATTAATAAGGTTAAAAATATATGGATGAAGAGGAAAAACAAATTTCATAATGATGTGAAACTTCTGGGACCCCGAAAGGGTTTCAATGGTATACGTTCAATTCATTTTTTTTTTTTTTTTTTTTTTGTAGTGTGGTCCACTTGATTTTTAGATCTGTCTTATTTTTCGGCTCAAGCCTTAAGACGAGCTCACTAAATGGATGGATGGTTTGGATATAAGACATACCTCATGATTTGACCTACAAAACTTGCTGACGTCAATACACCAGCTATATAGTTGGTGTGTGGTACACCAGCCAATCTGCTTTCGACAAGGAAGCGGATTAGCCGGTGTACCACACACCACCAATATGGTTAGTGTGTTGACGTCACGAAGTTCTGTGGGTCCCATCATGAGGTATGTGTTATATCCAAACCGTTCTTACATTTGGCTAGCATGTTGTAAGGCTTGAGCCTAAAAATAAGGCGAAATGAAACTGCACTGCAAAACGTAATGGGGGAGTGAACGTCTGCCATTGAAACTATTTTAGAGTCACAGAAGTTTTGGATCAATATGAAATTTGTTTTTCGTCTTCATCCAGTTATTTGTGACCTTGTGAACAGATTAAATGAAAAGTAAATGTTATGGTGGGCCCTAAAAACGTTTTAACAGCGAGAATCATTGTCCACTACTATTTGTGGTGTGGCCCACTTGAGCCTTGGATATGACTCATTTTTGGGCTCATAATCTAAAATGATCTTGCCAAATGAATGAACGGGGTAGATATAATAAATACATCATTGTTTGTCCCATGTAACTTTTATCTCGTTTGAACTGTTATTACAACTCGGAGCTCGAGGAGTGTCAGCGATCGTCTTGCAACGACACATACCGACACTAGCCATATCATTGGTGTGTGGTACAACAGCCAATCCGATTCCACAAGACACGGGCATGATTGAGTTAGTAATGCAGGAATAGATCATAAGAATCACGCCGTTGGCTTAATATGGGACAAAAACGGTTGGTATAGTAAATATTATAACTTTCTACGACCATAAATCTGAATATGTATTTGGTATGTATAATATATCGTGGAAAGTAACTGAGGAGCTTTGCTAAAAGTCATTTATCATAAATGATGTTATAGGTAAAAATGGACTGACCAATGAGACAAGATCAAGTCAGACACTTGTCTACAACGTGAGCTCAAACAACACCGGTTATGACCAATGTAAGGCCCGTATTCTAGTCCGTACTGTTCCGTCGACTCCCGTGATCCTTCCCGTTGAAGTCCGACAATCCGCGAGTGAGAATTGACGTTTGCGATCGACCCTAAGTCATATCTTGTAGATTTGAGTTGACTTAATCCGAGACTTGTACTATTGCGACCGCACCGTCGCCGCGGTTTCAACGCCACAACTCTCGCACCGACCCGATACCCAGGTCAGAAGATGTGGGCCGGCGTTTATTTCGAAGAAACACCGCGCTTTTACGATCCCAAGAGAATCTCTACAACATGTCCCATCAATCAATCAATCAATCACTCAATCCATTAATCAATCAATCAATCAATGCTTTCTTTCTCCACAAGTCAAGCAACTACCAAGTCAACTCTCTCTCACCCTCTCTCTTACACACCCATACATGTCAAGTACCACATCACCTCACCCATCACTCACATCCATCACCCATCTCTCACTTTCTCTCCTTACAACCCCCCCCCCCCTCTCTCTCTCTCTCTCTCTCTCTCTCTCTCTCTCTCTCTCATTTTCAACACACTTTCCCAAGCAAGCAAGAGAGCTCACGTCCATAGTTTCCCAAGAGAGAAAGTGATTTTGTGACCCACTTTCCCTTCCCAAAATCCCTCATCTTAGCCGTTCATCCCTCATCATCCTCCATCAAAGTGAAGCACAAGGAGACTGACGTTCCAACGGACCAAGAAGATCGAACGGTGAGTGCTCCTATAGGCTAGTTTTCATATTTTTATGATGGGCCAAGTGAGGCCTACCGATTAATGGTGTGGATCTCACTTTGGACCCTAAGATGTGGCTGATGGGCCACCTTGATTATCACTTGATGTATGATTGAATGCAACGGAGGGCCTATAGTGCCGAGGTCCCTCCATCACACGTGTCCCACTCTCATTCTCTTTTTCTCTCTCCTCTCTTTTTATTTATTTATTTATTCTTTTTGTGTGTGATGAGGTGGCCATGTGGCCCACTTGGATGGACCCCACCATGAAGCATGTATTAGATCCAATCCATTTGTAGGTGGGGCCCACTTTATAGGTGTGTATGTTCCACACCACTCATCATTTGGTGGCCCACGTGGGTAGCCCACCTGAAGTGAACAATAGTCCAGTGTCTAGGGACGCTGGACGTTGAATTGAAAACACAAATATGAGCTTGATTCCTAAACTTTGGAAGGGGGTTGTGCATGTAGGCCCCACTTCGATATATGTATTCAATCCACGCCGTCTATTATGTTCCCCAGCTCATTTTAGGCGTTAAGCCTAAAAATGAATCGAATCCGAGGCTCTGGCGGGCCATAGTGTTGAAAACAGTTTCTCTACCATTGAAAACCACACTACTGTTTTTGTACCCCGAAACATGTCCAATATTGGGCTCGTTTGGTCTGTATTTAACCGTAAAAGGCAATGGGTGGGGTGGATTTTGTTGAAGCGGGCCCCATACACGAAAAACCGCAAGAAAATGCGATTTCAAAAAAAAAAAAAACAAAATAGGCAGCAGCGCCTGCTGCTGCTGACGCACGCTGCAGCGTGCGCTGGCGTGAAACGGGCAGGGACCCACTGCCCCAGTCATGGGCCCCACTATGATGTTTGTTCACCATCCAAACCATTCATTAGGTGGGCCACTTCCTAAAGTGGGCCCCCTCCGAAAATCAGGCCGATCCAATGCTCGGGTGGCCCACATCATAGGAAACAGTGGGGTTGACCCTCTGCGATTGAAACCCTTTTTGGGTCCATAAAAGTTTTAGATCAAGATGAAATTTGTTTTTACTCTTCATCCAGGTCTGCGTGACCTTATGGATGGGTTGGATGGCATATAAGCATTACGGTGGGCCCCACATGGGACCCACAGTGATGTGTGTTTGTCTCCCACTGTCCAGGCGGACGGTGGAGCCAACAGTGATGTTTGTGTTATATTCCACCATCCCCCTGGACGGTGGAACCCACCACGTGTGCGTGTGTGTGCATGTGTGTGTGCATGTGTGTGTGCATGTGTGTGCACTTGTGTGTGCGTGATATATATATATGATGGTGGGCCTTCATGAAACCCACCCATGATGCATGTGTTGCATCCAATCTGTCCACCCATTTTGCAAGCTCATTTTTGGGCATGAGCTAATGAATGAATCAGATTCATAGTTCATGTGGACCCCCACCCTTGATGCATGGGTTGCATCCAAACCATCCAACCACTTGGCGAGCCTATCTTAACGGCTTGAGACTAAAAATAAGACAGACCTATAGTTCAAGTGGACCCCACCTTGGTATATATAAGGCCCAAGTGATTAGGCCCACCTTGCCATAATTATGGCCCATTGTTGAGGCTCACCTTGATGTGTATGAAGCCATTGTTGAGGCCCACATCGATATGAATGTAAGGCCCATGGGTTAAGGCCTATTGCGATATATTAGGGCCGTGGGTTGAGTCTCATTGTGATGTATTCAAGGCCCAAGTTATGAGGCCCGTTTGATGTATTGGAGGCCCATGGGTTGAGGTCCATTGTGATGTATTAGGGCCCATGAGTTGAGGCCATTGTGATGTATTTGGGGCACATGGGTTGAGGCTCGTTGTGATGTATTAGGGCCCGTGGGTTGAGGCCCATTGTGATGTATTCAAGGCCTAACTTATGAGGCTCGTTTGATGTATTGGAGGCCCGTGGGTTGAGGCCCATTAAGATGTATTCCTGACCCATTTGGCAAGGCCCATTATGAGGTGTTTCCGACTCATATGTTGTGGCCCATTGTGATATATTTTCAACCCATGTGATTAAACTCATCTTGATGTATTTGTGGCCCGTTATTGAGGTCCACTTTGATATATATGAGGCCCATATGATGCGGCCCGTTTGATGTACCTGAGGCCCATGGGACATAGCCTATTGTGATATATTTTTGGCCCATTTGGTAAAGCCCGTTTAATGTATTGGAGGCCCGTGGGTCAAGGCCCAATGGGATTACATAAGGCCCATTGAACGTGATCCCACCGTCGGTTATGTAATGACATTTATGGCAGGCCATGCCTTGGGAGCAATGTTGGTTTGACGTCCACATTATAAGAATAATGTTGGTTAAATGTCCACATTATGACTCTCTCCAGGGCCCATTGATAGGCCCATACTTGTTGTGTGTAGGCCGTCTAGGCCCATCTGCATTGTAAGGATAGTTCATTACTTTATAACCTGCTTAGTATAATTCCATGACTCATGTCATACGCATCATATGTATGCTTGATATGAGTAGTGACTGATCATTGCATACGCCATTGGGCAGACTATTTACGGGACTCCTTATGAGACGAAGTGCCCACATTATCACGTCGTACGCGCATGATTGCTGCATGACTGGATAGTGTGACTCATGCATCTCGCATATATATGACCAGATCATTGTACGCCCTAGCGACATCAGGATCGTGGCCTCCACAGGCACATCGTGGATGGCTAGATGGGACACCAAAAATATTTGGTTCTAGCATTATGGGCACTTAGGATGTCCTTGGGTGAAAATCCCAAAATCTCCGAGGCCAGGAGGTGCCCCAACGTCTAGACCGAGTGGAACATGAGTGCCCGAGTGCCGAATACCAGTAGGCCGCGTCTCCCACTGTGTCGTGGTTAGTTGGGAGGGGGTGTGGCCTTATCCGCCCGAGTGAGGGGGCTATAAGCTAGGCTGAGTATGACTAGCTCGTAAATGGGTCTGCTATCGACGAGCCGAGCAGGTATTGACAGACTGCTGGCTAGGCGGATAGTGAGGTCTCTTCCACTCGCAGGGCTGTGCAGCTAGGGAGGAGGCAGTCTGTGTGAAGTGTAATCGACCCCGATGAGTTCCCCAGAGAGCAACCATACTAACATGTGGACTTATTGAGCAGGAATTGCATATCTATTCATTCATTCACTATTCACTTGGGCTGGTGGTGCATAATTACATATCACGTGTACCTTCGCATGACCAAGATTTCGGTTGGGCGCGCGACTAACCTGTGATCAAGAGTTTACCACATTGTGCCTGACTATCCAAATTTAGGTATGGGATTGGTTTGGATAGAAGTCCCTTGTGATAGACCCCATAGCCTGTGATACTTCGTACTATCTTCCCGACTTCACGTTCCTGCATGGTCATTTCATTCGCACCGCATATTACATTGCATCCGCAGTACTTAGCATTTTGGGTTACTATGTTTTTGCACTTAGATGATCTAGATGAGGTCGATGATATTCGTGGCTCATTAGGATTTCCATATTACATTGCATCCTCAACATCTGTTATTGTCTTATTATGTTTTGCATCGCATAGCCTTGGTACGGCTGATAGCACTCATAGACTTATCAGTATATTTCTGCTTACTCTGATATCGTATAACTCATGATCTTGTCAGTATTTCCGCTTATTCCGATGATGTATGATTTATGGACTTTATGGTATACTTGACACTTATCTTGTGCATACACTTTCACCACCCTCTAAGCTTTTGTAAGCTTATGCATGATAGATGCGTGCAGGTAGCATTAGGTTGCAGCAGCGTTGAGCTTGGAGCATGCAGCTGTCATCTGGAGCTTTGGTTTCGATATATGTATTTCCCTTTTAACATTATATTCAAATGATTATATTAGTGGATATGTGGTGATGTTGTTTTGTGGCTTGGTTATGCTTGTGGTTATTCTCCATTACAAAAAAAAAATCATACTGAAAATCCTCCTTGTAGGATCCCAAGATCGGAATCTGGCGTATGCGCGCTGGGAGCCGAGAATGGGAAATTATGGAGGCTGTTGGCACCGGATTCGGCGATCGGGAATTTTGTGAGCCCGTTTTTCGAGTTTGGGACGTGACAACCAAGGAGCCCCTACATGGCTAGAAAGCAACAACACCCTACTAAGGAAACGGTCTACCCCTTGATCTCGGTCACCAGAAGATGAAGTACCTCCGCTTCCATCAAACACCAAGCTCTTCCACAGTTACATACATTTCCGAGCTATTGCTCGGATCGTTTCTTGAAAACAACTCCTATCTCTTGCGATAGGATGGTCATCCCAGATTCCACCAACATTCCACTAAGGAAAAGATTTCGGCCCCCGTGCTCGGGCAAAGGCAAGTCGGCAGGGCGACTGTGCGCTTAATACTGAGGGAAAGCTTGACCATGGTTCACAAGAGAATTTAGATCGGCAAGCCGCTCTTAGAAATAACCACATGAGTCACCTCAGACTCTCCACCTCGGTCTCCTGCCACGCACTTCTACTAGTTTTGACCTAGTATCGACAGTCCAAATCTTACCAAACTTACTCATCCAAAATCCTATCCAAGAATTGTAACACTCCGGTTTTTGAAACCCCGAGTATACTACTCATTTTCCGAAAACCCGAGCGTTAACCTTTAAAGATAGCCCAAATTTCATGTATATTTTCTTTCTTTATCAGAGTTAACAGTTTAGCGGAATAGAAGCAAATCAAGCATAAAATAAAGCTCAAATATACATAACAAAATATTTGTGTGGCTACCCGAAAGTTTATACAAACCAATGTCCTATGTCTTTACAATTACATGAAAATATAATTTCAACCATGAATGAAATCTATGATCTAAAGCCCTAAGATCATCTAGCTCCTCATACTCCACATGAGCACTAAAATGCTCATCATATATGTCTCCTGTACATTGAATATGGTTTGATAACATCAATGACTATCTTAGTGAGGTATGACCCCTAAGATTTATCAAAACATCCCAATAATTAAGCATAATTGTTAGAACAGTCTAAACTGAATATTTTACAATGACTATCATAATAATAAAATAGAGTTCATTAGATGCGCAAACGTTAAATAAATTTCACAACGATGTTCTCGTTTAAATGCATCAATGAATGCACATGCTCATAGACTCGGGGAGCTCATCCTGCTGGTAAAAGGTCGCCCAAGGGTAACTAGCCACCCAAAAAGTACTCAAGGTATGTCCAAGGGGCACTAGTTACCCGGAAAAGATCATGCAACGACGACACCCAAGGTGACCTAGCTTCCTGGAAGAGTGCTCTATGATACTCTCAAGAAAAACTAGACACCCAAAAAAGTTCATGCGAAAAGGACAACCTATAGTAGTCGAATGCACGTAATATTAACTTTGGATCACTCGGTAAAGTACCTTATGGTACAGCCCATAGTGACCCAAGAAAACCCCGCATCTTGTATCAACCACTCGATAAAGTCCATATGTCATGAAATGTATGATTAGCCCAATCATTATTATTCCAATTGCAATCAGTCAATTTATGAAAACTTAAAGGCCACTATAAGGGTTCATCACCCAACATAGGGCAACAAGTCAGGGGAATCTAACAAATATGATTTTTTAAAGGTGATCTCTTCAACTAGTGGCCAATCATAGTTTAATAAGTGGAATACACCATCATAAGGTTATACATAAATAGTCCATCAAAGCCACATGGGGGCTATTATTCCATCAAAGTTGCAATGGCCAAATATTTCATTCAATGATGCGATAAAAAGGGATTATTTCCTAAAAGCCACATAAGCCCTAATGGTCAATAAGATAGTAAATTCACATCAAATAATCCATCTAATTTGTTAGACCAAGTGGCCACTAGTTTGAGGACCTCCAAACCTTCCATTAATTAGTCATGAATGACACAATAAACTACGTATAATATCGATAGCACATGCATATCTAAAGTGTTCATTTTAAAAACAGAATAGAGATATTCGCAATACATAGCATGTTCAGATACTTGAATATAAATCCAACAATCAATCATTTATGAAGAATTCACTCAAATAGAAATTACCATTCATCATAATTTTTATTGAATATTAAATTAAGAAATTACTGAAATAAATGAACTAAGATAATCATCATGATGTAGAAAAGCTTGAAGGGTTATCCTCACCTTAGAGTTAAATTATCTCTCACTATTGCTAGAGTCGCATGTTCACACTTCAAGATCGACATCTCTCTTTCTTCCTTTTTCTTCTCTTTCCTTTCCTTTCTCTTCTTTCTTCTTCTTCCTTCTCGCTTTTCTTTCTCTATTTCTCTCTTTTTCTTCCAGCTGTAATGTCTAGCATTGGGTGCCCAACCTAATCTTACTCAACCCGACTTGACAAGTTTCAACCAAGTCAACTCGGCAGTGCTCCCCACTTTTCTCTCTTTCTTCTTTCTTTCCTATTCTTCTTCTCTCTCTTTCTCTATTGGGGTTTCTACATCACACAGACCAGACCCAGGCCTGGATTCGAGCCCTGACTTAATAGCAAGTCGAACCATCGAGTCACGAGCTTGCCTTAATAGCAACTCTAGCGAGTCAAGCTGGTGTGGACCATGTTCTTGCTTAGTTGACTTGTTCGAGTCGTAACCCACATTAAAGCCAAGTCCAGCCTCTGTGAAGCCACTTAAAGAATGGGTAGGGAAGGAGAGAAGAGAAAGCAGAGAAGGGAGACAAAAAAAGAGAGAAACAATTGTCGAGTTGACTGGGCTGTTCTCCACTGAGTTAAGCCAGGTTAAGTGAGGTATGGTTTGACATCCATTGTTGGACCAACCAAAGAGAAAAAGAAAGAAGAAGAGGGTCAATAAGTTGTGTCACACTGGGTTGACTTAAACTGAGCCTCTGAGCGAGTTCGCCGAACAATTGAGTCGTCTAGGTTAAGTGGAGCTTGTCCAAGCTCATCTAGACAAGGTCGGGTTCGGTTTTTCAGTTATGGATAAGGTAGAATTTCAATAGAGAAAGAGAGAGAGAAGAAGAATGGGAAAGAAAGAAGAAAGAGAGAAGAGAGGGGAGCACTACCGAGTTGACTCGACTGAAACTCGCCGATTCTAGTTAGGTTGAGTTAGATCAGGTTGGGCATCCATTGTTGGACATTCTAGCTGGAAGAAAAAAAGAAGAAGAGAGAAATAAAGAAAGGAAAGGGAGAAGGAAGAAGAAGGAAGGAAGGAAGGAAGGAAGAGAAAGGAAAGAGAAGAGAAAGGAAGGAGAGCGATGTCATCGCCAAGTCGAGCTACTGAGTCGACTAATGTGAGGCAACTTGTCTTTCCCAAATTAGATTTTTGATTTACCATTAATTGTCATTACTATAATTATTATGATTATTAAATGATTAACCATTAGTGGACTATTTATGATAATATTAGTTATTATGAATAAAATTTTAATTATTAAATATTTGTATTTTATTCATCATTATAAAATATTATCATTACCATCATAATGCACTCATATCATCATCTTCTCTTAAAACATAAATCCCTCATTTCTCTCTTGATTGAGTTGGCTTGGAAGTGGTGGCTGTGATGAGGTGTCCCATGATTGCGCATATTCAACGAGTATGTTAAGGGTCAAATATTACATATTAGACCCCAGTTATTACTTGATTTTACAAACATGATAATGTTTAACGTCCTATTTTAATCGTTTGTGTTGCAAGGTAAATTTAAGAGCTTGGACTTAAAAAGGGTGCTCAAAGTATGGATTTGATGCTCAAGAATCACCAAGGCAGGGGACTGAGATCGAAGAATTCACATGCCAAAGATCCGAGAAAATCAACTGATTAAAGAAAAAGGGGCCTGAAAATTGTCCTGGATGTAAGATCATAGGGTTCTCACCATCCGTTTAGTTTGAAACTTTATAAGAGGCCTGAAGACCCTAAATTAACCGTACATGTCGAAATTCAGCCCTTAGATCACTGTGGAAGTGGTCCAATGGACAAGATCAGCCATAACTCACTGATTTGGGGCCCTCCTGATATCTGGATATGCTTCAATTTTGGTCTCAACCCCTTAAATTGGATGGCAGAGAGGATGAACGAAGTAGATTTATCAAAAACATCATTGTGGGACCTACCCGTGTGATGCGTGTGCATCGCAGGTGCACAGCCGAGTCGCACCGGACCCAAACTCCGGTAAAAGATTAGGTTGACCCGATCTCTTACGCAGAGCAACGAACGGACGTCCGCTAGGACTTGTGATGGCCCACCACCTTGGACCATTTCATTGATCTGAACCGTCTAATGTGTCCAGATGGTGTGGCCGACCATACCCATGGTGACCTTTTGGTCACATACACGTGTACACATGTAAATCGTCGTCAAACATAGGATGAACGGTGGGGTGATTTGATACAGTGGGCCGCACCAAACTCGAGCAAAACCGTCCATTCCTAATTGAAATTTTAGCACAAATCTAATAACGGGGCGAATTTCTCTGAAAACATCACCGTGGGGCCCACTGAGCATCTCAGTGCAATCTCGTTCGGATGTAACGCACGTCCGGGAAAAACGGGACTTCCACGGCGTTGTACATGTACGATCACGGTCGGATCTGTGATCCGGACCATCCAAAAGAGAGCTAGGGTGGCCACGACCCTAGCTATGAAGCCAAATCACCAGATGGGTTGACCATCCGTCCCAAAAATGGGATCAAATGCAAGACTCTCTTGCGGTCTGCATTTTCTGGATGCATAAAAGTTACACATGCTGTTGTGCTGCGTAAACAACACTTATGCCTTCCCCACTGCCTCTAAACCGACTCTAGTGCCTATAAAAGGAGAAGAGAGAGAGAGAGAGAGAGAGAGAGAGAGAGAGAGAGAGAGAGAGAGAGAGAAGGGTCGGCGGTAACAACTCTTCTTCCCTTCCTTCTTCCTGGTTGTTTTTTCTTCTTTGTTTATGTCTTCCCTTAAGAGCCTTTAGCTTGATCATGCCTGGCTAAACCTCTTAGCTAGGGCTAAGAGGTGAAGCTTGTAGTGTATGGGATTGTTTTATGCCTTTGATTCATGTTTAATGAACTCTCTTTGATTATAGTTTGATTATAATGATTTTTTTTAGTTTTTAATGGTTTATCGTGACTTAAATTACAATGGATCTGCGATAGCTCTGAGCATGTCCTTTTCAATATTATGATTGTGAAGTTAGGAAGCCCTATTGTTCACCATCATCTCATGGACATGGTTGGATGATGGAATCCTTCCTAACATTCATAACTCTTTCAGATTGGTTGTGGATTGGTTAAATTCTGTTGTTTGCTTTGTCTCATGGGCATGGTTTTATGATGGAATCAATTCTAATTCTCATAGCTCTCATCTCTTAAAAGCTAGATCAAAGGAAGTTCTGATTTGGTTTTAATGATATATCTTCCAACTAGATGAAGATAGGACTCTGATTCCAGTTGTGTTCTTGAATCAAGCATAGATCTCCCTGATCTCTACAAGTGGATCCTTCGAAACCCTAGTTTCCCACCATTGAATTTTACAAGTTTTAGTTAGAGTTATTCACCATTGTTCTTTTAATTTTCCTGATTTAGATTACATCTTCTTCTAGTTCTAGTTCTAGTTACTTTCAGATTATGTACAAGGTTCAGTCCCTGTGGATTCGACCTCGGTCTTACTGAGATTATTACTATATCGCAACCTTATACTTGGGGTGGTGAACAGAGTACATCAAAATAATCCAACGCTTCATCGGTCTCCTTGTTCATAAATTCGTCGTTACACATCATCTCTATAAACTGGCGCATGGGCGAACTCAATCCATTATAGAAAAATCTTATTACCTGTCATATTTCGTGGCCATGATGTGGACACGAATTTATGAGATCCTTGAATCTCTCCCAACTTTGGAAGAATGTATCTTCCTCCTTTTGGGTGAAATTCATGATTGTCATCCGTAAAGTGTTTGTTTTATGAAATGGGAAGAACTTTTTAAGGAACTCCCAGGTCATCTCAGCCCATGTGCTGATAAATCACGACTTTAAGGAATGCAGCCATGACTTAGCCTTCTCCTTCAATGAGAAACAACTTCAGTCTTATTGTGTCATCAGACACGTTTGGAAAGTGCAATGTGGCGACTATCTCATCGAATTCTTTTAAGTGTAAGTATGGACTTTCAGAGTCTATTCTATGAAATATAGGAAGGATTTGTATCACTCTCGGTTTGAAATCCATGTTTCCTGCATTAAGTGGAAACACCATGCAGGAAAGTGTACTCGCCCTTATTGGTTGTAAATAATCTCACAAAGTTCTAGGCGGGGGAGCATGATGCACCTCGTTCTCATCTTGAACTTCCTCAACTAGATGTTGAGGTTGATTTGCGACAATCACTTTAATTAACTCAAAGGATTTTAAGTGGTGTCTAATCCAGTGATGGATAAGCAGACCTTCGACTAATCCTCCTATGATCAAGAGATGTAAAGTGTTGTCACGAACCCACTTGGGCATTAAACACTCGCAACCTCAAATTTCTAAAAACTACACCTACAAATAGAAATTCAAAAAAGGAAAAAAGTTAGAAGGATATTACCAAGAGAGCTTGCTAAGTTAGATGCTACAAAATAGAAGACCAAGTTAGTGCATAAAACAAATTTAGAAAACCTAAGAAAATAGGTAAAAAGTTAGTCCTATTCCTAACTAATTCTAAAACTTCAATAATTCAAAAAATACAACGTAGTGTAGTCCCCGACAATGACACCAAAAACTTATTCGCTTGTACCCCAAGAGCAAGGTTACGTGTAGTAATAATCTTGGTTAGATCGAGGTCGTACCCACAAGGACTGAAGATGTGTAAGTTTCTGAGCTAATTAAGAATTAGAACTAGAGACTAAACTTAAATATGTACTTTGAAGGAAATAATGTTTATGAAGAAAAACTATCAACAAAAGAAATACTAGAGCATTAAGGATCCACTTGTACTTATTTTAATGCCATCTTACTTGATCCAATCATTGCTTCAACTCAAAATCAAAGTCCTAATCTATCTAGTTGGATGAAAGAGCGGTTAAAACATCATAAATAGGTCCAAAACAGATTTTGAATATTCATAGAATTGGTTCAACATATAACCGTCTTATTAAATTGATTATAGAAAGTTTAAAGAATCTACCATGCCCATAGTCAAGGGTAGATCAAAGAATTCTACAAATCAAAAAATCACAAATAGAGAAGAAAGCATTCAGAGAGTTCGTAAGCATCTAATGTGCCTGGAGTCAATGATAGATCAAAGTAATAACCAAAATACTCTTTAAATTCAAACCATAACTATGAAATATCTAACATGGAGATCAAACCACTTGAATCAAAGTAAGGAAAGCATTAAAATAAACTACAAGCTTCACCTCTTAGCCCTAGCTTAGAGATTATCCAACCAAAGACATGATTACACTAAAAGTCTTAAAGAAAAATATGAAAAACTAACTATATAAGAAGAAAGAACTCCTTAAAAGATGTTACACCCTTGGCTCTACTCCTCCAACCCTAATTCATGCTTAGAATCCCTTGGAGGACCCCAATATATAGGCTTTGTCCCACTAACTTTGGAAACAACCTCAGATTTATGTAGTTTGCTCACCTTTGATGGCACCTTGATGTCGTCGAAGGTTCGTGTCCGAGTTAAATTCGAATTGGAAATTATGCGCCTTTTCACACTATGTAGCCTTCAATGTCATAGCCTGACCTACAATGTCATCGAACAAGCTTCGATGACATCAAACAACTCCTCGATGGCATCGAAAATCGTCTGGAACATTAATCCAGCGAGTTGAGCTTGAAAAACCTGAAATTCTCTACGTCATCAAACTGGCTTCGATGACATTGAACCCTGTCTTTGATGGAATCGAGAATTGCACCCAATAGTCCAACAACCAAACTTGATTTTTCTCTAAAATCTTGATGGGATCGAACCTTCTTCGATGACATCGAAGTGTGTTGATGTCATCGACAGTCAAGTTCAGCAACTTCTGAAATCTTCACTTTGTAAACTCGATTTTCTTCCTTCGTCACTTGGTTTTCTTGGATCTTGTACTCTTGAAATCTCCTTAAGCTCTCAAAATCACCAAGCAAGACAAACATGAATAAATATATCGATTAAGTGCTATCATGTTCATAAAACCAAGGTCAATGGGAAATGGGCAATATTTCATACTCAACAATGGATGCCTGTTAGGCCGATATCCTTCCTTCGTGGGAAATCTATGTTCGACCAAGGACCTGTCAAATCCTGGCATATCGTGGTAATCCCTTACAAAGTAGTCTGCGAACTCTAGAAGTAAATTTATTAACTCATCTCTCTCGGGTGATCGTAACAAATTGCTTATAAATGTGGGTCCCGGATTCTGATCCGTTCCCAAGTTAATTTTGACCAGCGGTTCCTGAACCTGTGATCGACCATCTTCTATATCTCCTAAAAGATCTTCCATTTTAAAACTATCTTCCTTGGTGGATTCACCTAATTCAACAAAGTTGACGAAACTTCCTTCATTACTTTCCTTCAGGCTTTCTTCAAGCCTCTTTATTCTGGCCGTAAAGTTGGCCCCGTGCTCCTTGTTCTTTTCCATCGTGATCATGGCATCTCTTCGATGATGTAGTGGGCATTCGGCTGATAAAGGACGATGTCCTTTGGCCGAGTCTCGTTCGTGCGGGTCACATCCGTCATAGCTTACACAATACTATCTGGGTTTCTCTTCACTGTAATTCTAGTAGGGTGACCGAATTTATTCCTCCCAGTAAATCTAATGGGCCCCACCTCTTTTCTGTAATAATAAGCCTCATTGGCATTTAATGTAGCCCAAGAAGGATTTATTATCAGCCAAGACCAACTTAACCTTCTCTTGGTTCTAGAAAATCATGAATTGATGGAGAGAAGATGGAATACATGCGAAAGAATGGATCCAATCCCTTCCAAACAGCTCGTTGTAGCTTGACGAAGTGTCCACCACAAAAAATGGTGCTAGAACAATCTTAGTACCCACGATTAGATCGACCGGTAGTACACCATATGTGTTATTGACGTGGCTAGTAAAGTTACTAACAATTACTTCTGATGGAATTAGGTTGGCCGTAGTTTTCCCAAGTTTAGCCATGATTCTTTTTAGTAACAAATTCACTGCAGCCCCATTATATACTAAAATCATGGTGACAGGACATCCGTCCAAATGGTCCGATATATATAACATGTTAAGATGCTGCGTGATGTCAGTAGTAGCCCTGTCTATAATTACTCCTTCAGATACACCGTCGGTTGCAATAGTGACTATGTTAACCCGTGATGCTTTATTAATTTTAATTTCACTTTCTTTGTCTTCTTTAAAGGGAAAAGTGGCGTGTTGTATAATCATTGGGGGAGAGTGTTCTTCTGTATCCCCATGGATTGTGTTTGGTTGAGTTGGCGTTGCCTAAAAGCTGGATGATAACATGAAAACTATATTACAATGGAAGGTCACCCACAACAACGAGCCAAACAAAAATTCTCTGCACAAACCTTGCCCCCCCTAGTGTCTCAGATTTAGTTTCTTCAACCTGACTAAGGCATTCATCAGTCATGGGATCGACCGAGATACTGACAGTTTGAGAACTTTTCAAAGTGTTTGTGGTCGATAAGAATTCGTTGGCTAGCCATTCTCCTAGCGGGAAACAATCTTCACTAAGGTAATTTGATAACTTTTCGGCATTGTCCTCTTCTTTGAGATCTCCTGACCCAGCAGTGTTATCAAGAGTATCCTGTTTCTCTTGCTCCATAGCTAATATCATGGCTTCGAACACATTTATTGCCACCTGTTCATCGAGCACAGGGATTTTCCAAAATGGGTGGGGCAATCTGAGTTCTGGTCGAGGAGGTATTTATTCCCTTTCCATTTCCTTTCTCGTCACTACCCTCTGCCTCTTTCATCGGCGTTTCTGAGTTTTCGTTCATGATTCTGGTGCCACCAAAAACTTCGAATGAGTGACTCGCTTCCATACTCCTGCTCGCATAGAGGGAGGCTTAACCATCATTTACAAGGGTGGTCCCCATCGTGACTGATGCTTAAGATCCGAATGCTCTAGCTGATAACTACCTCGACTGAAGTTGCGATCATCATGCATCTTTCCAGGAGGGTCTCTCAACTGGGAAGGGATTTTCTGAGCACATTGGTCGCAGAATTGAGAACCTTGATGCCTCCTTCGAACATCGACCGAAGAACCACCTTAATAATGGGGAATCCAATGTTTCCTTCACGTGGATCAGCTGGGTGTTCCTCGCGGATTACCTGATTAGGATTGATCCTAGGTTTTGGATGATCCCTCATGTTGGCAGTAATTGTGTTCACCTCCATACTAGTTGGGAATGGGTTTGCGTAGATCAACATCGCTTCTTTTTCTTTTTCTGGGAACTTCAACAACCATGGTCAATGTGGTCTTAGATGAGGTTCCTGAAAACAACACACTTGTTAGTGGAATGAGATCGAGATCCATGCCATTTGTAATACTCGACCTTCTATAATTCATCGGCCATTGGTACTTTCATAAACCTTCTAGTCAACATGATATCAAATATTTCTTCAGCTCAAGGGATATCAAAAGTATACACTTTTTTTAGCTTTTTGTGTGGTCAGGGCGATTGATTTCGCCTTGACCAATGCCAAGCATACCAGTGGATTTTTAGCCACCACTTCAACAATCACAAATTTCATAATTATGGTCATTGTAATATGTCCCCAAGGATGATTTGGCTCGACTAGCCCCTTGCTGAAGTAGTTCCTCATAACTAAAAACTTTCTTAGTAAGGTCATATAGATCAACAAACTCCGTACCTATAAAATTTTTGCGGATCTTATATTCCAGGCCATCTTATGCAAGTTATACGAATTCAGCCTCTATCAGGACTACCTTACAGGGCCTCTTAGCTTGCTTGAATCGCATGATATAACTTTCACACGGTTCCCCAGGCAATTGTTAGAATCGTGCGAGATTGACCATTGTAATCTCCCTGTTTCTGGAGAAGAATTGGGCATGAAACCTCTCTTCCAACTTCTATTAATTATGTATTGAATTTGGCGGTAAGTTTGATACCATGTAAAGGCCGCGACAGTCAATGAGTGACCAAATGATTGTAACTTATGATAATCGTTGTTGGCTAATTTGCCACATTGCATGGTGAATCGGCCGACATTTCAATGTTCGACTAACCGTGTTCGCCTGAGAATAAGGTGAAATCTGATCGATAATTCCTTGGCAATGGATGTTGTTGATTTACCCACTCAGGGTATGGCTTGTGATATATGGGAATGGTGTTGCGGCCTAGCACTTGGCCAACAACCTCCTACACAAGTTCTATTATTTGATCGCGATCAACCTACTGAGGCTCTACAGCCTGTGGTTCCTAAAACCTAGGACCCTGCGGTGGGTTAAACCCGGCTAGCGGTTTAGGATTTCTGTTCTCGGGCATAAAATTCCTAACCTCCCGTTCAGGTCGCTTGACTTTGATAGGTGGTGCTGCATTCTTAACCTTTGGAGAAGAGGTTGGTGGTGGGTTGTGTTGCAACGGTGGCATGGGCGGGAATGGGACTGCATTATCGAGCATGCTTCCATTATGTTGCAACGATAGTTGGGTCCGCTTCGTTATCACGGCCAATAATCGTTGCATAGCCTCTGTCTGGTTGGCCATGTAATGATTAGTGCTCTCGGCCTATTGGAAAAATTGTTCTGCTTGGGCTCTCCCACACTCCTATACCATGTGGATGCTCATATGAACATCCCAGAGCACAACAGACAGCTCGTCCGAAAGTACGGGATGAGATTTGGAGGGCCTAGCCTGATTTTCAGTTGGGTAAACTTTCAAATTAAGCCCCATTAGGGGTGCTCGAACCTGCACACCATCCCCCGGGGGTGGTGCGGTTGGTGTCGCGAGTTTGATCCCGACAATTCGGCCACTTCTTCTCTGCATTTTTTACAATAATTAATAGAAAGGGTCCCACCAAGTGTGCTAGAAAATTGTTCGTCCGTTCTTTTCTCGCATGGTGGGTTATGGGTGTGCCAGAGTTGGGATTACGACTCGACAATGACCCCAAGCGCCAAGTAGGCAGACACAAAGTATGACCAGATTTTGAGAAGATCGGCCACCTATTCAGCCACTCGCTCAATATGTAAATGAATCAGGCGATAGTCAAAGGGTGGGGTTCATCCTCTTATGGTGGGTTACGCTTTTGGCTTCCATACGAAATGATTTTTCAGTACAGACACTACCAGAAAAATGGGCTGTCACGCCCCGAACTCAGAAACTGGGCTCACAAAATTCCCGATTGCTGAATCCTTATCCAAATCCTCATGTCAATATAGTTCTCAGTCTGGATAATCACCGGGGTCTAGTACACTCTACGCCAGCTTGTCGTCCCTATCCGAACGCACAACCTGGAGAGCGGAAGAGACCTCACTATCCGCCTGCCAATATTGGGCCTGGCTCGTCGATAGCGGACCGATTCCTCAAGCTGGTCAAACTCAACCTAGAAATTGCCCCCTCACTCAGGCGGGTAAGGTCACATCCCTTTCCAACCGACCACAACACAGTGGGAGACGCGGCCTACTGGTATACGTCCCTCATGCGCTTGTGTATCCACTCGGTCTCGACGTTGGAGTCATCCTCTGGTACCATCGGGTTTAGGTATTTTCATCCAGGGACATCTATGGCGCCCGTATGCTAGAACCAAACATTTCTGGTATCCAATCCAGCCACCCACGGTGTGTCTGTGGAGGCTATGGCCCTGATGTTGTTAGGGCATATCACAATCACACAAATGCCAGTGCATGTATCACACTACCAGTCATGCAATCATCCTGCGTGAAGTACGCACTCATGTAGGGCAACTCCGCCTATCAGGAAGCCTGTAACAGTCTGCTCGAAGACATATGCTATGATCAGTCACCCCTCATCACAAGCATGCATATGATGCGTATGATCATGAATCATGGGGCAACACTATACTTATGGTATGATAATGGGCGTTGCTCAAAGTGAAGATGGGCCTAAACGGACTGTAGAGTACAAGTATGGACCTATCAGTGGGCCTTAGGAAGAGTGACAATGCGGACATTTAACCATCGTCACCTACAATGTGGACGTCAAACCAACATTGTCCCCAAGGTCCGGCTCACCTTAAATATCATTAAATAAATCATGGCGGAATCACACATTACAATGTGCCTTAGGTACATCCCACTGGGCCTCAAATGCATCAAATGGGCCGTATCTCATGGGCCTTATATTCATCAAGTGGGCCACCTTAATGAGCCTCACCAATGGGCCTTAGGTTCATTGCAATGGGTCATTACCCATGTGCCTTAGAATGCATTAAAAATGAGCCCAATCACATAAACTTTACGTGTATCAAATGGGCCTAATCACATAGGCCTTATATATATCAAAGTGGGCCTCAACAATGGACCACAAATACCTCAAATGGGCCTCATAACGTGGGCTTATATATATATATATCAAGGTAGGCCACAACAACGGACCCATAAACACATCAAGATGGCCTACATACATGGGCCCATAAATATACCAAAGTGGGCCTCAATAATGGGCCGATATACATGCTAAGATGGGCCTAAATACATGAGCCCATAAATATCCAAGAGGGCCTTAATAATGGGCCCAAAAAAAAAATACATCAAGATGGGCCTAAGTACATGGGCCCATATGCATCCAAGTGGGCCACATGTGAAGCCCACCATAATGTTTATTTTACTATCCAATCTGTTGATAAGGCCACATGAATAGGGGGCCCACCATAATATTTATTTTCCATCCACCTGTTGATAAGGCCATGTGGCAAGGGGCCCACCAAAATGTTTATTTGAAATCCAACCTATTCATAAGGTCACGAGACTAGGGCCCACCGTGATATTCATTTGCCATCAAACCTGTTTATAAGGTCACACATGACCTGGGCCCACGGCCAGTGAGCCCACCGTAATGTTTATTTGCCAACCGACCTATTCACGAAGTCACGTGGACCTTGGGCAGGGCCCACTGTAATGTTTATATACCGTCCAAACTGTTTATAAGGTCACTTGGACCTGGGTGGGTGGGGCCCACCGAAATGTGGTTCACAAATCCAGCCCATACATTATGTGTGTCCCACCTGTCTGAGGGTCTAGACCAAGTTTCAGCCACATCAGAAATTCAGGTAGGCCCCACCAAGTGTTTTTATATGATTTAGGCATGTCTTCACATGATTTAGATGGTATGGCCCACCTGAGTTCCGTTTGCGGCTGATTTTTGGGATACGCCATAATTTAAAGGGGAGCCATCAAATGCACGGTGTTGATAATCGAAACGCACCATGGTGGGGCCCACAGCTGGGACCGTGAGGCCCCCAGCCGGTCCGTCCATCAGCAGCCAGTGCAGGCGCTGCCTGCGCTGCAGTAGTAGCAGCGCTGCCTTTTTTTTGTTTTGTGGGGCCCGCATCAGCAAGATCCAACCCGTCCATTGTTTGAGTCCCACAAAATTAGGGGTCCAAACCAAGTTTCAGGTGGGTCCAAGCGTCGGTGGACCCCAGCAATCTTTTTTCCCAACTTTTAATGGAAACACTAGTATTCTTAATGCCACGGCCCACTAGGAAGTCGGATGGGGCTCAAATTCCTGTTCAACGCTTAAAATGAACTGAGGGAGAGGATAGACGGTGTGGATTGAGTTCTTACATCAAGGTAGGGTCTAATGAGTGGCCCACCATTTCCTTCCCTTCTTTTCTTCTTCTTGTTTTTTTTTTTTTGCTTGTTAGTACACCACCATGTCAGTACACGTCCAGCGTCCAGAGACGCTGGACGGCATAGATATAACACAGGCATCGTGGCTGGGGTCCCACACGTGGGTGGCCTACGTTCATCAAGGTGGGTCCCGCATGTTTGTGGCCCACCATAATATAAATATTAATAAAATATTATAATATGTCATATAATCTAAATAGATGGTGGATCTCTCCTAAAATGAGGTGGGCCACCCCATTTGATGGATGGAGTAGATTTAACATATCGGTGGGGCCCACTTCATTCTAAGGAAGAGAGAAAGAGAGAGAAAGAGAGAGAAATAGAGAGAGATCGATGGAGTAGAGGGACCCCGCCACTATGGGCCCCTCTCTAATCACAAATACATACATCAAGGTGGATCCCATTATTTGTGGGCCACTTTAATAGAAATCAACGGTGGATTACCCACCTCCTGTGCTCCTCCTTGCTCCCTTAGCCTCCTTAGCTCCTAGCCTCCTCTTTCAATGGTGGTTGGTGATGATCTAACGGTTGAGATGGGAGATGTGAGAGTGGGGGAAAGTGGGCCACACTTGGTGTTTGGGAGGGAGAGGAGGTTGGACGTGTGGGTGTTTTGGGAGATGAGAAATGGAATGAGAGAGAGAGAGAAGTAATGGTAAAAGGATGCGGTGATGTGGTGGTTTAATGAAGAGGTAATGGGGAGGTGAGGTTAGGTTTGAAATTTGTGAAAAGAGGTATGGTGAAGGGAGAGAAGAGTACTTGGGAGAAAGAGGGAATGGCCATGAGTACTTGTTGTTGGGTGAGGTGTCATGGAGGTATGGCGGTGTACTTGACTTAATTGATGGGACATCTCATAGAGATTTTCTTGTAATTCACAATATGCGATGTTTCTTCGGAATGAACGCAGACTGACATCTTCCTACGTAGGTATTGGTTCGGTGCGCGAGTCGCGGCGACAGCGCGGTCGCTAGGATACAAGTTTCGATTCGAACCGACTTTGGTATGCAGGACTCGGCTTAGGATCGTACGCAACGCTGGAAATGGGTCGAGGATTGCCGGAATTCGACCGGTAGGATCGCGGAAGCCTACGGAACGGTATACGGACTAGGGTACGGGTCTTACATGGGCAAAGGCTAAGGATAAAATCTGTAGCCTTAGACCTATGGCTACGGTTCTAGTCCGTAGCACGACCGTAGCCGTAGGTGCCGTAAGAATAGGTCTGGAACCTATAGCTACGGATTTAATCCGTAGCTATAGGTTACAATAGGTACGGATATAATCCGTAGCAATTATATCTGTAGCGATAAGTATAAACAGCTACAGATATTATTTGTAGCTAAAAGTCCGTAGCAATATGTCAAATTTAATAATGGCTACTATTGTCGGATTACCGGCTACGGTCAATATCCGTAGCTATTTCGTACATTAAAATATATATAGAGATATTATATAATATATATGATTATATATATATATATATATATAATCATTTGTTCATTCAATTACCACCTGCATAATCATTCATTCATTCCATTACAATCAATTACAAGCATTCATTCATTCAACTACAATCAATTACAATCCTTCATTCAATCAATTATAATTATAATTACAATTAATTACAATCCTTCATTCAATCAATTACAATTACAATCAATTATAATCCTTCATTCAATCAATTACAATTACAATAATGCTGAAAATACAAATATTTGACATCATTAGAGAAATTTGCTCGACTTCACCCTGAAATTTCAATGATAAAGAATTGAAAGAGAAGATATATTTTGACGGTATGATATTTTTTTCACAAGTAAATAGGCCTTTTTCAGCCATCACCCACCTGAAGAATCAAAAACCGATTGTTGTCTAAGTCCACTCCTTTTCCTTTCAATTTCTTAGTGACCTCTGTAAAATTACTTCCATGGTCATTTATGTAATACTTTGAAGAGTTGTCTCGAGATGCAACTCTAGTAATGACAAAGTCACTTCATGCAACAGCTTCGTATATTCCATCATCCTACAAATAGTCATGGCATTCATAAATCAGAATGGCCATTGGGGGAAAGAAAAACAAAGTGAAAGAAGTGCATCATGTATAACCATTTTTTTTTCTTAATGAATTAATAAAAGCTCAAAGAGGAATGAAATTGACACAAAAGGAATGGTCTCACCATATGGTTTGTAGGGCCAAAATAAACGTCTGGACGATTTTTGCAAGGAGGACCATCGGTAGCCACAAGTACCCACTTCCCAAGGAATGGTCTCACCATATGGTTTAGTTTATAAGTTTATGTTAATGTCGTAGGTTATAGGTTTGGGTTTAGGGATTTGAGAATACATTTACGTTTTAGGTTTAGGTTTAGGTTTTACGTTTAGGTTAAGGTTACAAGTTTAGGTTTAGGTTATAAGTGTAGGTTATAGGTTTAGGTTTAGGTTAGGTTATATGTTAAGGTTTAGGGAATTGAGTTTAGGTTAAAGGTTATAGGTTGGGCTATACGTTATAGGTTATAGGTTAAGGTTTAGGTTTAGGTTATAGTTTTGAGATTTGAGAATAGGTTTAGGTTATAAGTATAGGTTTAGGTTAATGTTGTAGGTTATAGGTTTAGGTTAATGTTGTAGGTTATAGGTTTAGGTTATAAGTTTATGTTAATGTTGTAGGTTATAGGTTTAGGTTTAGGGATTTGAGAATACATTTAGGTTTTAGGTTTAGGTTAAGGTTATAGGTTTAGGTTTAGGTTATAGCTTTAGGGAATTGAGAATAGGTTAAGGTTTAGGTTTAGGAAATTGGGTTCGGGTTCGGGATCGGGTTTATGTTTGGGTTTTCAAATTTAGGTTTAGGTTTAGGTTAGGGGGTTAAGATTAGGATTAGGTGTAGGTTTAGGTTTAGGCATTTGAGAATACATTTAGGTTGTAGGTTTAGGTTTAGGTTAATGTTGGGTTATAGGTTATAAGTTTAGGTTATAGGTTATAGGTTATAGGTTATAGGTTAAGGTTTAGGTTATAGGTTTTGGTTTAGGTTAAGGTTATAGGTTTAGGTTAAGGTTAAGGTTTAGGTTTAGGTTATAGGTTTAGGTTATATGTTATATGTTATAGGTTATAACTTTTGGGAATTGAGAATAGGTTAAGGTTTAGGTTTAGGAAATCGGGTTCAGGTTCGGGATCGAGTTTAGGTTTGGGTTTTCAAGTTTAGGTTTAGGTTTAGGTAAGGGAGTTGAGATTAGGATTATGTGTAGGTTTAGGTTTAGGGATTTGAAAATACATTTAGATTTAGGTTTTAGGCTTAGGTTAAGGTTATAGGTTTAGGTTTAGGTTTAGGTTATAGGTTATAGGTATAAGTTTTGGGATTTGAGAATAGGTTTAGGTTAAGGTTTAGGTTATAGGTTATAAGTATAGGTTTATGTTTAGGTTAAGGTCTAGGTTTGGGTTATAGGTTTATGTTAAGGAGTTGAGATTAGGATTAGGTGTAGGTTTAGGTTTAGGGATTTGAGAATACATTTAGGTTTTAGGTTTAGGTTTTGGGATTTGAGAATAGTTTTAGGTTATAAGTATAGGTTTAGGTTGTGTTATAGGTTAAGGTTTAGGGATTTGAGTTTAGGTTATAGGTTATGAGTTATAGGGTTTAGGTTATAAGTTTATGTTAATGTTGTAGGTTATAGGTTTACGTTTAGGTTTAGAGATTTGAGAATACATTTAGGTTTTAGATTTAGGTTAAGGTTATAGGTTTAGGTTTAGGTTATAGGTTATAGCTTTAGGGAATTAAGAATAGGTTAAGGTTTAGGTTTAGGAAATCGGGTTTGGGTTCGGGACTGGGTTTAGGTTTGGGTTTTCAAGTTTAGGTTTAGGTTTTGGTTAGGAAGTTGAGATTAGGATTAGGTGTAGGTTTAGGTTTAGGGATTTGAGAATACATTTAGGTTTTAGGTTTAGGTTATAGGTTTTGGGATTTGAGAATAGGTTTAGGTTATAAGTTTAGGTTTAGGTTGGGTTATAGGTTAAGGTTTAGGTTTAGGTTATAGGTTTTGGGATTTGAGAATAGGTTTAGGTTATAAGTTTAGGTTTAGGTTAAGGTTTAGGTTATAGGTTTAGTTTATAGGTTATAGGTTTAGGTTTAAGTTATAGGTTTAGGTTTAGGTTTAGGTTTAGGTATAGGCTTAGGTTATAGGTTATAGGTTAGATGTTTAGGTTAAGGTTTAGGGATTCGGGTTCGGGTTCGGGTTTAGGTTTTGGTTTAGGTTATACGTTATAGGTTATAGGGTATAGGTTTAGGTTAAGGTTAAGGTTTAGGTTTAGGTTATGGGTTTTGGGATTTGAGAATAGGTTTAGGTTATAAGTATAGGTTTAGGTTGGGTTATAGGTTAAGGTTTAGGTTTAGGTTATAGGTTTCGGGATTTGAGAATAGGTTTAGGTTGGGTTATAGGTTAAGGTTTAAGTTTAGGATATAGGTTTTGGGATTTGAGAATAGGTTTAGGTTATAAGTTTAGGTTTAGGTTGGGTTATAGGTTAAGGTTTAGGTTTAGATTATAGGTTTTGGGATTTGAGAATAGGTTTAGGTTTAGTTTATAGGTTTAGGTTAAGGTTTAGGTTAAGGTTATAGGGTTTAGGTTATAGGTTTAGGTTATAGGTTATAGGTTTAGGTTTAAGTTATAGGTTTAGGTTTAGGTTTTAGGTTTAGGTATAGGCTTAGGTTATAGGTTATAGGTTATATGTTTAGGTTAAGGTTTAGGGATTCAGGTTCGGGTTTGGGTTCGGGTTTAGGCTATAGGTTTTGGTTTAGGTTATAGGTTAAGGGTTTTGGGATTTGAGAATAGGTTTAGGTTATAAGTATAGGTTTAGGTTGGGTTATAGGTTAAGGTTTAGGTTATAGGTTATAAGTATAGGTTTATATTTTGGTTAAGGTCTAGGTTTAGGTTATAGGTATAGGTTTTGGGATTTGAGAATAGGTTTAGGTTAAGGTTATAAGTATAGGTTATAGGTTAAGGTTTAGGTTTAGGAAATCGGGTTCGGGTTTGGGATTGGGTTTAGGTTTGGGTTTAGGTTTTAGGTTATAGGTTATATGTTTAGTTTATAGGTTAAGGTTTGGGTTTAGGTTTTAGGTTATAGGTTATAGGTTTGGTTTATAGGTTAAGGTTTGGGTTATAGGTTACGGTTTAGGTTATAGGTTATAGGTAATAAGTATAGGTTTAGGTTTAGGTTAAGGTCTAGTTTTAGGTTATAAGTATAGGTTTTGGGATCTAAGAATAGATTTAGGTTAAGGTTATAAGTATAAGTTATAGGTTAAGGTTATAGTTTAGGTTAAGGTTATAAGTATAGGTTATAGGTTATAGGTTTACGTTATAGGTTATAAGTATAGGTTTATGTTTAGGTTAAGGTCTAGGTTTAGGTTATAGATATAGGTTTTGGGATTTGAGAATAGGTTTAGGTTAAGGTTATAAGTATAGGTTATAGGTTAAGGTTTAGGTTTAGGAAATCGGGTTCGGGTTCGGGATCGGATTTAGGTTTGGGATTAGGTTTTAGGTTATAGGTTAAGGTTTGGGTTATAGGTTAAGGTTTAAGTTATAGGTTATAGGTTATAAGTATAGGTCTAGGTATAGGTTATAGGGTTCAGGTTCCGGATTGGGTTTAGGTTTGGGTTTAGGTTTTAGGTTATAGGTTTGAGTTATAGGTTAAGGTTTA
The DNA here is from genome assembly GCA_021015155.1 of Magnolia officinalis. NCBI lineage: Eukaryota > Viridiplantae > Streptophyta > Magnoliopsida > Magnoliales > Magnoliaceae > Magnolia > Magnolia officinalis. The sequence goes on along the minus strand of JAJHSJ010000010.1, from coordinate 27,363,466 downwards.
GGTTAGGTTTTAGGTTAAGGTTATAAGTATAGGATATAGGTTTAGGTTTAGGTTATAGGTTATAAGTATAGGTTTATGTTTAGGTTAAGGTCTAGGTTTAGGTTATAGGTATAGGCTTTGGGATTTGAGAGTAAGTTTAGGTTAATGTTATAAGTATCGGTTATAGGTTAAGGTTTAGGTTTAGGAAATCGGGTTTGGGTTCGGGATCGGGTTTAGGTTTTAGGTTATTGGTTATAGGTTAAGGTTAAGTATAGGTTTAGGTTATAGGTTATAGGTTTAGTTTATAGGTTAAGGTTTGGGTTATAGGTTAAGGTTTAGGTTATAAGTATAGGTTTAGGTTTAGGTTAAGGTCTAGGTTTAGGTTATAAGTATAGGTTTTGGGATTTGAGAATAGATTTAGGTTAAGGTTATAAGTTTAGGTTATAGGTTAAGGTTATAGTTTAGATTAAGGTTATAAGTATAGGTTATAGGTTTAGGTTTAGGTTTAGTTTAGGAAATCGGGTTTGGGTTTGGGATCGAGTTTAGGTTTGGGTTTAGGTTATAGGTTATAGGTTATAGGTTTAGGTTTGGGTTATAGGTTGAGGTTAAGTATAGGTTTAGGTTATAGGTTATAGGTTTAGTTTATAGGTTAAGGTTTGGGTTATAAGTTAAGGTTTGGGTTATAGGTTATAGGTTATAAGTATAGGTTTAGGTTGAGGTTAAGGTCTAGGTTTAGGTTATAAGTATATGTTTTGGGATTTGAGAATAGATTTAGGTTAAGGTTATAAGTATAGGTTATAGGTTAAGGTTATAAGTATAGGTTATAGATTTAGGTTTAGGTTTATGTTTAGGTTATAGGTTTTGGTTTAGGGTTAGGTTTAGGTTATAGGTTATAGGTTATAGCTTTAGGGAATTGAGAATAGGTTTAGGTTATAGGTTTAGGGTGTGGTTTAGGTTAAGAGTGTGGTACCTACAAATACAGATATAAACACGTCCTGTCCAAATGGCCAGGCCCCTCCAATATTGTCCATAGGAAATAGACAGCTTCATCATGGTCATAATAGCGGTTTCCACCTTCCAGGGACCCCTGCTCATTCGGATAGCTCCGACGCACATCCGGGTCTGCTCCATTAATTTTGAGCAAATACATAAACACGACCTGTCCAAATGGCTAGGCTCCTCCAATTCTGTCCATAGGAAATGGATAGCTTTATCATGGTTATAACAGCGGTTCCTACCTTTCAGAGACCCCCGTTCATCCGGATAGCTCCGACGCACATCCGGGTCTGCTCCATTAATTTTGAGTAAACACATAAACAAGGCCTGTCCAAATGGCCAGCCACTCCATTGCTGTCCATAGGAAATGGACAGCTTCATCATGGTTATAACAGCGGTTCCCACCTTCCAGGGACTCCTGCTTAACATCCAGATAGCTCCAACACACATCCGAGTCTGCTCCATCAATTTTTACGAAATTATGCATGTCCTGCTCATGAACATGCCTAATATTGTCAATGCATGGGATTCAACACAAATACCTTTTCATTATTCAAAGAAGGGAACTCGAGAGTTTTCCTTACCTTCCATTGTATGCTTCCAAGGTGCAGATGACCCCTGAAACACACATACATCCTGGGAATTGCTTCTCAAAATCGCAGACTGTTTTGTTTTGAAACTCGTTCATCTCACCTGAAAACCTGTCACATAATGAATAACTGTTGCTTTCAAGGTGCAGATTAGTCGTATTTTTTATTAGGACTGCCATTCCATACAAGTTGCCCTAAAATTCAGCAGGAGTGCACCCATGAAACTCAGCCTACCACAAAGATTTATTGGGACAACAAAGCAAGCAAAAATGGAGTCCATTTGGCAATCCCCAAATTCAGGTTTCATCTATTATGATGCATAGAAATGTCTCACTATGACATGCTGAGAATTTTTATTAACAAATAGGAGAAGTGTCCTTTTCATTTACATGCATACACAAGTAATGGAGATTAAATCTAGGAGCTTGATCTAGAATCAATATTCAGTCCAAAGCATTGCAGGATCTTAATAGATTTTTCCAACCTTTAGAATGGGCAGATTATATTCTTTTTTTAAGTTTAAAATCTGATCAGTCCACACATAGATTTCCAACTAAAAACAAACAAACAACTAAAATATAATTTTCTCAAGATTATAGAGTTAGAATTTCAGTCATTTGATGATCATCCTGACTCACACTGTCACACATGTATGAATGAGTTGCATTTTTATTTTAAATATGATCGAGATGCATCGGAAACAATACCATAACTCTCATGCTTTTACTGATTGGTGAAACAAGATTGGGTGTAAATATCAGTTCCCTTGATAGGAGGGAAAAGCTCACATGATCCCTACCCTGCAATAAGGCTATTTGGTAGACCCTAATACAACATGACATGTGCACAGTTAAATCATTCATATGGATGGCCATTTGGATAGCCCCACTACTCATGGTCTATCATAACAACCCCAAGGTGACCATAAGATTCTAACCCTCAAAATCCAAGTCTCTCTTTTTGTAGTTGTTGGTTTGCCAGTTGTTGTATTCTAGGTGAACTCTAGACCTTTGAACTATACAATTCATCTTTTATGGCATTGATTGGATGGAATTCATCATGGGAACCATCAAATAGAAAGGGAAGTACTATGCATGCATAAGAACTTCAAAATTAGAATAGACAAGGTAACAAGAAAATAGAGCTTACTTCAATAACATGACTAGCATCCCATGCACCTTCTTGCAAATAACTTCTTAGGCCATGCCATGACTTTGAGCCATCTTCATCCCCAACAACCATCACAAATTAGTGCAATCATATAATTTTTTTTTTAACAAAAGGACATGCATTCTTTGTTGAAAAACTGACCTTTCTTTATTAAGAAGCAAGCCACAAAGTCTTCATTGTATTTCCACATGTATACTGATGAAATCCCCCCCTTCATAATACCTACCAATGCAGTTGTGCAAAAGAATTGCTTTTACTTCTTCAGAAACAGAGAATAGTTTCTTTCATTTTCTGCATACTGGCATTACTTGCCAAATCATTAGATGAAGGTCATGGACCAAAAATTAAGCCTACTATAATAAATAAATAGTAAATCAAAGATCTAATCTCACAATATTTTGTTCTGAATAGAACAAAACAATGAATGTGTACTAAAGAGTATCCAATATCTGAAACATGATTTCCAAGAAAAGTACAATGCATGTTACGATTACCCTATAAAAGAGATCCATGCATAAGCATTATTTGATAACTTTGCTTGCTTCTTCTTTTTAACTATTATTAGTTTGCCACTTACATATATGAATAAATGTCTCTATTGTATAGCCTCTCTGTTTGAGCATTGGCCCTGTTGAAATAGTAGTACCATAAATCAATGTTTTCATAAGTCCTTGTAACTATATGAGAAGTAACACAAAATGATTTCTTTTAGCAATTTGAAAAATGTCTTAAACAGGAGAAATAATTCAAAATATTAATTGAAATCCAACATTCACCCTGTTTTGAGTAGAGGTGGGCAAAATGGACCCGATCCGGCGGATCTGACCCAATCCGCCCCTATTCGAATAGAACCGATGGCCTGGATCGGTCAGGTTCGGGTAGGATTGGTCAGATCCGAATGCTAATCGGATCGGATTCGGGTACGTAGCAAAACCACTCGAACCGAACTGAAATCCGATCCATTTGGATCCAATCCGATTTAATCCGGACCGCACCGGTGTAGTAACTAGTAAAAAAAAAACCCCACCGAACCCATCTCTCTCTCTCACACACACATAGAGATTCATCAGCAATTCCTCGATATCTCAAGACCCACGTGAGGTACAAAACCCAACTTCAAATTCTCATCAAAGGCATGAATTTTTGTAAAAGCTCTCTCAGGATCCTCTCTCCCAAGCCGCTGTAAACACCACAACACTTCAAAATCTAATCTTTTCAGCTCTAAGAAAAGAACTTAGAATATGGATAGATAGGTACCGACAACACCCAGGTCTATAACTCAAATGGTAGACTAAGTAGAGATACCTCGTTTCAACACTTTGAGTCTTAGTATCTATCCCTAGTGGGGGTGGCTAACTGTAACGCCCTAAAAATCGGGGGTCGAGTAGCAATTCAACACCCGAGTTCCAAAACATCACTTATGCAACATAAATGCTTATGATTGAATGTTGTCTATGTTAGTGTATTAATCATGAGTGGGATTATACCAAAACAATAATTTATACTCCAGATCAAGTTATAAAACGCAAGCGGAAGACTGAAAGATGTATATAAATGTATATAAAGCCAGAAACAGTCACAATCGGTCTCCAGAGTATGAACACCTTACTGAGTCACCATATACATGTATTAGTTTCAAAATCAAAATGCCAAAAATAGTGGTACAACTATAATGGTAAACCCTGTAACCCCATCATCTGAATGACCTAAGCGAAGCCTCCAAAGAACTGCATGTAGGAGAACTCGTCCTGATCATCGTAGTAATCAGGCACAGCCTCCTGCCTCTTGTTAACACCTGCATCTAAGACAGAGTCTGGTGGGTGTCTAAAACACCGTCCCGTAACGTGGGAGTGAGTACCTAACTCAGTGGAACAATAAAGCATAGGTTAACATGTTATCAATTCAGTCAAGCGGTAATGATAAAGCAGTATAGTCAAACAATCCTAATTACTCTTATTAATGTAAGGATGAAATGTAGTCATGATGCATGCCCTCGCCAATGCTCCCTCGTGCGACACTATCTTACGTCTGCGGCATGCGTTCATCCCTCAGTGCTCCACAACACCAGGCACATGCAGTGCTATGTTATGAGCGCGATTAACGAGTTGTTATTAGTCCTTTTCATATAGCTGTATTGGGAAACTAAGGTACCTCCCTTATATCATTCCCAAACAATGATCCATTCTAGGGTCGTCAGTCCTAGATAATCTCATACGATGATACGGTTCTACGTCGTTGTAAAGGGCTGTCAGGGCTGTTAACGCACTCGTTGCACCGCTCCCCCATCACCTTATCGATACAGGCCTAGTTTATACTTTGTTTACTATGGGAAGGCTCGTCGCCTCTCCGCAGATTGAGAGTATGCTCGAGGTCACTACAAAGGGCTGTCAGGGCTGTTACACGCAATCGTTACACTACTCCCCCATCACCTTATCAGTGTAGGCCGACAGCTCGAATACAGTGTCCCATACCACTGTATTCAGCTCACGAGTCTGGGTTGCTCACTGGTCACTACGGGGAGGCTCGTAGCCCCAGCGTATGCCGACAGCTCGACCACGGTGTCCCATACCACCTGCCCGGCTCATGAGTCTTAGCGGATCCAGGTACCAAGGTTAACGGGGTTACACTGGTAAGTTTGGTACCTTAGGTTTAAGCAGTAGCATCCAAACATGGTGAACATACATTAGATAGATCGGGTTACTTGACGAGCTCGACTAGCACGAGCGCACAATCAGCTGAACGACATGAAGTGCATAAGCACTTCGCGTGGCCTAACCACTGTCGCCAACCAAAGTACGACTCGGGTTCGTCAAACACATCCTACGTGGCGAAGGAATCTCAGCCACGAATTCAATCTCGTTACCGATTGTCTTGAATATATCATAGTCCCAACTTCATTCTATTTCAACAGGAAATCATATGAGATAGTGAAAGCAGTAATGAATAAGTAATTCAATTTCTATAATCAAAGAAGCATGTTATGAAATACAACACAAACAAGATTGCACACCCATTCACTTCATGAATACAATAAACATCGTAATGTTACGTACATGTAGGAAATCATACACATAATTGAGGTAACCGAGATTCGTATCTCGATCCTCATACAAAGTATTCCTTTGCGACATTTAGCTCATTCAGACATTTATACAAACACTTAGCCTACATACATCAATAAACATGTTATATATTTATTTCACACGTACTAGGCCAAATCCTTACACTAGATAGTTGCCTCATAATCTATTTGCATATACCCACGACGGAAAATCATGGCATGCATGAATCTGGGTTCCATATTCATTTAAACATTTTCATAAACACTTAGGCAACACACTTTAACACATAAGGTGTATTTTTGCTGTGACGTGATTTAAGGCAAGTACTTTCGCTAAGGAGTTGTTGCACATGTAACAAGCATATGTATACGACAAATAAACATGTTAAGCACAAATCCAAATTCCAAACATATTCAAACATTTCAACATATGCATAGAATACACTATATTCTATATAGTTCATATATAACTGAAACGAGAAACAGATGACGCATTTTGCATGTGAAATAGCATCCATGTCGAGAATAAATCATTAACCGACATTGAAAGCCTTGAAAACCATAACCTATACGTCTATAGTCCGCACCTTACGCCGTGGAAGCGTCAAGAGTACGCTAGAATCTCTAAGCCTTCGTCTACGACGGTCTATCAACCTATAGCACGATTTAAGTCAGCTACTTCGCTACTTGTAGCAATTGAAACCCTAAAATAGATTAGGGTTAGGTTTTTCTTACCTAAGTACGTCGACAGAATCGCCGGAATAGCGATTAGAAGGTGATGGCTAAGCACGTAGATCGGCAAGATAGAGTATCAGGAAGCTTCTCCCACTATTCTTCCACTTTCCCTCTCTTTTGTCTCTTCTCTCTCCTAGGTTTTCTTAAATTCGTATGGGCTGAATGAGAGAGGGTTTAAGGTCCTTATATAGGTCTAAAACTCATGAAAATAGACTCAGGGCCATGGTATACTTAGGTTATGTCCAAAGGGAACTGTTCCAGCTCAACGGAGCATTTTCGGAGCCCCCCTTGAGCCAAAGGTCAGACTTAAGCTCCCTGACCATGGATCTAGGTCAAGTTAGGTTTTCAGTCTGATCGGGTTTACAGATCGCCCGTGGCGGACCAGTTTCAGTTCAACGGTCCACGATCACCGATCAGGGCCACAAGTACACTGGCCTGTGTAGGAAATTTTCCCTGATCCGAAGGTGTATTTGGGTCAGAATCTGATGATCTGAATCCTTATATTCAGCCCGCAAGCGACAAGTCTCAGATTACTTAAATTCAGAATTTATTTCTAATTATTTTCACGTTTCTCATACTCTTCACTCCGGGCTCAAGCGAATAGCCCCGGGACACTATCTGGATTTGATTTCCAAGATTTTTGTCAAGCCCAGCAAGGCGGTCCTAATCGTTTAGCTTCGCGTTAATCGGACTTTCGACATGCGGTCCAGGTCCGATGCGGGGTTTCGTGATGCTCCCGAGAGCAACTGGGTAATGAGATTGCTCTTAGATTATAAGGTAATGTAGCATCGATGATTCTACAAGTTTTGGGTCTTGCAGATCGTATTTAAAGTGGTTCGAGCTAATTCTATTGATTGTTTAGTTCAGTACTTAACCAAATTCCGCCCTAATTATGATAGAATACGGTCCTAGGGAAGTTCTATGCCCCTTTCTGGGATTTATAGTTAGTATAATATTTTAATTATTTTTTTAGTAGTTCATCATCAAGTTTACTTCACCTCCACCAAATTTCATTACGTTCTGTATTGTAGAAAAATTCTAAAAATTCCAGAAACAGCAGCTGTCCAAACTAATAATTTTCAAATAGTTGTCACAAAGACCTATATTTAACTATATTAAATATTTTATTATATTTTTTTACTTATTTTTATATGAAATTAGGTTTATCAAGCTTCAATCTGACTTTTGAATCACCTAAATCGGAGTTATAATGAAGGAGATATGACTTTTTAAAGTCGAATGAAAAGTGTAGGAAATGGGACAGAAAATGGGCCGCCCGGGCTCGCATTTTGGCGAGGCCTCGCCAACTCAGCGAGGCCCTCGCAGTTCGCTGTCCTGTTTGGGGTGATTTTGCCATCCGATATTCGAAATAGGTATATTTTACAACCTAGGATGAGTTATTTGACGTGCAATACATGTTTTTGGGGTAGGAGAAGCTGAAATATCCAAATAGCCTACTTATTTCGTGAGATTCCAAAAGGTTAATGGTTAAAAACCCATTTTATATATTTATTTACTATTTATAGTAATTTTTAGGTTAAGTATTGATCAACATCACCTAAACTTTAAGATTTGTGTCTAATATAAAAGCACTTAGAAAATTTTGAAGGATAAGGTAGTGAAAGGTGAGATTTTTGAAGGAAATGTGAGGTTTTGAAGAAAATGGTTTGAAAAGGAATTTGAGACTTTTGAATTGAGTGTTTGAGAAGTTAATCAGGTGTTAGGATCGACCCATCGCCTAAGGATGCCTAACTCCAGGTTGGGAAAAATCCGGGGTGTTACACTAACATGGAGTGTGTGCACTGACATGGGTGCGTACTCATAAGCTAACCTAAAAAAAAAAAAAAAAAAAAAAAAAACGAAGAAGGAGAAGATAGGTACCGCCGTACCGGCAGAAGGATTGGCTACTCCCTCGTGGCTGATGGTCGGTGCTCTATGGACCCCACCATGGTGCATGTGTTTCATCCATTCCGTTCATCCATTTTATAGATCATTTTAGGGCTTTATATAAAAAAATGATAGGAATATAAATCTTAGGTGGACCACACCACAAAAAAACAATAATGATTGGATATCCACCATTATAATCCTCCTAAGGCCCACTGTACTGTTTATTTGACATCTAATCTGTTGATTAGGTCATAAGGACCTAGATGAAGGGAAACACTAAATATCAGTTTGATCAAAACTTTTATAGCCTCCAAAACATTTTTAATGGTCAACGTTCATTCAACACTGTTTCCTATAACGTGGTCCACTTGAGATTTCGATATAACTCAATTTTTTTTTTCTAATAACATAAAATGATCTATAAAAATAGATAGAGGGCATGGATGAAACACATACATCATGGTGGGGTCCACATAGCACCGACGACGAGTGGCAAGGGAGTAGCCAGTCTGTTTCTACTTTCCAGTATAGCTGTACTGGCGCGCCAGGCGCTCCTCGAGCTCCGAGTTGTATGTACGGTTCAAAGTAGATCAAAGTTATATGGGCCCACAGTGATGTATTTATTATATCTACACCGTTCATATATTGTTTTAGATCATTATAGAGCATTATTCCAAAAATGAATAATATCCAAAGATCATATGAACCACCCCAAAAATAGCAACAAAGAATGATTTTCACTGTTAAACCATTAGTGTGGTCCACTTGATAATTAGATCTGTCTTATTTTTCGTGTCAAGCCTTAAGAAGAGCTTGCCAAATGGATGAATGGTTTGGATATAACACCTACCCCATGATCAGATCCACATAAGTGGCTGACGTGGATACACAATTTAATTCACCTGCGCAAGACGTGATTGCGTGAAAAGCAAGTAACTAGTTTCGTGCATTGGAAGTAACTTTAAAAGTAAAATAAAATCGTGTACATGAAGACTAAAAATTCTCTCAGAGCCATGTGGGGCCCACCTTGATGTATATATTTCATGTAAGCCGTTTATCCATTTTGAAATATTATTTTAAGCATTGAGCACAAAAAAGAGGAATATTAAAGGTTAACTTAGACCACACCATATGAAACAATTTGATTAAAATTATACTGTTCAAATCGTATCCAATCCGATCCGACTCGGTTTTTTAGACCGAGTTAAACTCGGTTTGGGTAAGGGCAAACAGGCATCGGATCTGTCCGGATCAAGTGGCCCGGATCCGGTCTCGGATCGGATCAAATTCGGATCTAACTAGTGACATTTCGGATCAGATCGGGTTATACCTAATCCGATCCGATTCAGACTGTTGCCCACCTCTAGTTTTGAGTGAGGCACTTACGTCCAAGTGAACCTAATTAAATTGTAATTTAAGGTGTGTTTGGTTGAACCAAATATCATGATATTTTTGTACAACTAGACACCATTAATAACTGATTCTTGTTGGTTATGGGAAGAGCTGATGAAGGGTGTCTAGATCAGCTCAAGTTATAGACAAGTAAATTTTTTTGGATAATTTCATGAAAGCATAGGGGAATTTTGGACACATTTCCAATTAAGAATTCGACAACCTTCTGAATGCATCATACACACACATACATGCATGCATAAAACATACATAAATACATATAAATACATACATAAATACATGTTTAAGAATAATATGAAAAAACCTAAATCGAAGAAAGGAAGAAAAGAGAAAGAAACAGACCATAAAAAGAAGAACAATCTCATACCACTCAAGATTCATCATTGTTTGCTTCTCCTGTTTTGATACATTTCTTCCTCTTCTCGATCCTACTCATCATAGTATCTTACACTTCTCTAATTGTCACGCCCCAAACTCGGAAACCGGGCTCACAAAATTCCCGATCGCCGAATCCGGTGCTGACAGCCTCCGTAGTACTCCATTCTCGGCTCCCAGCGTACATACGCCAGAATCCGATCCTGGGACCCTACAAGGAGGATTTTCCAACGTACATTTATCTCGTAATAAGCATAACCACAAGATGATCCAAATCACAAAGGCAACATCATCATCACATATCCATTAATATAATCATTTGAGTACAATGCTGAAAGAGAAATACATAATCAAAAATCAAGATCCAGAAGACCGCTGCACGCTCCAAGCTCAACGCTGTTGTAACCTAACGCCACCTGCACGCATCTATCGTGCATAAGCTTATAGAAAGCTTAGGGGGTGGTGAAAGTATGTGCACAAGGTAAATGTCAAGTAAGCAATATCAGAGTAATCAGAGTAAGCGGAAGTACTGATAAGTCAATGAGTCATACAATATCAAGGTACACAATGCAAATTAGCTATGCAAGTGAGGAGTTAAAGCGAACCAAATATTAGATGCCGAGGATACAATGCCATAAATCATACAATACCGAAATAAGCGGAAATATACTGATAAGTCTATGAGTGTCATCAGTCGTACCAAGGCTATGTGATGCAAGGCATGAATACTAACGACCATATCAACGCAGAAATATGGCAACCCAAAATGCTAAGTACTACAGATGCAATGTAATATGCGATGCGAATGAAATGACCAAGCTGGAGTGAAGTCGGGATGATAGTACGTAGTATTGCAGGCTATGGGGTTTATCACAAAGGACTTCTATCCAAACCAGTCCTATACCTAAATTTGGATAGTCAAACTCAATGTGGTAAACTCCTGGTCTCAGGTTAGTCGCGCGCCCGACCGAAATCCTGGCCATGCAAAGGTACACAATAATTAGTTGCACACCACTAGCCCGAGTGGATAGTGAATGAAATGTATGCATGAGTATGCAACTCTTACTCAATAAGTCCACATATCAGTACAGTTCTTATCTGAAAAATCACCGGGGTCAATTACACTTCAAACTAGATTGCCGCCTCATCGCGCGCAACAAGGTGAGTGGAAGAGACCTTACTATCCGCCTGCCAATATCGGGCCCGCTCGTCGATAGCGGACCCATTCCTCGAGCTGGTCAGGCTCAGCTTAGCATTGCCCCCTCCTCTCAGGCAGGTAAGGCCATACCCCCTTCCAACCGACCACGACATAGTGGGAGACGCGACCTAACGATATATGGCCCTCATGCGCTCATGCATCCACTCGGTCTAGACGTTGGAGCAACCTCAGGAACCAAGAGGGTTTAGGGACTTTCACCCAGGGATATCTATAGCACCCCATGTAGAACAGATTTTCAGTATCCCGTCTGGCCATCCACGATATACCTGTAGAGGCTACGGCCCTAATGTCGCTAGGGCACACAATGCAAGATGCATGAGCCATACAATCCAGTCATATATTAATCATGCGCATACCATGCGCTCATGTGAGATAACCTCTGCCTATCAGGAAGTCTCATAACAATCTGCCTAATGATATATGCAATGGTCAACTACATCTCATAACAAACATGCAGATGATGCGTATGGGGATGTATCATGATGCTATGTAGTCACATACTCGTAATCGGTATCAATAACCGGTATCAACAATCAGCCTCGACAATGTGGACATTTAAAAAGACATTGCCCCCAAGGAATGGCTCACACAAAGTCAAACATATAATGGGCCCACGACCTCACACAAAGGCCTAATATACAACACAATGGGCCTTACTTAAGGGCCATATATGCACAATGGGTGGGCTTTAAATACATGACATGTGGACGCTACACATGGTCTCGAATACATCAAATGGGTCATGCATCATGGGCCTAATACATATCACAATGGGCCTTGCCCATAGGCCACGAATACATCAAAGTGGGCCCCAACTACGGGTCGCATATACATCATATAGGTCTCGACAATCGGCCTTGACAATCGGAATCAACCTCGATACTTGGCTTCGACAATCGGAATCGGCCCATACAATCGGCCTCGACAAATCAGAATCGGCCTCGATAATCAGAATCGGAATCAGCCTCAATCGACCTCGATAATCGGAGTCAGAATCGACAATCGACATCGACATCGATAATCGGCCTCGATCCCCGGCTTCGACAATCGGAATCGACCTTGATACTCGGTCTTCGACAGATCAGAATCGGTCTTGGTACTTAGCCTTAACAATCAGAATCGGCATATACAATCGGCCTCAACAAATCGAAATCATCGAAATTGGCTTTGATACTCGAAATCGATCGATAATCGGAATTGGCAAATCGGTCACGACAATCGCATCGATCGACAGTCAGAATTGGCAAATCGGTCACGTCAATCGAAATCAGCAAGCGGTAAAGATAATCAGAATCAGCAAATTGGTCACGACAATCGCACCGATCAATAGTCGGAATCGGCAAATCAGTCACATCAATCAAAATCGGCAATCGATTAGGGCAATTAGAATCGATCGATAATCAGAATCGGCAAATCGGTCACGTTAATCGGAATTGACAATCGGCCACGACAATCGGGATCGATCGATAATCAGAATCGGCAAATTGGTCACGTTAATCGGAATCGGCAATCGGCCACGACAATCGGGATCGATCGATAATCAGAATCGGCAAATCAGTCACGATAATCGGGATCGATTGATAATCAGAATCGATAAATCAGTCACGTCAATCGGAATCGGCAATCGCCCTAATAAAGGGCCTAAGGGAAGGTCACAATGTGGACATTAAACTATCATTACCCATCGATGTGACCATTTAACTAACATTGCTCCCAATGAGTGGTAGAGTCAGATATAATATATAGTGGGCCCATGGCCTCATATAAGGGCCATATACACATCAAGTGGGCTGCATCGCCTAAGCCTCGAATACATCACAATGGGCCTCGCCCACGGGCCTTGAATACATCACCTTGGGCCTTGCCCACTGGCCTCGAATACATCACCTTAGGCCTCGCCCACGGGCCTCGAATACACAACTGGTGAGCCCTGCACATGGGTCTCAAATACATAACATGTGGGCCCTACACATGGGTCTCAATTACATAACATTGGCCTCATCACACGGGCCTCAAATAGATAACAACGGATCGCATCATATGTAACACGTACATCATGGTAGGCCCACCGTCCCATGCTGGACGGTGTGGCAGATACATCGCCAAGGTGGGCCCACGTCCAGGGATGGACGATCTAGATACAATAAATATATCAAGGTCAGGCCCACCGTCCAGATTCGCTAGACGGTGTGAATGAAACATTACTTCATGGAGGCCCGCAGGGATGCACGGTGGATGTAACACATATATCATGTGAGGTCCACAACACGCTGGACAGCGTGGACGCCATACATACTTCACGATCAGATCCATGGAATTCGCTGACGTCAATACCTCAGCTATAAAGCTGGGCCGGCAGATGTACGGCGTAGATATAAAACACTTTCATCAAGGTGTAACCAAGTCAAAATGGATGGGCGGTGGATATACAATACATCATGTGGGCCCAAAGGACTTCTAGCGTGCATCAGCAACTGGTTAGCTGGTGTGGGGTCCACGTCCCATGGATGGTTGAGATCTAACATATACATCACGGTATGGCCCACCGTCCAGCCATCTGGACAGTGCAGACCTAACATATACATCACAGTATGGCCCGCATAATCTGCATGGCATGGATTTCATACACATGCACACGTGTGGGACCATCTGAATATCAGATCTATCTCAATCCCTTGCACTGCCGTGAAATGATATGTACAACGGATGGACGGAGGAGATATGAGGACATGCAACATTATATATATAGCCCACGTGGGGCCCACCACCTGTGTGTATATTTAGCATAATATAATATAATATTGTTATTATTTTACTATTATTATTATTATTATTAGCGTCCAGCACCAGTACCGTCCGTGCATGGACGGTGTGGATAAGGAACATGTACATCAAAGTGGGTTCCGTCCACCACACGTTCCACACGTGTGGGATAGCCCTTGGTCCAAGCAGATGGACAGAGTGTATACAACACATACATCATATGGGAATCCCACCGTCCAGCAGATTGGACGGTGGGGATATACAATACATGCATCAGATAATGGACGTTGTGGATGAAATCCATACGTCAGGTGGGTCTCACAGATGGGCAGGGTGAATAAATACACAACAAAGGTGGGTATCCACCGTCCAGCCTGGACGGTGCAAATAAAGCCCATGCATCAGGTGGACTTCCACCAAATGGACGGTGTATAAAACACTTACATTAAGGGGGGCATCGTCCAGATGAATGGACGGTAGATAACACGTCCACGCCAGTGGGACCCAACGTCATTGATGGACGTTGTAGGTGGAACACATCCACACGTGGCCCCGCATAGACGTCAGACCTGGGTCCACACGCTGACAGCAATGCAGCAGCAGCTGCTGCGTTCGGTACTTCAACCGGTTGATGTCCACCGTCTAAGGGTTGGACGATGTGGATAGAACACATCCGGTCAAGGTCGGCCCCACACGCTGCCATGGTGGGGTCCACGTCCAGATGATGGACAGACAGGATAAAATACATACATCAAGATGGGTCCATGCAGTGGACGGTGTATATAAAACCCATACAGCATGGCGGGCTTCACATCCAGGAGAATGAAATGGAAGGTTGGATGGAATACGTCCACACATGAGCCCTGCAGCTGCTGATCAGTGTCCAGCGGCGTCCTGGGCAGGTGGCCTAATCAATGGACGGTTGGATATATAATACTGGTGGGTCCCATCGTCCCATCACCGTGTGGACACCACACCAATTCAAGGTGCATCCAACACCTCAGCAAAGTGCGTCCAGCACGTCTGGACGGCCCAGATTAGATAACATACCTTAGGTGGGCCATCAAAATTAAGGAGAGGAGAGAGAGAACGATAGAGAGAGATTGGAGCGGAGGGACCCCACCACTATGGGCCCCTCATACATCAAGATGGGTCCCACCACATGTGGACCCTCAAATCACAAAATCAAATTATAAAAACACCCAAAAACAATGAAGATTCACCCACCTTAATCTTCTTGGTCCTCTACTTCCATCAATGCATCCTAAAGCTCCGAGGGATGCATTTCAACAGTGAAGATGATCATTGGAGGGTGGAGATGGGAGGTAGGAAGGTGGGCCACACTTGCTCTCCATGGAAGCCATGGACGATTGCTCCATGGGAGTTGCTTGTAAAAAAAAAAATAAGAGAGAGAGAGAGAGAGAAAGAGAGAGAGAGAGAGAGATGAGAGAGAAGTGATGGTGAGTGATGTAAGTATGTACTTTGTTGTAAGAAAATGTTGACTTTAAGGGAAATGTGGTTGTAGTTGGGGATGGATGTGAGTGATGGGAGTGATGGGTATTTGATTGATGCATTGATAAGATTGATGTGATGTTTTCCAGGGATTACAACGCTCAACATTTATCTTTGAACTGGACGTGGCCCCATATCTCCTGGCCCGGGTATCGTCTCGGCATGCGAGTCGCAGCATCGGAACCGCAGCGACGGCGCGGTCGCTAAGGTACCAGTTTTAGATTGAGTCGACTCGGGTTGATGGCATGTGAATCAGGGTCGTGTGCAAACACTAGTTAAGGGTCGAAGGTTGCCAAAATTCGACCGAGAAGACCGCGGAGCCTAAGGAACGGTACGGTCTAGGATACGGGTCTTACACTAATGATTTCTTTTCTCTTTAGGTTTTCTTTCGTGGGCAAAAACCTGCAATGTGATAGTGCATGTAAGACCCGTATCCTAGTTCGTACTGTTCCGATGAATCCTGCGATAATTTCCGTCGAAGTCCGGCAGTCCGCGACTGATAATCGATGTTGCGATCGATCGTAAGTCGTATCCTTTAGATTCGAGTCTGTTTAATCCGAGACGTGTATCATTGCGACCGCACCGTCGCTGCGGTTCTAACGCCGCGACTCGCGCACCAAACCGATACCCAGTTCAGGAGATACGGGTCGGCGTTCGGTTCGAATAAACGCCGCACGTTGCGAATCTCGAGGGAATCTCTACGAGATGTCCCATCAATAAACCATAAATGCCCCTCCATACCCAAGTACAAGCAACCATGCCTCCTTTACTCAAAGTCAACTCTCTCTCTCTCTCTCTCTTTTTCAACTCTACCCATGCCCATGACATCATCCCTCCATCCCTCCCTCTCCTTTTATTTTATTTCTTTTTTTTTTCTCTCTCATTCTCCCATTCTCTCCCTCTCATACGTCCAAGCAATCTCCAAGCTTCCCAAAAAAATTCCCCAAAATCCTAAGTGTGGCCCACCTCCTCATCTTCCATCTCAACCGTCCGATCATCATCTGCACCGTTAAAACCCGATCAACGTGCATAAGAACCGTAGGTGAGGAGTTTCCAAGCCAAGGAAGCAAGGACGATCGCAACAAGGTGGGTGACCAACCGTTAAACTCTTCCATTCTCTCTCTTTCTTTCATTTCTTCCCTTGAAATGGTGTGGATCGCACCGATTTGTGTAGATCTAACCCGTCCATCCACATCCGGCGGTGAGGCCCACCTCATGGTAGGTGATGATCCATCCATTTCAATGATCTCATTCTTTTTCTTATTTATTTTTATGTATTTTATATGGTATATAGACGTACATATGTATATATATATAAATATATTTCATATGTAATAAAGGTGGGCCATGATTGAGTGGGACCCACCTTGATGAATATAAGCCTCACCTCGATGTGGGACCCACCCTGATTAATGTGGAGACTCGTACATGTGGGACCCACCGTAGGTGCATGTACAGCTAACGTTCAGCGTCTCTGGACGCTGGAAGTCAGGCTGCTTTGTTTTAAAGAAAAATAAAATTTCTTAAAGGGTTAGGATGTTGCTTACATGGGCCCCACCTTATTGTATTTCCCAAATCTATACTGTCCATCCTCTTCTTCATCCTATTTTAGGCGTTGAGCCAAAATCTTAGGGCGATTTGATCACTGGGTGGGCCATAACCTCTAAAACCATGTGAAGACATGCCAGAACATATAAAAGTACTTGGTGGGGCCGACCTGAAGCTTGTATGCAGCTGAAACTCGGTCTGGACGGCCAAACAAGTGGGACACACATAATGGGTGGACTGGATTGTGAATCACATCTCAGTGGCCCCAACAAAATAAAAAAAAAAATCCTAACATCCAACGTCTCTGTACGTTGGACGTGAAACAGAGGCTCCTTTAAAAAAATAAAAAAAAAATGAATTTTTGGGTATTGTTCATGAGGGATCTACCTTGTTGTATATGTTGAATCCATGCCGTCCCTCTTCTTCTCCATATCCTTTTAGGCGTTGAGCCAAAGTCTTGAGGTGATCTGATCACCGGGTGGGTCATACCCTCTAAAACCATGTGAAGACATGCCAAAACATATAAAAGTACTTGGTGGGACCTACCTGATGTTTGGATGCAGCTGAAACTCGTTCTGGACGGTCAGACAAGTGGGACATACATAATGGGTGGACTGGATTGTGAATCACATCTCGATGGGCCCCGAATAAAAAAAAAAATAATAAAAGAAGAAAAGAAGAAGGAAGCAGCAGCAGCTTGCTGCTGCCGCTGACAGAGACGGGCGGACGGGCTGGGCCTCACGGCCCCAGCCGTGGGCCCCACCATGATGTATGTGTGTCATCCACGCCGTCTATCTGTTTTAACAGATCATTTTAAGGCTTGAGTCCAAAAATGAGGTACATCCCAATCTCAAGTGGACCACGTTTCAGGAAACAGTGTTGGGTGAGGGCCCATCCTTTTACCGTTGAAATGGCAAATAAACATCACGGTGGGCCCTGGTCCACCTGCTTTTGAACAGGGTGGATGATGGGCCTGTGGCCTTGTAAACAGGTTGGACTCAAGTAAACATTACAGTGGGCCTAGGTCCACATGACCTTATAAATAGGTTGAATGGTAAATAAACATTATTGTGGGCCCCTCCACGTCTGTGTGACCTTATGAGCTGGTTGTATGGAAAATAAATATCATGGTGAGCCCCATGGTCATATGACCCTATCAATAGGTTGTATGTAAAATAAACAATATGTGGGCCCCACTTTGTACGAAAAACAAACATTATATTGGTCCAGTTTGGATGAAAAATAAACATTATATTAGGCCCCACTTTGGATAGAAAATAAAGATTTTGATGGGCCCTAGGCTGGATGGAAAATAACCATTTGGATGGGCCCTAGGTTAAATGGAAAATAAACATTTTGGTGGGTCCTGCTTGGGACACAAAATGTATGTGATTTATCTATACCTTCCATCCCGATGGGACCTAGTATGATGCATGAGTTTCATTCAAACCGACCAATCATTTTTGAGATCTTTTTAGGCCATGTGATGAGGTCCATCTTAGCGTATTAGTGGGCCATCCATCGAGGCCCACTTGGGTATGTACAAGGCCCGATATTGAAGCCCACTTGGATATATATAAGGCCCATATGATATGGCCCCTTTGATATACCTAAGGCCCAATGTATGCAACTATATCCATTGCAATGTGTGATTCCCCGTGGTGTATATAATGATGTTTGTAGCAGGCTATGCCTTGGGAGCAATGATGGTTTGACGTCCACATTGCATGGTCGGTGTCGGTTAAAGGTCCGCACCACCACTCTCCCTGAGGCCCACTGATGGCCCGTACTTGTAGTACATTGGCTGTCTAGGCCCATTTCCTTTATGCAGAGTCCATAATTACATAACATGTTTAGTACGGATCCATGACTCATGACCATACACATACGCATCATATGTATGCTTGATGTGAGAAAGGACTGATCATTGCATATGCCTTCGGGCAGACTGTTTGCGGGCCCCCTGATAGGCGGAGTTGCCCTTCATGAGCGCGTGCTTCACGCAGGATGGTTGCATGACTGATAGTGTGATACATGCACTTGCATTTGTGTGATTGTGATATGCCCTAGCGACATCAGGGCCATAGCCTCTACAGACACACCGTGGGTGGCTGGTTGGATACCGAAAAATCTTGTTCTAAGCAATTGGGGCACCATAGATGTCCCTGGGTGAGAGTCCCTGAACCCGATGGTAACAGAGGATGACTCCAACGTCGAGACCGAGTGGATATATGAGCGCACGAGGGCCGAATACCATGAGGCCGCGTCTCCCACTGTGTCGTGGTCGGTTGGAAAGGGGTGTGGCCTTACTCGCCCGAGAGCAGGGGGCATTACTAGGCTGAGTTTGACCAGCTCGGAAATGGGTTCGCTATCGACGTGCCGGATAGGTATTGGCTGACTATTGGCCAGGCGGATAGTGAGGTTTCTTACGCTCACTTGGACTGTGCTGCTTGGAGAGAGACAGTGCCATTTGGAGTGTACTGAACCCCGGTGATTATCCAGACTGAGAACCGTACTGATTTGATGCTCTTGTGAGGAGTTGCATTGGTATGAGGATTGGCATGCTTGACTTACATATTGCATCGCATGGCCTTGGTATGGCCGATAGCATTCACATCTTGTACTGCATAGCCTTGGTACGGCTGGTTGCATCTTCGTACTCATCAGCATGATTCCGCATTACTCCGGCATTGCATTCTGAGCACGTTCGCACACACTTACACCGCCCTCTAAGCTTTCTATAAGCTTATGCACGATTGATGCGTGCAGGTAGTGCCAGGTTGCAGCCGTAGTTGTGCCGCAGCAGGAGCGAGCAGCTGAGCTTTCAGAGTTTTTATCTCCTTCCGTATATTGTATTTCCCTTTAGACGCATTGTATTTAAAGTTTTTGTTCATAGTGGATTTTGTGATGGTGTTCTTGTGGTTATTGTTCGTGGGTTATGCTTGTGGTTATGCTCATTACGAATCAAATGGATTATTAGAAATCCTCCTTGTAGCATCCCAGGATCGGAACCTGGCGTATGGGCGCTGGGAGCCGAGAATGGGGTTCTACGGAGGCTGTCGGTGCCGGATTCTGCGATCGGAAATTTTGTGAGCCCGGTCTCCGAGTTCGGGGCGTGACAGTGCACATGACATGCAATTTAAATAAATTATCATTTGGATATCAAGTTTTGAAAGGAGTGACCAAATTGTAATAATGAGAAGCAGTGGTCAGACTATAGTTACGTGGTGCCTAGTTCCTTGATATGTATGCCAAGCAAGATAATTGCATTTCCATTTTATGGGATTGACAATTGTAACGCAATTTCTAGTGTATCCAAACAAAGATTTCAATTGATGGTGGAATTAACAATTGGAATCCTACATAGTCAGAAGTAGGTCCACAAGCATAATGGGTACTGAAAATTAATGCTCCTTAGCTAAATTTAGCCACCCTTCCTCATTTTGCATCTTCGGGTTCTTTGCTCAAAATCGCAATCATGTAAGATTGAAGTTCGATTTGAAAGGAATGCAATGAGGGGGAAATCAGTTTCCTTTTCCTAACTTTTCCTCGCATAATGAGGAAAACCATTCCATACTCCCCCATGCGAGAGACAGGTCTCACCGTTCAATTGTTGACCTTTTCACATTTACACAAAAGACAACACTAATAACCAAACAATGGAATTAAGGTTGGTTGGATTTGGTAGTTTTCCACTCCTTAAGGATTCTCTAAGGGTTTTCCATTTCCATATTTTGGATTCTGTTTATCCAAACACGAAATAGAAAGAATGCAGCAAAGGAAAAAATGAAATGAAAGAAAGAAAACAAGAGGAAATTCATAAAACAAACATAACCAGGTACGTATGCCCTCTGAAGAGCCTAGATATATAACAACCTCAGATTGTTCGGTTTGGAGTTGAAAATTCTACCTTCCTTCTTTATATCTGCTGCCAAACCCTGTTCGTGGGATAATGTCTCCCATTAAAACTTGAAGATTGTGCCACATCTGATTCACAGGACTCTTCAAAACCAACCAACTAATCCCATTTGCTGACCAAATCATAGCAACTTACAGAGAATGATAGTAACATCTACTATAGCCAACAAGAAACAGAAGTCAACTGACCAATGTACTAAATAAAAAAAAAAAAACAACAAATTCACATAATTAATTGAATCCAAACTGACCAAATTTAAAGAGAAGAAATTTTGATCAAGGCGGTACACCCCAGGGCTACCGGCCTTCTCTTTGGCATTTCCACAAACATCTACTAGGCATTCTTATGAATTCATTAAACACTACCAGAAAAATGGGCAAATGAAATATGTTCATACCAGAAAGCAATACACAAATGTCATATGGAAGATTTCAGATCCTCGACATTTTTTTTTTTTTTCAAAAACCCATCAAATTCTCAATGAAATCAGCAATACCAAAATCCCAGAAAACCCAAATAGGCCAGGAAACTCAATCAAAAACAACAAGAGCGTTCGAAAGAACAAAGGGGATACCTTTTTTTTTTTCATAAAAAATGAAACTTTCTTCATTCACGTATCATGATCATCTGAAATCAACATCCAAATCCCTAACCCTAAAAGCCCTATTTTCAAACACAAAAAAGACCAAAATACCTCAACAGAATGACTACAATCCCCCCCAAAAGAAGAAGAATCGAAACCCTAACCACCAAAGTCGTATAGAGTCCTGCCCTGGCGCTTGAGGACGTAGACGACATCCATGGCAGTGACGGTCTTCCGGTGAGCATGCTCAGTGTAGGTGACAGCATCACGGATGACATTCTCAAGGAAGATCTTGAGGACACCTCTCATCTCTTCGTAGATCAGACCGTTGATTCTCTTAACCCCACCACGACGAGCGAGATGACGGATGACAGGCTTCGTAATTCCTTGGATGTTGTCTCTTGACCCCACCACGACGAGCGAGACGACGGAGGGTTTGGGTTTTGGGAGAGGTGAGGGCGAGAGAGAGAGAGAGAGAGAGAGAGAGAGAGAGAGAGAGAGAGAGAGAGAGAGAGAGAGAGAGGTTTGGGTTTTGAGAGAGGGGCGAGCGCGCGAGAGAGAATTGAGGGTTTGAGTTTTGGGAAAGGCAGGCGCGGGATTGTGTTTGGGAAGGGGGGGGTGACGGATGACACTTTTAAGTGCATAGTTTTAGGACTTGTGGGGCCCACCGTGATGTATGTTATTTATCTACTCCGTTCATTCATTTTAAAAGATCATTTTAAGGGTTGATCCAAAAAATGAGTCAAATTGAAGTTGTAAGCGGACCACATAAAATATTAACAATAGAAATTTATTTTTTATTATTTCTTATGGTGTGGTCCACTTAGACCTTCAATCTACCTACTTTTTGGGCTCATCCAATGAAATTATATATCAAAATTTATGGATGTCGTAGATAAAACACATATATTCCAATGGGCCCTATGGAGCCCCTTAAACACCATCATTCTCTACTAAGATCCTGGTGGAATATAGCTTTTAGCTACAGATTAAGGAAGCTTTAGCTACGGATTAAATCCGTAGTAAATTATCTACGATTTATATCCGTAGTCAAAAAGTTCCAAAGTTCGTAGCCTTTGCTCGATTTTTTGGTAGTGAGATTATGAGATTAAACAAAATGAGAAAGAAATCCTTATAGTCGGCCACTATTAGCTACTAAAGGATACTCCTCTGATGATCGGAGAAAGTTCAGCGTGCGAGCGTAAACTCCAATTACAGCTAAAATTACCAGCTACTAAATTAATGCTATGGATTACGCTACGGAATGTAAATGACATGTTTGGAAAGTAAATTATTACATTAAGGAATGTAAATTGATAAGATAAAGATAAATGAAAGATAGATTTTGGTTTGATTGGTTTGGCATGAGACGAATTTTTCTCTTCACTTTGCTTTCCTATTTATTAGCTTTGATCCAGGCATTTTGGATTCTTCCCACGTTTCGACAGTTATTGTAACCTTTTCTTTACTATGCTTCTCATGTTCTTGCTTCTCTGGATTCTTCCTTGGTCACCTGTCAAACAACCGTCCGACCTTGATCGTTATCGTGCAAACATTTTAGCTCAATCCCCTTCTCTCTCGACCGCTCTAGTGACACATAATAGCAATTAATACATCGTGCTCCACTTTTCGAGGCATAATCGTATATATTAGCTGAAAATCATGCGGTCGTAGCTTATGCATCCGTACATATCACATGTATATGACCCTAAGGGTGTGTTTGGCCGGATGCATTAGAGTGGAGTAGATGGGATGGAATACAATTTAAGGTAATTGATGGACTATCCGTGGTTGTCCATTGATTCCATCGGATTGCAATAGTCGGGGATGGGGAAGGAAGCGTGTTTGGATGCGTCATGGGATTGGATAATGCTCCAATGATAAACGGTGGTAGTGTTTGGAAAATGCACTGTTTATTGGTACTCCCATGCGGACGGCAATATCTCGCTTTGAAAGGAATCGATCCAGATAAAAGATGGAAAGATAAGCAGTCTGGAAACTGAAACCGAAGAATGCTCTCGTCTGATCGGGAAAAAAAAAAACCCAACAAATCGCCAAACTCAGTAAAAATAAAATAAAATAATAATAAATAAAGAAAATCTACTTCCAGAATCCATCGGACGACATCCAACCGAGCGCATTTGAGCCAGTTCTCAGGCGAAAAATCATAAGAAGATCCAGAACTTTCACTCCCAAAACTCCTTTCTTTAGAAACCAAGATCGACTGGAATCCTTGGACATGGGGAAACTGTCCAAACCGTGAGACCCACCTTGGACAGGGGACTCGACTGGAATCCTCCACAGCACATGTTTTACGCATTGCTTAAAAACACCCGGGGCCATCACGTTGTATACGTGAAATCCTCTACGTCTACCGCATTTGTTCTACGCCCTACGTAAAACATACAATTTTGTGGGGGCCACCTGTTGTATATATAACATCCACTCCGTCTATTAGGTTTTATCATGGATTTGAGGCTACATAGCCAAATATCAGAAGAACCCACCACTTAGATAAGCCACACAACATGAAACAATGGGAATAATATGCCAACTGCAGATTTGTGTGTGGGGCCATCATGGTGTATGTCGTTCATCGAACCCGTTAATCAGGTGTAAATCACCGGAATGAAAAAAATATAAAATTCAGCCTCATATAAAACTCAGATGGGTCACGACGTGTGAGCTTAGTAGTTTTATATTGTTCCCATTTTTATGGCCTATATTTCCTCTTCTTTCAGCTTATCTTCTGTATTTACGATCAAAATAATGCTTCTCACCTGATGGACGGAGTGGATTCGACATATAGACATAGTGGACCCCACAGATCTTGGGTCTTTTAACCAATAACCTATCCCGTATCTCACACAGTC
Organism: Magnolia officinalis; assembly: GCA_021015155.1. NCBI lineage: Eukaryota > Viridiplantae > Streptophyta > Magnoliopsida > Magnoliales > Magnoliaceae > Magnolia > Magnolia officinalis. The sequence continues at coordinate 27,338,840 of JAJHSJ010000010.1, read as the reverse complement.
TCGAGGGATAGGTGTCTGCAGCTGGGATTCGCCGAATCCCTTGGGCAGCCGGTTGAGTTTACGAGGCCGGCTGCTACTGAAGTACCATTACCGTCCCAAACTCACCGCTGGATGGAATACGCCATCATAACCCACTTAAAGTTGTACAATCCCATCCACTGCATCGCGCCAAACACGCCCTAAGGCTAAAACGGTATTCGGCCGGATAGGGTACAAACAGGTTTTAAGTTGGGTTCAAACTAATAGCAGTTATGTGATCAAGCGGGGTCCTTATTCTTGCTCGGGTGGTAGACTCTCATGAATTTCAACTCCCGGTCAAAGGTTTGAGTACCCATAGGTGATGAAATTCCACTAGCATGAGTGTGTGGGGCCCATGTGTAAAGGGGTTGCCTTACATGAGTTTGGCTTAGAAAACCTAATTTCGTTGTTAGAGTAATCAATATGCATGTAATATACAGTAGCTTTGTTAGAACTAATTATGCTACCAATCTGACTTGACCCGATTTTAACTGAGTCTAAACTGATGAACCCAACCCGAACTTGATTGGACTTTATTTGAAAGGTGTCCAAAAGGTGATAATTGAAAAGGAGACCCCAAACCCTAATTTTCATAAAGAATTTGGGTATCCATTGACAACCCTAGTAAATACCCTTATTTAACCTGGATGTAACCCAAAACTGGTTGGATTGAAATTAATACTCAAATTTGATTAAACTGGGCAAGGATACTTCAGGACCCACCTAGACCCTAATAGTCGATGGTCCCAGCCTGGCTTTTAGGGGGTCATTTGCCAACATGAATTTAAAATCTTGTATAATCTAGTAGATTTTGAGACATGGAATTGGGCCCTAAGCTGGCTTTTAGGGGGCCATTTCGCCAACGTGAATTTAAAATCTTGTGTAATCCAGTAGATTTTGAGACATGGAATTGAGAGAATTTTACAAATCAACTTTGAGGTTAGAGTGCAAAAAGAGTTCTTTTGAGATATTTTGGAGGAATCCTAATCCAAATCCTTCAAAATCCTTACCACCATACAATTTTTTAAAAAAAAAAACCAAAAAAACCAAAAAACAAAAAATCAAAACGAAAGAAGCCCAATCAATACAAAAGAACCCAGGCAAATGACCACCCCTGAGTGGCTTCGGCTCTCTCAAGCTAATAAAACAACCTTGGCAATTCATTTGGACATCTTGCACATTAGAATAGTTCTCAACATTAACCTATTGAATGTGGTAGGGCGGTTTATAAATGTCTCTCCGGTGAACTTGATTTTACCGAGGATGATGGAAACATGAACTCTTATCCATGTATTGGAGAGACTTGCTATTGTTGGCCCAAAGTAATTTATAAAGTGCAGGCTCAAACAGGTGATATCAAATGGCATTAGTTGAATATTATTATTGAAGGTGCATGCGGAGAAATGATCCAAAGGACCGTATTGGCCAGAGAAGCAAGAGTTCCAAACATAATAATGCATGAGTACTTAACTAAGGGGATTCAATGCAAATACTAGCTTGGCTCATTATTGCTGAGACAAGTCCTACATTCCGTCATGGATGCCCACTCAGACACTCCATCGCCACACTTGGAATGGGACGCGGATTTCCTGCGAAAGCCTTCCGCAGGAACTTCTGCGCAAGGATGCTGGGTGGGCCCCACTGAAATGTATGTGAGAAATTCATTACGTCCATCCGTTTTTTGAGCTAATTTCAGGAAGTGAGACAAAAAACGAGGTGGATAAAAAACTCAAGGGAGTCACACAAGAGGGAAAATTAGGGAAATAAATTTCCACCGTTGAAACATTCCTAGGCTCAACCTTGATGTTTACATGCTATCTAAACCGTTTATAAGGTCATTCCAAATTGGATTAAGTGAAAAAACCGAAAATATAGACCGATACAGAACTTTTATGGCCATAAGAATGCTTCAACGGTGATCACTGAATTACCACTATTTACTCTCGTGTGGCCAACTTATATACAACTAATTTTTGGTCGCACGTCATAAAATAAGCTCTAAAACGTATGGACGGGGTGGATTTCACAAAATAATCTCCATGGGCCCCACCCAGCATCAGCTTGCGCAGGAAATCCGCGTTCCTTGGAATGGACTTGCAGCCCGATACAGAATGGATTACTTGGACTAAAATAATTTGTCTAAACATTTATCAGGTGGGCCACACATGATATAAGTTATAATCCCAATCGCCTTTCCGACACAATTTCTTTTTTCCACTAAAAAAATGAAAGATACTTCTGCTCTATGGTGGACAAATACTAACGTGTGTCCTTATCTTTCTTTCCTTCTAGATTTCGACCGATGTAAGTCGCGACTCAAGCTCATAATGCATGCATCAAGCAGTGAGGTCCACTTGCAGATGTTGTGAGCTCATCATAATGTTCCACTTTGGGTCATGTTAAAAAATCCACCGAAGGGATGATTCTTGAAAATGGATGCTTTATTTTGGACATGAACCGTTGAAAAGTAAACTGTCAACAGTTAACATTCAACTCCATGAATTAGTAGTCAGAATCATCTTTTCTTCATGATTTCTGTAAAATGGCCCCTCTACAGTAGCTCCTAAAATATGAACGGATCCGATCATCAGAACATCTCTGCTTGTGAGTTCAGTGTGGTGACGGAATCTAGTGGGCCTGATTGTCTGAAGTACATAAAACAACCTGCATTTTATGGATTTTAAAAGAAGACTCCTTGAGTCACGCCAGATTTTGGGACTGCTCAACCACATCTTCCAATCACACCCTCCATTAAATAATTGCAAGTGGCCAAGGAATCGGGATCATTACTCTTGCTCGGGTGGTAGACTCTCGAGGGTTTCGACACCCGGTAAGTGTTCAAGTATCCATGGGTGGTGAAATTCCACTAGCGTGAGTGCGTGGGGTGTGTGCGCGTGTAAAAATAAAAAATTAAAAAAAAATAAAATTCCAAGGAATCCAAGATTCCAAAATCCAGCCAATCAAAGCACAATTCCAAAAATATTAATGAAACGGCAATAATTGGTGGTCCCCATGATGATTAATACGTTGAAAACGTTCGTATCAATCGCGATGGTGGCACATCGCACTGGATGTGAGGCCCCCAGATGATGCAAAGTGTCCGTCTGGTGGTGGTGAGCCCATGTGACAAATGATCAGTCCATCTCGACAACTTTAGCCGCCCCATGTAATAACTTTGAAAAAGACTGATGCTCTGGCAGCATGTCATTGGCCATAGAAGTCCACATAGGTACTGCCTCTTCACTTGGAGCCCCAACCATTGTAGCTCAATCTTCACTCGGAGCCCCAACTTTGGTTGGGGCATATAACTGATATGAGACTAATAGGATGATTCTAACATCCGGGGAATGATTACATGCGTTCGATTTGTGTGGAGCCAAACCTATGATGTATATGTGGCATCCAAACCGTGAGTTTGATGGGGTTCATCATGGCACCGTACATCCCAAGAATATACCTATCAAAAATTCTGATGGGCCTGCAGGACCCGCCACAGATATATTCCCTTGGGAGCCACCATGACATATTTGTTTAAACTATGTCATCCATCTGTTTCGCCCACTCAATTTAAGACGTGTGATCCAAAGCTTAAGTAGAACACACCAAAAAAATAAAACAAAAAAATATAGTGGGGATTGATAGCCCACCGGTGAAGCCTTTTTAGGGCTCATCATGATGTTTCATTTGCCATCCAGCTTGTTCTTGGGTCAGACACACCTGGACGAAGGGAAAACGTAGATATAAGCCTGATCCCAAACTTTTGTACCACCAGGAAGCTTTCAATGGTGGTCAATCAATCAATTCCCTATTGTTTAGGAGGTTTGGTCCACTTGAGCTTTCCCTCTTCATCATGTTTGGAGTCATTATCTATTTCCCTCTTCATCATGTTTGGAGACATTATATAAAATAAACTCACAAAATGCATCGACAACAAGATAAGACAGCAGCTCGACAGATTATAAAACGCATACATCATGATGGGATCCGTAGAGGTTGGCCATGTGATGCTACAGTGATACACGTAAGGCCACGCCAAAAACATATAAATTCACTTGTTGTGTTCTACCTATATTCAGAACGTTTCCTTTCGTTCCGGTGGGGCACACATGATTACTGGCACGGATGACATATCAACAACATTGCTCACATTTCACTGGGAAGTTACTACGGTGGACATCCCCGTTCCCATTGTTCCCATTGGTGTGATACACCCAAGTAATGGATTAGGCTGTATCCATCCAGCTAAGGCTAAAATCGGATGAGTTGGATTGCACTCACACATCACGGTGGTCCCATATATATTAGATATATCTTAATTATTAAAATTTGGCTTGCATGTGATCATTTCTCTCTAAATTCTAGACTCTGATGGGAATTGAGATTATTCCTCTGCAGTATATGCTTGTGTGGTAGGATTTAATTGGACCGTAAAATTGTTCTACCCAACATGATGCATGTCTCTGACAATGATCACGACCTTGTGGTATGCAGGTGTGTCCGGTGAGATTTAATTAGTCCGCCCGCCATTGTCAGAGATAATGGTACAGCGTTAATGTAACGAACAACTTTCCCACGTGCTTTGCGGACGCGGATTTCCTGCGAAAGCCTTTCGCAGGAAGTTCCTGCGCTGGAAATTTGGTGGGGCCCACTGTGATGTTTTTCAGGAATCCGCTCCCTTCATCCGTTTTGTGAGATCATTTTATGAAAGAAGCCCAAAATTGAGAAGAATCCAAGACTCAAGTGGGCTGTACTAAAGGAAAAAGGTATTTAGGGAAATTCCCATCGTTGAAACTTTCCTAGGTTCGACAGTGATTTTTACATCCCATCCATACCGTTTATAACGTCATTCCTACTGGGATGAACTGAAAACACAAATATTAGCATGATTCAAAACTTCTATGGCCCACGAATATTTCAACTGTGGACGTTCAATTATTCCCTTTTCGGCTCACTTGAGTATTGCATACGGTTCAATTATGGTCTTGTATCCTACAATGCACTAAAAAACGGATGGACTGGGAGGATTTCTCACAAACATCACAGTGGGCCCCACTTGGGTTCCCAGCGCAGGAACTTCCTGCGAAAGGCTTTCGCAGGAAATCCACGTCTGAGCTTTGCTTGGCCTTATCTTGCAGCCATCCAATCGAATCATCCAACCTGGGGACGCGGATTGCATCCTACCCCCGCTCGGATAGTAATCCATGCGAGCAGGGCTCTGTGGGGCCCACCGTTATGTAAGTGTTTTATCCACGCCGTTGAACAATTTTTTCAGATAAATTTAGTATGTCAACCAGAAAATGAGGCAAGTCCAAAGCTTAAGTGGACCACAACAAAGAAACCTGCACTCGTATGACACCCACCGTTAAAACCTTTCTAAGGACCCACGTGATGGTTTTTTTTTTTTTACCATAAAACCTATTCATAATGTCATGCAGACGTGGATGAAGTGCAAACACAAATATCAGCTTGATTTGAAACTTCTCTGGCTCTTAAGAAGCTTCTAATGGTGGACGTTCAATCCACACTTTGTGGTCCACTCAAGCCTTGAACCTGCCTATTTTTTGGTTAATATATTAAATTTATCTGAAAAAATCGTTAATATATCCAAATTTTAATTTAAACGCTACCAATTTTACCCTTTTATGATCTGGCACGTCCATATAATCAAAATATCTCTCTACTTCTCTCTAGCGGAGCCATCGAGGAATCTTCTATACGTAATAAACCATTAAAACTAGGAAGTTCAGCCTTACCTCGGTAGTCTCTTTCAGCACGATCTACATGATCGCCTTCGTAGATTGGTCGTCGGACAAAACCCTCATTAAGGTCTTCGTCGCTAGAATTTGAATCATCTGTCGAGGAAATCTTCTATATGTAATAAACCATTAAAACTAGGAAGTTCAGCCTTACCTCGGTAGTCTCTTTCAGCACGATCTACATGATTGCCTCCATGGATTAGTCGTCGGGCAAACCCTCATTAAGGTCTTCGTCGCTAGAACTTGAATCATCTGGTGTAGCCCTACGATTTGCCACTAGTAGTGCTCTACGGAAATCGGGGTTGCGTCGTACAACAACCATGGGTGGTGGAGCCACCATAGGTGGTGGAGCACCGCCTAGGACTCGGGGCGGAAGTAGCGCATCCGCAAGACGGTCGAGCGTTACCTGCAGCCCTTGCATGGTCAACTGACTCTCCCGGTGGAAAGCTTCTATTCTTTCCGAAAGATAACGAATCCCTGGATCACCGTTCACAGGGTTTTGATTCATACCTTCGTTGTTTGCCATTGGCCCGAGAGGATCCTCGCTTTGATACCAATTGACACAGGGATGAACGTGATGAGGATAAATACTCCGAATCCACGGAGCTTCTCTAGACTCCTCATAGAGACTTCTCGAATCCACGAGGAAAGAAAGCAGAAAATAGAAATAAATTCTAATAAATTTGAAACTGATTAATTGATAATTAAAAACGAGTTCACAACCCTTTAAATAGGGATACCAAGCAATGAGAAAGAAATCAGAATCAAACTACAACTAAAACTCCTAGAATTCGCGACTTACTATAAATAGTAAACTTACTATTTATAAACAGTCGTGATGTCTACTAGTGCGCAAGGTTTTCGGCCAAAAATAGTAAGTGTCCTATTTGGCTTCACCAAACCGTTCTCCTAATTATTCTAAGCTCTTTTGACGTTGGGCGCAACTCCTAAAGCCCGACGGATGAGGAGTTATAAAAACTAAACTTACTATTTATAGTAAAAACGAAATTAAAGCAGGGAAACGACCGTCGATCCAGGGGTTTTTTCGCAATTCCGGGCGTCGCAACACCCCGCATAGCAGGGTTGGTTGGCTAAAGTAGCTCGTTCTACCCCAAAATCATATATTTTACGTCAGATAACTCATTCCGGATTGTGAGATACGCCCAATCTAAGGTCCGACGGTCCGGATCACTTCTGTCGTCGACCGGGCCTTTTCTAATCCATCTTGGCCATGAAACTGTCCGCGACCCGCTCTACATCATCTTTCTTCCCTATAAATATAGGGATGTATTTCACCGAGGGGGGTACGTTCACAGAAACCTTAAAGATCACGTTGACCTCTTTTCTGGAGATCCTTCTTAGACCACGAGCTTGATTTTAGCATTGGAGAGTCCCCTAAACGAACTAGGGCCTCCTTTGTCTCTCACCTTTACTTGTGCAGGTTCAAAGGAAACACACCATAGAAGGTCTGCCGAAAAACTGCATCAACCGTGAGCATTCAATCACTACTTTTTGTGTGGTTCACCTGAGATTTGGATTGATTTATTTTTGGACTCATGCCATAAAATAATCTTTATGAAACCGGAAAATGGATGGACGGCATGGATGAAACACTTACATCTCTCAGAGCTTGTACAGCTCCGACCAGTACGGACCTGATAGTGGAGGTGTCACTACCGAATACGAATCCAATATCAATCTACGTCTCTAAAGTTCTATTGCAGTCTATTTGTCTGTTGAATTTTGACCATTTTCTATATTTCATTTTGACTGTCCATTCCATGGCTTACTATAAATTAGGTGGCTGATGTCATCTCTTTAGATCTATATTATCCGTTGTATGCCACTCACAGTGGGTCCCATGATTTGAATGGTTTCGATTGATCTAAATGCATGCCAAATTATACAGTGCGTGGGTGCATAATTGTTGATTGATTTAACGCATGAACCTTCTGGTTCCATATGAACCGTTTGACATTTTTTGCGCCGAAGGTTCTGTTTGTAGTATTAATGAGACCATTAAGATTGTCCAGTTGGAGGAACTTTAGAGGGTGGTCCAGCAAGGTGGAAACCACCGAATAGATAGTTCGGATCATTCCACCACTGGACTACATGAGCTTCATATTTGGGTAATCAGTGAGATCATCGGACTGCCAGGATTATCTGATCAGTGAGATTTTTACGGTACCCCATTTATGACAGGGCCCACCTTATGGACGAATTTGGATCATCCATCCATGTGGCCCACATCGTTGAGATCCACAGATGGACCACGCTGCAACAGTGATTACAAATAAAAAATAAAAAATAAATCCTCATTTACATACTACATGGTTCATAAATTCCTTAGTCCTCTGATCAACGAGAATGAAATTTCGGCCCTCGAATGGATGGAACAACTTCATTGTTTTTCAAAATAGCGGAACTTTCGTGAGACCCACCCATCCATCAGGTAAGGTGTCGCATGTTCACCTTCGAACCCAAGAATGATGATGATCCGGAACTTATGCAGGCCACACCATAGGAAGCGGTTGAGATGGGCATGCCCATTATTAGTTTTATGTAGGGCCCACTATAAATTTGTATGCCATCCAATCCATTCATCTGATGTGCATCATCAGGATGAAAGAATTAGCCAAAAATCACACTTTTCCAAAAATTAGATGCTCCATACCAGTTGAATTTAGATGTTATATGTGTATTTTTTGTTTTTTAGAAGGTATGAAAAAGATTCTTGTTCCTTCGAAGAGGGCATGCAGACCGAAGTATACCAAGGAGCCCATACTACGTGTAAAGCAAAAAATAAAATAAAATAAAATAAAGCATGCACCTTAATACGAGAGAGAAATCCCACACATAAGGTCAAAAAGAGAAACGCTCATTCTCAGGTAGAGAAGAGAAAACAAGGCAAGCAAAACTAGCCCACTGTTGCCAGCGGGTGGGCCACTGAGTATTGAATCATCCTGATTTTTGAGATGAAGGGCCCATTTATATCGTTCACGTAAAGTCGTTTCTCCACGCCAGCGACTTCCTAATGCAATGGCTGCATACCAGTGTACATATCTCGCTTGTGCACGAGCTGGGTCTATCATCTGGGGATCCCACCGCGTATGTGCCATGTTCATAAAAACTTCACGGGGACCATTAAATGCACAAAAAGGAAGCACGGGCGATGTGGTCCACATTCAATCTACACATACGGCCCACCTGATCACCGGACCTGCCTGATGGTAGTCCTAGCACATGCCAAGTGTGTCTCACTTCGGCAAATGGCCTGGATCTCAAACACAGGTGCCACATTGCACGTGTGAGGTGAGTAGATGCTGATGTGAGGCATGAAAACTCTGGTTAGAGGAAATTGACTAGGAGCCAACTCCCTTTCCATCACTTTCTCACTCAACTCCATCCGCAAGAAATGAAAGGATGGGAGAAGGTGACATCCCACCTATTAAATCGACAGTGTGGACGATCTCTCCATCTCCTTTTAAGGCTGATGTATGCTGGATGTGTACTCTTACCTTTCTTTAAGAGTATTTGGTAAGCTGGGAGAGTACGGCTATCCATGCACATGCACATGGCCATGTAGGCATGTCGTACATGTACCTCAATCGAAACCGTTCAAGTAAGCGGGCCTCGCACATAAAAGAGTCAACAATGCAAAATTCAAGAAATAAGTGCCCAATGCTTCAATGAATTGAAGGTTAGCACCCAGGCCATATGTGTCAGCAAGGGCGGGATTGATTGTTCCTGGGAGGGTACCGTGTGTGGCGTGCCAAAATCAACTTCGCTCAAAGATTCTGATTGAATTGCTTGCATATGCATATACATATGTATAAATTGGAGACTGTACCAGGATCTCGTTATCCGATCTCAGCCACAGGGTTACAATCCATTCAATTTATTTGTGAAAGGGTAGGTATTAGCCTTCCTGAATGAGTTCTTTTTACCTTGTGATAATAGACTAACAATAGACGTGAGTATACGGATTTAAGGACTTATAATATATATATATATATATAATATATATATATATATATATATATATATATATATATATATATATATATATATATATGTATATATGGGTTTAGTTTTGTATGTCTCTCAGGTAAACAAGAATGTATGGATAAGCAAAATAAAGTTTAAAATGCCGATTTTATTGATATTTAAATATATATCTGATTACAATCGACAGAGTAACAATCAACTAAAGAAATAAATAAATAAATAAATACAGACAAATACTTGATACGTCTAATATAACGTTTCAGATTTTTTGTCAACTTGGAGTTGGACATCTTTAGGCAATGACTCTATCATAACGCCTTATCGTCTCAGGAAGGAGCGATCAAACTTAGCGACGTTAAAGGACCTTAGGACCAAGACATCCGGCTAATCTAAACACTGAAGTATTAGCCTAGGGTGCAGCTACAGAAGGGACCCCTCTTTGCTCTCATGAATAACATATAAGCCCTAGGGGCTTCACCTAGGGCCATTTCTACTTCATTTATATCCCATTTCTAGTCCGTTATACCCTTTTTACTCTCAAGTCATCACCCTATTTTCTTCCCAAGCTCTCAAAACTCAATCCCTAAGTCTCAAATCCTCCTTTCAACCCATCTCTTTCAAAAATCTCACCTTCCACCACCTTATTCTTCAAATCTTTCTAAGTACTTTCATATTAGACACAAATCCTAAAGCTCAAAAGATGAAAAACTATAATTAAACTAAAATTTACTATAAATAGTAAAAATATAAATAAAATGGACTTTAGACTATTAACCTGATGAAATATTGGGAAATAACCAGGTTATTTGGATAGAGTAGCTTCTCCTACCCCAAAATCATACTTTGCATGTCGAATACCTCATTTTGGTTTGTAAGATACACCAATTTCAAATATCAAGTGACAAAGTCACCACCAGACACCACAGTGGATGGCGGTGCCACCGCCAGATCGGCGGCGTGCCGCCGCGGGTCCAGAGGAGCACGGTAGAACTGCCATTACGGCGGTGCACCGCCGGTGCACCAGATTTCAGCGGACCACCTCCGGAATTCTCTGCGTTTTTAGGCTGACTTCAAAAAGTCATATCTCCCTTAATATAACTCCGATTTAGGTAATTCAAAAGCTAAATTGAATCTTAATAAGTATGGTTTCATATAAAAATAAATAAAATAAAAAATAAAAAATTTAATATAGTTAAATCTAGGATGATGTGACAACTATCCAAAAATTATTAGTTTCAGACAGCCAGTACTTCCAGAATTTTTAGAATTTTTCTAGAATACGAAATTTAATGAAATTTGGTGGAGATAAAGTAAACTTGATGATGAACTATTAAAAAATAATTAAAATAATATACTAAATAAAAGTACCAAAAACATTATATGAAATAGAGTTAATGAAACTGGAAATTTTCTACAACTACATGTTGTCAATGGGCCACGCGTATCTTTTTCATCTTAGAATTTTTATACTTAGCGTCTTCTTAGAAATTGCTTCTAATCATACTAAGAATCATCCTATATAATTAAATTTAAAATTTCTATTTTATTATATTTTACTAAATCAGGTAATTTCAAGTATAGTTAAATTAGGGTTCTTGATTAGGGTGATTACGATTAAATCATCATTCTCACTAGTTGCGAATAGTATACACTATGAAATTAGCTAATCCAAATCCTAATCATTTCTCACAAGAAGTCTCAATACCCAATTCATTCCGAAAATACCCCGATTTTCCAAACAAGCTTTAAACAGCTCATTAGTGGGCCACTAGTCCCGAAATTGTGGAGTAATGTCCATCTCACTGGACTTGATGTCCCATGCAGACGCCAGACCCAGGAAATGCCCAAAAATAGTCAAATTGCGTTACCCAGCCGGCACTTCCAAATTACGAGTTGCCTAGCCTAATTTGGGGAAAGTCTGAAATTTACCCATTTAGCCCTGTAATTGATGTTGCAATTGCGGGCTTTCTGTCCGTCGGATCTTTGCCAAATTTACATCAAAGGCTGGAAATAAATTCAGGACCACGCCTATAAAAAACTGGCTGTTGATCGTGGAACAGTGACCGTTGATCGCAAATCGGGCCATTCCGGTAAAACCCCGCATCCATTTGCGATCAAACTTTACCCAACCCTTCATCAGGCCTTGAGGCATCTATCCAATGGCTTAGATGGGCTAGGGGTCCATCATAGCAACCCCTATAATCCAAATCAGGCCCTATTTGGCCATTTTTGGGATTTTTCAAACCTCGGGGCCAACTGAAATAATTCCACCCATATAAAAGCTCCAACTCTTCTCTTCTCAGCCATTTCCATCAGCTGAGAGAGAGAGAGAGAGTGAGAGAGAGAGGAGAGAGAAAGTGGGAGCCACCACCATGCATGTACCCCCAGCGGCCGGATCACGCCATCCAATCCCCGTGCTCGCCGGATTCGTGCAAGACCTCATCTCTATTCCCGATCTCATGTCTTCCACGGATGAAATCCAAAGATTTTGGGTTGGATTCTCCGCTCACTTGCTAGGTAAGAGGTTTCCCTACATGTCTTTCCATCTTTTTCTTTCATTTCTTTCATTTTGAGCCATTAGGGTTAGAAACCTCCTTTTTTTGTTTCCGTTGATTCTCGCAAACCCTAATGACCTGTTTGGGAGCGTGGATGGCAATCCTCCCAGTGTGTTTGGCACCCTGGAGTGTGAATCAACTTCAATTCAAAAATACCAATGCATAATATATTTACAGGGGTTTGAATTTAATTACTAAATCAACTTTAATATCCCTAATTAGTGAGGTATATAATTTTTGACACTATGGTTGTGATAAGCCCGCTGAAATATATGCTTTGCCTGAAAATGATGAAATTCCAAGTCTCGGATGGACCGCAAGCACAAGATCATGTCTGAGTGACTAACCAACGATTTTTAATCATTGATTAATATGGACAATGTTTGGATGGTGCTGAACAATGTTTGAACGGTGATGATTTACATGGACAATGTTTGGACGGTGCTGATCATCATTAGTGGGCCATGTGCCCAATAGAATGATAGTGTACAGGGACATGCATGTTACACATGCAACTATTGAAATGATTTTAAGTGTAATTCAAGCTCTCACCGTGGATTGTAAACCCCCTCCAATCCCCTCCAATCCACGGTGCCAAACGACCCCTAATATTAGGATTGAGTATGTTAGGGCTTTAAGTCACAATTATCAATTGGATCGGTCCAAACTCTTGCGAGAGCCGTAATCGGACCCCATTCCATTACAGTTTAGGTTGTGCGCCGATTTCGAGTCCCTATTCGTCAAACCGAGTTGATGGATCAATCAAATTGAGTTAGTTAAGCCATAATTCATTGTTTAACATTTAATTATGAATAAATCCACGTCATTAATGATAATCTTATACTTTAATTAGGTTTAGAGCATTTTCCCAAATTCCTGACATTAGGGCCACATTTGAGTACTGGATTTTAACTTAAAGGTGAAGATTTACCCCCAAGCTTCTACTTGGTATTTTAGAATAATCAAATGCATTTATTTACTAATTGATTGATAACATGCTCAATAAAATGCTTGAATTACATGAAACTCTTAATATTATAAAATTCTTGGATGTTGAATACTTAGAAATACTAGGACTATTGAATCATATTGTGGTGGTGGACCGAGCTCTGTAAATTATCCAAATACGTGGATAGCCAGCTTTAGGGAGGCTATCTTAGGCTTATACAGCTGACAGGAGTTGAACACGGACGATCTACAGTAGTTGGAGCTATGGGATGTTTTGCACCCAATGTTGGTTTGCCTGAGGTCCTCTATAGTCGTTCACATCAGTCTAATGTAAGCTCGATCATTCTTGTACTTGGTGATTGTATAATATTCAATAGATTCCGGGATACCACCGTTACTATTGATTTAGCCTACTCATAACCGTTACTGTTACGATCCCACTAAGACTCATGAGGCGGGCATGGTGGTATGGGACACCGTATCCGAGCTGTCAGCCTACGTTGGGGTGACGAGCCTCCCCATAGTAACCAATGAGCAACTAAGACTCATGAGCCAGGCATGGTGGTATGGGACATCGTGTCCAAGCTGTCGGCTTATGCTGGGGTGACGAGCCTCCCCATAGTGACCAGTGAGCATTGATGGAGGTAATAGACCATTGTTCGAACGACCCTCGTCAAATTACCTGGCCGATGGTTACGTGCCAGACTACCGTTCGAACGACTCAGGCGTGAATAGAATTAAGTGATGTGCCATCTCCTTTATGTATTTTGATTTTATGTGACAAGCACGTACCTCAGAACTGAGTGATCATACTGGTGTTAGGTGACGACTCACACTAAGATTGATCCTCATATATTTAGGTATCATACCGTACCCTCAGAATTGTTGATTTATGAGATAAACGGGTGATACCTAAAGTTGGATCAAGGGACACTGGTAAGGAGTCGCTACGTGCGGTAACGAACCATGTGATACGGATAAGGACTCGTGATATAACATCGGTATCTTAGCTTCGCCAATATGCTTGATGAATTGAACTTAATAATTACTTGGCTAACATGATCATTAACTACATCGCATTAGTTTAGAATGTGGCAAAACATGCGTTGAAGTCGCGTGTTGAGGAAGTGTTGTCATTTGCGAACCAGGTGATCGGAGTCGCGTGTTGAGGGAGTGTTGAATGGTGAGAGCGTGCATTATGTTATATCTTCATATGCACATTTAATAAGAGTATTTAGAAAATGTTTGATTTCTTATTTTATCATTACCTGCGTTGACTGGGTTGATGACACGTGTAACTGCTTAGTATCTGTGTGTTAAATACAACATGCTTAAGTATATTACATGTATGAATATGTATTTGTTGTGAACCTATTAATCCCTAAAATGTCCCAAGTAACAATCTTGGGGATATTTTTTCACTATGTTGGTGTTTGACGCCTTTTATTCGACATATGCAGATAACTCAACAATGGGACCATTCGGTGGTGCACTTGGGGGCGCCCAGTAGATCTCTAGCTTCTTCTTGCTTGGTAGTTATTCTTTTATTCCTATTGCAATTATTGTGATTTGTATAATTCTCATTTGGGTGAATACCATATTTTAATTATATCTTTTCTGTCAGCCCCATATTTATTTATTTTTGTTATCTCTACCTCGCTTAGGATCCCCTAATTTGAATTGCGCTACTCTGATTGCTCGTGTGTAAAATGAGTGAAAATCTTAACGAGGCCACACGTGCATTTTTATTTGGTTAACACCCAGAAACTCGGGATCGGGGTCTCTGTACTTGAGTGCCGATTTTCGGGGTGTTACATCTATTGGAACAGACGATCGAGGCGGTTGGTTAGTAAGATGTGACGGGATTGGTATGATCATGTAATGCCCCAGAACCCGACACCCGAGTATCGGTTACTTAGGTCCTAAATTCAAGGGTATTAACCTAATAACGAACAATTGTTTTGACGCTAATTCTTGTAACACCTTGTTTTTGTTGTGCGAGTACGATGCTCTCACAATAAAACCTGAGAGTCACATTATGAAGTACCATATGTGAGTCTGCCGCCCATGCTTCCACAAGGATTAGGTTAACATTCACACAAAATGTTAGAGTGGTGCTCAACTAAGCATTGGGTATCAAAGATAAGGAAGTAACCATGTAAGGAAAATATCAGGCTAAAATCCAAAATTACATGTCTAAAAGAATACCCTTAGCAAGGGATTGTATGTTGAGACTCAAAATATTGCATATTTAACCCATTAATTGCATTAGTTATCCTGACATTTAAGTGTTAATTCGATTTAAGTATGTATGTTTTCATCATGCGAGCTGATTTTGGACCTAAAGATAAATATGCGCTTAAAAGGATGGATTTAGAACTCAAAAGAAGATAATGAAGAATTGGAGATTTGTAAGTCATTAATGACGAATTCATGTGCCCGAGATTCAAGAAAATCAAGTACAAGGATGGAGAAAAGACTGAAAAAATCACAAGTCAAATAGAAGAAAAAACAGACTGTTTGGTCTCACCTAAAGTTAGTTTGGTTCGACCAAAAGTGCACAAAATAGTCCAGCAGGAAATTGTGATTTTCAGACTAAATTCGGTCCCATTGAAGCCAACTTCGGCCCCAACTAAGACAGCCTAGGTGGGACCTATATTTGACAGATTCTGCACAATTTTTTTAGATGCGACTTCGGTGTGACTGAAGCGTAACAAAAGTGTGGAAATTGAAGTCGGTGTGAACTTTTACTATTTAAAGTAGTTTTCTTTGTTGTTTTAAACACGGATTAGAGCTTGGAAAAGAGGCCAAAGGGTGGCAGAGTCTCTACAAAGCCGTTCTTCTTCTTCTTCTTCAACTTTTCAATTTTAGTTTGTCTTTCTTTTGTTTTACTTCTAGTATGTTAGTTCTTGAAGGCTAATCTCATAGCTAAGGCTAAGGGATGAAGCCTATAGTTGATTTTAGTATTTAGTTTGTTGAATTCAATGACATTAAATTGAATTATGATAGTAGTTTGATTTTATTTGAATTTACTTTAAGTCTTTGAGTTGTTTATTTATGGATTTGTTGTGCACTTTTTGTATGAAAGATACTTCGATTTAACAATTGTTCAAACTGAGTTAGAGAATGAATCAATATATACAATTGATTGATCAAATGATGCCTAAAGGTGTTTTAGATGCTTTTAATTTCCTGTGATTGATGTTTGAGTGCTTCATGAGAGAACCTATCAATTGAAATCACATCCCTTTTGATGTTGTGAATGTTTTAATTGCTCTATCATCTGACTGGATAGATTAGGACTTCGATTATAGTTGAGTTATCTTATATTGAATTAGCAATTTAATGTTAAAATTTCTATAAATGGATTCTTGGATCCTTAGGCTTTTATTTAATTGTTTCTACCCTTTTGTAAATCGCTGGATTAAAAATCCAAACAATTATTTAGACTTAGATTAGTTCTATACCGTGTTCCCTATTCCCTGTGGATTCGACCTCTGTTTCACCGACTTATTACTACATTGCAGCCCTGCAGTTGGGGTTGTGAATAAGTTTTTGGTGCCGTTGCCGGGGAGTGGCGTTGAACATGATTAGGTTTAGGTTTTCTAGGTTTGATTTTTGTTTTATGTTAGTTTTTTCTAGTTTTTTTTTTTTTTTTTGAATTTTTCTAACCTAGGGTTGTTCGAATTTCCTAAATTTTAGAATTTTGTTTTCAGGATTCATCTTATATTTTTTCTAACAACACTAACATTATTCTTTTGTTTGGTTTTGTAGGATTCTAGTTCTAGTTCTTCCATACGGGTAATATCCTTCCCCTCTCTATCTTATCTTTCTTTTATAATTGTTGTAGGAGTTAAGAATTAGAAGTAGAATTTGGTGTGGTTCATGCCCAAGTGGGTAAGGGCGTGTTTAGACAGTCAAGAGGGATGTGATTAGATGGGATTAGGAGGGTTATTTCACGCCATCCCATCCCGTCTGCTGTTTGGGATGGCGGGATGTATTCATCCATCGCGCCCACGTAAACACTGCCCGTCTCTGAGATGGATTTCGCCAATCTCGGGATGTAAATTTTCACTGCTATGTGGGGCCCACCAAGATATCAATGAGATATCCACTCCATCATTTTCACCAGCCAAGATTCAGCCATGAACCTATTTTGAGGCAGATATAAAACAGTGAGTGCAGAACACCACAAGAAGTAGTGGAGATGCAAACCCATCCATTTGTGACGGTCCAAACACGTTGTTGTATATCCCATGGGCTATTGCAAACCCATGGGATCAACGGACAAACACTGACACCACCATCATTACCTTAAAAGCCATTCCATCCCTCCTAATCCCAATGGATCGGTTCGGCCAAACACACCCTAAGGGACTATACACTGAGACTTTTAAGTGAATGAGGTTTAGTTTACGGGTTCACAGTCCATCGATGAGTTAGACAACATCTAAATACTCCTAAAACATCATCTGAAACCATAGGTAAGGAACAATATTTTTATGAGAATCTTGTGCATCACACGCCACCGATTGGATGATGTGTGATGAAAATGAGGTGCACCATGTTCCACCGGTTCGAACCTCGTGAGACTATTTACAACCGGTGAGAACAAGTACACCTTCTTACATGATCTTTTCGACCAATGAAGGAAATGTAGACTTTAAATCCGATATGATCTAATTACTACCTAAATTCTATGAACTTGATTCAGAAAGTCCATACCTTCACATAAAATAATTTGAGGAGATCGTCACAACCATATACTTTAATAATGTCTCTCCTAACATGATCAGACTCAAGTTATTTCCATTTTCTCTAAAGGAGAAGGCCAAATCATGGTTCCACTCTATAAGGCCTAGATCCATTGGCATATGGACTAAGATGAACTGAGAGTTCCTTAAAAAGTTCTTCCTAGCTTATAAAACCAACACTTTTAGATTGGACATAATGAATTTCTTCCAAAAAGGAGATAAAACTTTCTTTGAGTGATGGGAACAATTCAAGGAATTACTTCTTGCTTGCCCACACTATAGCTACGAAATTTGGCGAACACTTAACTTCTTATATGATGGATTAAATCCAAATATGCGTTAATTCATAGAGATGATGTGCAATGGTGAATTTATGAGTAAGGAACTGGAAGATGTCTAGGATTACATGGATATGCTAGCTAAAAATGCCTAATCACGGGACACGTCCAACCAATCTAGTAATCCCAGGGTAGTGTTGTAACATCTCGGAAAAATCCGGACAAAGACCCAAGTATCACCACACACATCCCAGGGTAGTGCTGTAACTGCAGCTGAGGCATCCGAGGCAACAGTTACAGTACCGATGACTTTTGAAGTCACTGTACACATCTAAGGTATACCGGTCTTCTTATTGGTGGATGCCGGGTCCACTATCTCTATATTATCATGCGCACCAGTTAAGCGACTGAGGTTGGAAACTAGTCTTATAGTTGGGTTAAGACTCCTTACCACCACGAGGACCTTCTCAGATACTACCAAGATGTGTAAGGGTTGTTCGATAGACTTAGGGAGCAGAATAGTACTGATCGACCTGATTATTGCCCCGCTATGTCATTACAATGTGATCCTCGGTATGGATTGACTCACCGAGATGAAGGCAGAGATCGATTGTGATACTAGGGTGGTGACAGCCCATGGACCTAAAGGCACGACCTTTACATCCCAGTGCAGGTCAGTTGGTACTACCACATTAATTGTTATGCTACCCTGTTAGAGAAGTTGATGGTCCGACACTTGGGAAGACGCCACTAGTTCAGGATTTTGTGGACGTGTTCAGGAAGATACTTGGGTTACTCCTCAGTGTGAGCTCGATTTTACCATTGATCTAGTGCCTGGTGCGACACCTATTTCATTACCGACTTATCGCATGCCTTCATGTGAGATGGAGGAATTGAGGAGACAGATTGATGATCTATTAGATGTAGGCTTCATACGACCGAGTGTATCTCCTTGGAGAGCACCTATGTTTTTTGTGAAGAAGAAAGACGGATCACTGCGATTGTGTATTGATTATCGCAGATTGAACTGAGTGACGATGAAGAACAAGTATCTTTTGCCCAGGATAGATGATCAGTTTGACCAATTGAAGGGGGCACAGTATTTCTCGAAGATCGACTTACAGTCAGGATATCACCAGTTGCGCGTCAGGGATGAGGACGTGCAGAGGACAGCGTTCAGAACTAGCTTTGGGCTTTACGAGTTCCTTGTGATGTCGTTTGGACTAAAAAATGCACCAGTCGTGTTCATGGACCTGATGAATAGGGCGTTTCGTTCGTATCTATACCGGTTCGTCATCGTGTTTATAGATGACATTTTGATATACTCCAAGAGCCGAGAGGATCACGAGGAGCACCTGCGAGCAGTCTTTGATACTCTCAGGAAGAACCAGTTGTTCGCTCAGTACAAGAAGTGCGACTTCTGGAAAGAAGAAGTCAAGTTCTTGGGACATGTGGTGTCTAAGGAAGGAATAGCTGTGGACCTTGCTAAGGTGACCGCGGTTCAGGATTGGGAGCAGCCTAGCTCGGTTACAAAAGTGAGAAGTTTTTTAGGACTCGCTAGGTACTATCGTCGATTTATTAGGGACTTTTCCAAGATAGCCAGACCGTTGTCTCAGCTAACTCGGAAGGACCTTAAGTTTGCCTGGAATAAGAAGGCAGAGCAGCTTTTCAGGAACTAAAGGACAAGTTGACATCCGTCCCTGTGCTAGTATTGCCAGAACAAGGGGTTAAGTATATGATATACACCGACGCGTCTCGTGTTGGATTGGATTGTGTCCTTATGCAGAAGGACAGGGTGATCGCCTATGCATCGCGACGGTTGAGGAAACACGAGGAAAACTATCCTACGCACGACCTAGAGTTAGTGGTCGTCATCTTTACATTGAAGCTTTGGAGACATTACCTCTATGGAGAGGAGTTCGAGCTCTTTTGCGACCACAAAAGCCTCAGGTACATATTCACACAGAGGGACTTGAATATGAGGCAGCGACGATGGATGAAAACCTTGAAGGACTTCAAGTTCGAAGTCTCCTACCATCCTGGTAAGGCCAACCTTGTGGCAGACGCGTTGAGCTGCAAGAATACTATAGCATTTGCAGCTTTGCTGATGATCAATGAATGGAACATGGTCGAGTTTGAGTAAAAGCTTACGGTAGAGGAGCCATTCGAGAGCGTCGCACACATTTGTGTGCAGCCGCTCGTTCATGATAGGATTATTGCGGCTCAGAATGACGATGAACTATCGGCAAAGATGAGAGAGCAGGTGAGTGACAGTGAAGACTCGGAATGGAGAGTTGGTACGGATGGGGGTTTACGTTATTGTGGCCGCCTATGTGTCCCAAATCTTCAAGACTTGAGAAGGAAAGTTCTCGAAGCTACTCATAATTCGAGGATGGTGATGCATCCTGATAGTACGAAGATGTACCGAGACATGAAGCACTCGTATTGGTGGGACAACGTGAAGGCCCACATCACAGATTATGTGTATCGTTGTCTCAGGTGCCAGCAGGTCAAGGCCGAATACCGCCGACCTCATGGACTGCTTAAGCCCATGCCCATAGCTGAATAGAAATGGAATTTCATATCTATGGATTTCATCTCATGGTTACCGAAGATGAGGAAGGGACATAACTCCATTTGGGTGATCATGGACCGGTTGACGAAATAGGCTCATTTTCTCTCTATTAGAGTCTTAAACTCAGCAGACGATTTAGCCAGGCTGTACATCAAGGAGATAGTACGTCTGCATGGAGTTCCTATGGAGATCGTGTCGAATCGAGACACACAATTCACATCTATCTTCTGGACTTGCATCCAGGAAGCAATGGGTGTAAAACTGAAGTTCAGTACCGCGTTGCTGGATAGAAGTTGGCGAGAAGAGTTTGATTAGCCCAGAGTTAGTGCAGGCGACCTCAGAGAAGGACAGGTTTCATACGACCTAGTGTGTCCCCTTGGGGTGCACCAGTGTTGTTCGTAAAAAAGAAGGATGGGTCACTGTGATTGTGTATCGATTATCGCAGACTGAAGCAGGTGATGGTGAAGAACAAGTATCCCTTGCCCAGGATTGATGACCTGTTTGATCAGTTAAAGGGGGCACGTTATTTTTCGAAGATCGATCTACAGTCAGGGTATCATCAGTTGTGCGTCAAGGATGAGGACGTGCAGAAGATGGCCTTCAGGACCAGTTTTGGACACTATGAGTTTCTCGTGATGTCGTTCGGCCTTACGAACGCTCCGACCGTGTTCATGGACTTGATCAACAGGGTATTTTGACCATTTCTTTTCCGATTCGTCATCGTGTTTATAGATGACATTTTGATATACTCCAATAGTCGGAAAGAGCATGAGGGACACCTGCGAGCAGTATTAGGTACTCTAAAGAAGAACCAGTTGTTCGTACAGTACAAGAAGTGTGACTTTCGGAAAGAGGAAGTCAAGTTCCTAGGACATGTGGTGTCCAAGGAAGGGATAGCGGTGGACCTTACTAAGGTAGCAGTAGTTCAGGACTGGAAGTAGCCTGGTTCGGTTACTGAGGTGAGGAGTTTTGTGGGCGTGGCAGACTATTATCGACGCTTCATTCGGGACTTCTCAAAGATAGGTAGACCTTTGTCTCAGTTAACTCGAAAGGATCTGAAGTTTGCCTGGAATGAGAAGGTGGAAGCGGCTTTTCAGGAGCTGAAGGACAGACTGACGTCCGCCCCTGTGCAAGTATTGCCAGAGCAAGGGGTCAAGTATACGATTTATACCGATGTGTCTCGAGTTGATTTGGGATGTGTCCTTATGTAGAAGGACAGGGTGATTGCATATGCCTTGAGACAGTTGAAGAAACAAGAGGAGAATTACCCTACGCATGACCTCGAGTTAGCAGCGGTCATATTTGCATTAAAGCTCTGGAGACATTACCTCTACGGAAAGGAGTTCGAGCTTTTCTGCGACCACAAGAGCCTTCGCTATATATTCACTCAGAGGGACCTGAATATGAGGCAGTGGCGATGGATGGAGACCTTAAAGGACTTTAAGTTCGAGGTTTCCTACCATCCTGACAAGGCCAACCTTGTGGCGGACGCGGTGAGCCACAAGAAGGCTATAGTATTTACGGCTCCGCTGATGATAGCAGAGTGAGATATGGTAGAGTTCATGCGAGATTTCGAGCAGAAACTCATCGTGGACGAGCCATTTGAGAGTGTCGCGCACATTCGGGTGCGGCCACTTATTGATGACAGGATTATCAAAGCCCAGAAGGGCGATGAGTGGTTGTTTGAGCTTCGAGAATACGCTAGCGATGATGAGGATGCCGAGTGGAGAGTTGGTACGGATGGTGGCTTATGTTACCGTGGCAGCCTATGCGTCCCAAATCTTCATGGCTTGAGACAGGAAGTTCTCGAGGCTGTACATAGTTTAAAATTGACAATGCATCCTGGAAGCACGAAGATGTATTGAGATATGAAGAGATCGTACTAGTGGGACAACATGAAGCTCAACATAGCAGATTATGTGTCTCGTTGTCTCACCTGCCAGCAAGTCAAGGCAGAGCATCGCTGACCTCCTGGACTGCTTCAGCCCATGCCCATTGCAGAATGGAAATGAGATTTCATTTCCATGGATTTTATCTCAGGGCTACTGAAGATGAGGAAGGGACGTGATTCCATTTGGGTGATTGTGGACCGGTTACAAATCGGCCCATTTCCTCCCTATTAGAGTTTCGAACTCGGCAGACGACTTGGCCAGATTGTACATCAAAGAAATAGTGCATCTACATGGAGTTCCTCTGGAGATCGTGTCGGATCGAGACAAGCGATTCACATCCATCTTCTGGACTCGTATCTAGGAATCGATGGGTGTGAAGTTGAAGTTCAGTACCGCGTTCCACCCACAGACCGACGGGTAGACGGAGCCGGTGAATCAGATTTTGGAGGATATGCTGCGGGCTTGTGTTTTGGACTTCAAGGACAGTTGGGATGACTGTCTTCCGTATGCAGAGTTCGCCTACAATAACAGCTCTCAGGCGAGTATTGGTATGGCTCCTTACGAGGCCTTATACGGGCACCTTGCCGAGCACCGCATTGATAGGCAGAGGTTGGCGAGCGCAGTTTGATTGGCCTAGAGTTAGTACAGGCGACCTTAGAGAAGATCGATATTATCAGGCGTCGACTTCTCATAGCACAGATCAGACAGAAGAGTTATACCGATACGAGGTGGAGACCGCTAGAGTTTGAAGTTGGGGACCATGTATTCCTTCGAGTTTCCCCCATGAAGGGAGTCCTTCGGTTTGGCAAGAAGGGAAAACTTACGCCGCGATTCATTGGCTCATTCCGGATATTAGACCGAGTGGGTGTGGCGGCATACCGTCTTGCTTTGCCCACACCACTTGCGGGCGTGCACAACGTATTTCATGTATCTATGCTGAAGAAATACGTTCCTGATCCTTCCCACATTATCAGATGGGAGCAGGTATAGTTGAACGAGGATGCTACATATGTACTGCGTCCGACGCGTATCCTAGACAGGAAGGACCAGGTGTTGCGTAGCAAGGTCATCACACTAAGGAAGAGGCTACTTGGGAGACAGAGGCCGAGGTAAGAATTGAAAAGGACAAGCTATATGTCCTAGAGGGGGGGGGGGGGAGTGAATAGGACTATGCCAAATTAAAATAAAATCAGCGGAAATAAAATAAACCAATAGCCTTACAATTATAAATCAATTCACAATGCTGAAATCAAATCACCTTGATAAATAAGTATTGAGAGATTGATACAAATTCAGTTCTAAGGACAACCTTACACCACAATAAACAAGGGCTTATGGTAGGACAACCTTATTTCTAGAACATCTTTTAGATCAAGGACTCAATTTTAATAGAAATAAATGAATAGCAAGGAATTGAAATTAAATGCAGAAATATAGATTTAAATTATTACAACAATCCCCACACTTGCTTGAAATGTAAATAGTTACAACATTCACATCCACTTGTACATTCCACACAATTGAATGATAAAAGATATGAAAATTAAGCAAGCATTCTATCCACAAGATAAAGAGTTATAGTGGTTCGCCTGTGTATACACCAACTGTCTTTCAACAGCCACACAGAATGCTACTCCACTCCTAATATCCTCACACAGGGGATATTAGCGTTCACTATCAAATAGGTTTTCACAGGTTCACCCAAAACCTTTACAATTGTGTCTTTTTCACACGGGCTTACACAATTCAAAAACCCCTCTTTTCTGAGTTTTCTGGCTCTCCTCAGATAACCAATACAATGAGATTTTTCTGGCTTAACCTCAAACAAAACCAAAAGGAATGAAATTTTACAGAATTGTAAAATACCTGGATTTCTCCTTTTCGTAGCAACCCGGTAGAACCAATCGGAGTAGATGATTGAATGTCAAAGTTCAATTTCCAATACTCACTTTAATATGGTTCTAAATTCTAATAGATTGTAGATTTTAACTAGTTGGGCGTAGCTATATTTGATTTTAATTCCAAGAAGAAGGAATTAGGTAATTCCTCTTTTCAAATAAGATTGGAATACAGAAACAAAATCAAATTAAATAAGCTAGCAAAAAGGAATATTAAATAAGCACAACGTAGCTTAAAATAAACACAGACTTATCTCAGAGTGATCACTTGAAGTTTCTTGAATTGAATCGAGTTGAATTCACAAAACTCTGAATTTCGTGTTCAATTTATAGAAACAAAAATCGCGTCTACGACTGGTCTTAGAAACCTTCGAATGGTCGTAGCTCTAACGGATATTTGAAATATTGAGCGCAATCTTTGAAAGTCGTTCCACGACTGGTCGTGGAAAGCCTACGACTGGTCGTGGGTCACCTACGACTGGTCGTATCTCTCTACGACTGGTCGTAGGACCATAGATTAGCTTGCTGGACTTTGAGTCGTAGCCTTACGACTGGTCGAGAACGAGTCGAAGACACTCCTACGACCGGTCGAAGGACCTCCAGGACTGGTCGTAGGTGTACCAAAAAATTTCAAAAATCTTCAACAACTTAGGACTGGTCGTGGAATTTCTTGGACAAGTCGAACCAATGCTAAGACTGGTCGAACAGGAGCTAGGACTGGTCGTAGAATAGACCAAACTTATGTAAAATAAACATTTGATTTATGTATCCAAAGTGACCTACTTATAAGGTCAACCTAAGGTCAGTCAAACCTGAAACATATCGTATGGACATTGAACTTCAACCATTCAACGAATGTAGATATTTGAACCATATCAAGCTTGAGATCTTGAACTTGTTGTAGCTTTAATCTTGAGATCTTCTTCAGCGTGAAAACTACTTCATGCGTTGCTTATGAGTCTTGAAGTCATTTCTTGAGTCTTGAAGTTGTTTCTTGAGACTTGAACTTCAACATTGTAGCTTTAAACATTGATAGGATGATGAAGTACACTTTGTATTTCTTAAAGACATCCAACGTCATGAAGTGTTTATGCAGTGTCTTAAATACATATAAATCACCATACAAACACAAGACACAGATAGATGTTTTGACACAACAAAATTTGACAACCAAAGGAGCATGAGACCATAGCACTTACAATCTCCCCCTTTGTCAAATTTGTGACAAAACACCCAAATAATAATACTTCCAATAGAAATAAGAGAAGTACAGGCACAACAGGTTCAAATAGAGAATCATGCACCAGTTATATAGACATCATAAGCAATATCTAGTATAACTCCCCCTGAGAAGCTTAACTCCCCCTGAGTAATAGCAGCATAAATCCAACCAAAGCCAAAGCCTCCCAAAACTTCTCCCCCTTTTTGACACAAAATGACAAAGGAAGAAGGGCAGCAAGGATAAGGAAAATAGGAGATGGAATATAGATGCAAGAGAGCATAGTGCATAATTCAACAAAAAGTCAGTAAGCAAGCAAAGTTCAGACTAAAAGCAAAGAAAAATATTAGTTATTACAGACCAAATAAAAATTCAGTCAGAACCAGAAGAGGGAGCAGGATTAGATGGATCACTTTTGTGTAAACCCCTAGCAACCCGCCTCATATATTTGCGTAAATAAGAAAATTGAGTGTCTTGGGTAACACGAATTTGAGCAACCTGTTCTTGAAGAGAATTCAACCTCTCATCAAAATCGGAAGGCTGAAAGTCAGGATCATCAGTCGAGTCTGACTCAAGTTCTTCAAATAAATCATCCATATTTACGTCTCGAGGAAGATCACCAGCTTGATCTGCATTTCCTGCTTCAGCACCACTACTACTAGCATCCACTTGGCCAGGAGCCAATTCGAAATTCATCTTGTTAATATTGGAATTATTAAAAGGGAGATGATGGATGGGTTTTTCTCTAACAGGCATAGCCACTAGCATATGATTGGTGAGCATAGTCATCAAATAACCAAAGGGAATATCACTATGACTTGGATGGTGACGAGACAAAACGAAGGTAGACAGATTTTCGCACCAGAGATGACAGAATGCAAAACACGAACCATGAATGCAGTGAGTTCGGTTTTATTACCAGAACGCGGATATAGATTTGAGATGAAAATCTTGTGAAGCACTCTGTGTCTGGGTAACAAGTACCTTAAGGGAAGTGCATGACCTTTATGAGTCCAGTGAACATCCAAATTACACAAATCTCTAGTAAGCATTTGTCGTTCAGATTCTGAGAATTTGTCATGTAATATATGAATCGGAATGCCCTCATCATTGACAGGAATTTCCATAAGGTGAGCTATCAAATGTCGATCCACTGAAAATAAGCCTTCTTGAGTATCAATTTTAAAGGTTAAATTCTCAAGAGAAGAATCACAAATACATGCAAACATGGATTGGGCAATGGACTGGTATGCAGCTCCACCCCAATGTAAGATGTTATCCCATCCCACAGATTGCAACAGAGGAAGGATACCAAAGGAAGCAATGTGATTAACATTAACAGGACGCTCAACTATAATATTGCGTATACGCAAATCCCGTGCATCTGAAGGATCATTTTCGGGAGAGCGAGAGAGAAGATGTTGCGTAATAGATGCTGATCTAGATGAAGAGGGACCACGTGTAGTTTTCTTTTTACCCCTAGCATCCATTTTCAAAGGAGGAATCAAGGAAACTATAAGATGCAAGAAAGAAGAAGTGGGGTTTTGATAGAACAGATTTTTCAAGAGAAAACCCCAAACTTGCAATGAAAGAGCAAATAGATTCTACAAGAGTGAAATTTGAAACACCAATAACAAGAATCTGCAAGAAAATTGTAAAAGAATCACTAACCTTGAAGTATCATGAAGGTGGGTTCGACCGGTCGAGGCTAGGCTCGTTGGAGAGACAAAAGGAAATGAAGAAGAAGAGCCAAATCCCCAAAATAAAGTGAATTCATGAGTTTCACGACCGATCGTGGATGTGTTCGACCGGTCGTATTACGACCGGTCGTGTACACTCACGACTGGTCGAGTACCGACTAAAATTTGTAATTTTTCAAATGATTTCCAAATTTAAGCAAATAAAACATCAAACATATGTACATTATGATACACCAAAGCATGCAAATTCAATTTAAATTGCACATACCGAGATCAAACTTTAATTTATTAAACCTGCTTTTGTCGAGCGGTTTAGTGAAAATGTCCGCAAGTTGAGTCTCGGTTGGAATGTAATCCAAATTTATTAATTTTTCTTCCACTAAGTCACGAATGTAATGAAATCTAATGTCAATATGCTTAGTACGTGAATGCTGAACTGGATTTTTTTAGATATTTATTGCACTGGAATTATCACAAAATAAAATCATAGAATCCTGTGTAATTCCATAATCGCTTAACATACGTTTCATCCAAACAAGCTGAGTACATGCATTTCCAGCAGCAATGTATTCAGCCTCAGCTGTTGATAGCGATATAGAACTTTGCTTCTTGCTAAACCAAGAAACAAGACAATTTCCAATGTAGAAACAACCACCACTGGTTGATTTCCTATCATCAATGTTTCCAGCCCAGTCAACATCTGAGTACCCGGCTAATTGAACACTAGTCTCATGTGGATACCAGAGACCCAGTTTAGCAGAACTTGCGACATATCGCATAATCCGCTTAACAGCAGTTAAGTGAGATTCTTTAGGATTTGACTGATAACGAGCACAAATACCAACACTCAAAGCGATATCTGGTCTACTTGCAGTCAAATAAAGCAAACTACCAATCAAACTACGATACAATTTAGGATCCACATCATTACCTGTAGAGTTTTGAGAGTCTCAAAGTTGTACTCATAGGAGTATCAAAATTTTTACCATTCTCAAATCCAAATTTCTTAATTAAGTTCAGAGCATATTTGGTTTGAGAGATAAAAATTCTATCAGGTTGTTGTTTTACTTGCAACCCTAGGAAATAATTTAATTCTCCAACCATGCTCATTTCGAATTTAGACTTCATTAAATCTGCAAACTCAACAGTCATGTTAGTACAGGTTGATCCATAAATAATATCGTCAACATATATTTGAACCATTAGAATATCATCGTTATGTTTCTTAACAAAGAGCGTCTTATCAACACATCCCATCTGAAAATTATGACTCAGTAAAAACTTAGTCAGTTTTTCGTACCATGCTCTGGGAGCTTGTTTCAGACCATAGAGAGCCTTCTTAAGACGATACACATGATCAGTAAATTTAGGATCTTCAAACCCTGTAGGTTGTTCAACATATACCTCTTCATGTAAATCACCATTCAAAAAGGCTTTTTACATCCATTTGGTAAATTTTAATCTTCCTAAAACAAGCAATGAAGATAAAAAGTCTGATTGATTCAAGACGAGCTACAGGGGCAAATGTTTCATTATAGTCAATACCTTCAATTTGTGTATACCCCTGTACAACTAGCCTTGCTTTATTTCGAATAATATTTCCAAGTTCATCAGATTTGTTTTTGAAAATCCATTTTGTTCCAATAATATGTTTATCTTTAGGTCTAGGAACAAGGTACCAGACATCATTTCTGACAAACTGATTAAGTTCTTCCTGCATCGCAACTATCCAGTTTTCATCCGAAAGTGCTTCTTTCACGTTAACCGGTTCTATCTGGGATGTAAAGCATACGTAGTTACATATGTCCTCTAATTGTCTACGAGTGCGCACACCAGTGAGAGGGTTTCCAAGTATTTGAGAAGTTGGATGATCTTTAACAGTCCTTAATTCAGAATTAGTTTCACTTGATGAAGTTTCTTGTTTTTCAAGTATAAGAACTTCATCATTATCTGAACTAGGGACAGGTGTATTCAAATGATCGTCAATCATAACATTTATTGACTCTTGAATCACACCGTCCTGTGTTGTTCAGAACACGATATGCACGACTGTTTAAAGAATATCCTAAAAAGATCCCTTCATCACTTTTAGTGTCGAACTTTTCCAAATTTTCACGGTCACGCAAAATATAGCACTTGCAGCCAAAAACTCGAAAGTATTTGACAGAAGGCTTTTTCTCAAACCACATTTCATAAGCCGTTTTATTATTAGATTTGCAAATATAAACACGGTTAATAATGTAGCAGGCAGTATTCACTGCTTCAGCCCAGAGATTCCTAGGGAGCTTCATGCTATTTAACATAACATTTCCCATTTCTTGAAGCACTCTATTTTTCCTCTCGATAATTCCATTTTGTTGAGGAGTCTTAGGTGCAGAGAATTCATGCGATATTCCCTGATCGCTACAGAATTTCTCAAAACCGCTATTTTCAAATTCGGATCCATGATCACTACGGATCTTGTTGACTTGAGAACATTTTTCAGTTTGAATCCGTTTTATAATCTTTTTCACTTCATCAAGGGTTTCTGATTTGTCCCTCAAGAATGAAACCCAAGTGTATCTTGTATAGTCATCTACGATAACTAAGATGTATTTTTTGCCACCTCGACTTTCCGTTCTTGTTGGTCCTATAAGATCCATGTGGAGAAGCTCGAGTGGTCTTGTGGTGGTATTGGAGTTCACCTTTTTGTGAGAGCTCCTAGTTTGTTTACCATACTGGCATTCACCACAAATCTTGTCTACTTTTTGCATCTTAGGTAGACCTCTAATTAGTTCTCTTTTGCTCAATCTGTATAAATTTCGGTAGTGTACATGTCCGAGGCGTTTATGCCATAATTCTGTCTCATCGGTATGGACCATGTAGCACGTTTGTTTAGATGAGCTACCATTGCTTACTATATAGCAATTTTCAGAAGTTCTGCGACCAATTAATATTACAGAACCCTTTTCGTTTATAATTTCACAACCTTGATTAGAAAATTTAACACTATGGTTGTTATCGCATATTTGAGATATGCTCAACAGGTTGTGTTTTAAACCCTCAACATATAAAACATTTTTAAATAAGGGAAGGTTATAGAGTTGGACCGTACCTTTGCCATTATCTTGCAGTTGCTACCATCACCAAATGTGACTGACCCATCAGTCATATCTTTAAGATCGGTGAATAGCGCCTTGTCGCCTGTCATATGTCTGGAGCATCCACTATCTAGGTACCATTTTGAATGGCTTGTAGCTTTGAAAGCAGTGTGAGCAACCAAACAAGCAACCTTAGGAACCCATTTCAGAACTGTTTTGGGTTTAGGAGAATAGTTGGTCTTCTTTTGTTTACAGTTGTAAGAGTGACCTACTGAGTTAGATTTTAATAGCTCCTTAAGTAAATCAACAATTTTTTCAGCTAGTGGGTTTCGAATCTGATTTTTGAAATTTATATAGCTGCTTTTGGGTTTTTGAAAAGTTTTTGTATTTTTAGAAAAAACTTGACTAGTACCTTTTCCTTTTGAGTTAGAAGTCTCTCCTTTCACAAAATTGGAAGGAGTATTCTTTTGTTTAGGAGACGTGTTTTTATCATAGCCCAACCCGGATCGATCGCCACATTTTCTTGATCCGGACAATAATTTTTCTAATTTTGGATCACCTTGGGCATATCTCCATGTGTCCTTCAAACTCAGAAGAGAAGATACTTCATTTTTAAGTTTCTCATTTTCAGATTTCAAATTTCAATCAGGGAGGTTTTGAATTCCAGATCACACTTTGATTTTTCAAAACAATCTGAAATTTGAGATTTTTCTAAAATAAGGGTTTCAAAACATTCTTTGAGTTTAAAAAACTTTTCTTTTTGAAGTTTAAGTTTGACAGCAATTTTACAACTTTCCTTATATAAGGCATTGTAAGCATCTTGAAGATCTTCATCATTTTCATGATCACTATCCAAATTTTCTTCACTTGTTGAATCATCGTGATCTGAAAAAGTAAACTTGGCTAGAGTCATAAGGGCCTTAAGTTCACTGCCCGACTCGGTTTCTGAATTTTCTGATTCAGAAGAGGCTTCAGAATCAGACGATTCAACCCAAGTAGCCAACATACCCTTCCTTTTGGATCTGTCCTTTTAGGACATTTGTTTGCTAAATGCCCATATTCTTGACAGTTGTAACATTGACTATCTTTCAAAGACTTCCAAGTTTTAGACTTAGGTTTAGAACGTTTCTTTTCATTGGCCTTTTGAAAGTCGACTCTTTTCTTACTTTTGAAAATCTTATAAAACTTTTTCGCCAAAAGGGCCATATCAACTTCAGAATTTTCTTGAGTAATACCTTTAGACGACTTCAAAGCAATAGATTTACCTTTAGGATCTTTAAAACTTAATTCATAGGTTTGTAAAGAACCAACTAATTCTTCTACCCTCATATTATCCGTATCACGAAGTTCCTGGATTGCGGTTACCTTAGAATTGAACCGTTCAGGAAGAGAGCGTAGTATTTTTGCACACACTTTACTTTCTGGGATCTTATCGCCAAGACCCCACATTGAGTTTACAATGTCATTCAATCTAGTGTAAAAGTCCATAAACATTTCATTTTCCTCCATATGAATTTCTTCAAATTTAGTTGTGAGGAGTTGGACTTTAGATTTCTTGACAATTGATGTACCTTCGTGTGTCATTTCTAATATATCCCAGGCTTACTTTGCAGTATCACAGGATATGATTCTTTTGAACTCATCCGGTGATAGTGCGCAAGTGATTGCATTTAGTGCTTTAGCATTTGCACTACTCTCATTTTTCTGAAGTGTGGTCCATTGGAAATATGGTGTAATTTTCATAGATTTTGAACCATCAACACCAGTTACTTCCATGATAGGAGGATTCCATTCAGTCACTGTGGCTTGCCACACACTTTCATCCATTGATTTGAGGAAGATCCTCATTCTTGCTTTCCAATAGGCATAGTTGGAGCCATCAAAGGGTGGAGGCCTAGTAACTGAAAGGCTATCAAATTTTGACATCTTTTTATATAGCTTAGATCGTTAGCTCAGGAAATAAATCCAAATAAAAAGCAACAAAAATGAGCTATTAGGCTCTGATACCACTTGAAAAGGCCAAGCTATATGTCCTAGAGGGGGGAGGAGGGGGGGGGGGGGTGAATAGGACTATGCCAAATTAAAATAAAATCAGCGGAAATAAAATAAACCAATAGCCTTACAATTATAAATCAATTCACAATGCTGAAATCAAATCACCTTGATAAATAAGTATTGAGAGATTGATACAAATTCAGTTCTAAGGACAACCTTACACCATAATAAACAAGGGCTTATGGTAGGACAACCTTATTTCTAGAACATCTTTTGGATCAAGGACTCAATTTTAATAGAAATAAATGAATAGCAAGGAATTGAAATTAAATGCAGAAATATAGATCTAAATTATTACAACAATCCCCACACTTGCTTGAAATGTAAATAGTTACAACATTCACATCCACTTGTACATTCCACACAATTGAATGATAAAAGATATGAAAATTAAGCAAGCATTCAATCCACAAGACAAAGAGTTATAGTGGTTCGCCTGTGTGTCACAACTGTCTTTCATCACACAGCCACACAGAATGCTACTCCACTCCTAATATCCTCACACATGGGATATTAGCGTTCACTATCAAATAGGTTTTCACAGGTTCACCCAAAACCTTTACAATTGTGTCTTTTTCACTCGGGCTTACACAATTCAAAAACCCCTCTTTTCTGAGTTTTCTGGCTCTCCTCAGATAACCAATACAATGAGATTTTTCTGGCTTAACCTCAAACAAAACCAAAAGGAATGAAATTTTACAGAATTGTAAAATACCTGGATTTCTCCTTTTCGTAGCAGCCCGGTAGAACCAATCGGAGTAGATGATTGAATGTCAAAGTTCAATTTCCAATACTCACTTTAATATGGTTCTAAATTCTAATAGATTTTAGATTTTAACTAGTTGGGCGTAGCTATATTTGATTTTGATTCCAAGAAGAAGGAATAAGGTAATTCCTCTTTTCAAATAAGATTGGAATACAGAAACAAAATCAAATTAAATAAGCTAGCAAAAAGGAATATTAAATAAGCACAACGTAGCTTAAAATAAACACAGACTTATCTCAGAGTAATCACTTGAAGTTTCTTGAATTGAATCGAGTTGAATTCACAAAACTCTGAATTTCGTGTTCAATTTATAGAAACAAAAATCGCGTCTACGACTGGTCTTAGAAACCTTCAACTGGTCGTAGCTCTAACGGATATTTGAAATATTGAGCGCGATCTTTGAAAGTCGTTCCACGACTGGTCGTGGAAAGCCTACGACTGGTCGTGGGTCACCTACGACTGGTCGTATCTCTCTACGACTGGTCGTAGGACCATAGATTAGCTTGCTGGACTTTGAGTCGTAGCCTTACGACTGGTCGAGAACGAGTCGAAGACACTCCTACGACCGGTCGAAGGACCTCCAGGACTGGTCGTAGGTGTACCAAAAAATTCCGAAAATCTTCAACAACTTAGGACTGGTCGTGGAATTTCTTGGACAAGTCGAACCAATGCTAGGACTGGTCGAACAGGAGCTAGGACTGGTCGTAGAATAGACCAAACTTATGTAAAATAAACATTTGATTTATGTATCCAAAGTGACCTA
Source organism: Magnolia officinalis (assembly GCA_021015155.1). NCBI lineage: Eukaryota > Viridiplantae > Streptophyta > Magnoliopsida > Magnoliales > Magnoliaceae > Magnolia > Magnolia officinalis. Next base: position 27,304,575 of record JAJHSJ010000010.1, on the reverse strand, counting down.
CTTATAAGGTCAACCTAAGGTCAGTCAAACTTGAAACATGTCGTATGGACATGGAACTTCAACCATTCAACGAATGTAGATATTTGAACCATATCAAGCTTGAGATCTTGAACTTGTTGTAGTTTTAATCTTGAGATCTTCATCAGCGTGAAAACTACTTCATGCGTTGCTTATGAGTCTTGAAGTCATTTCTTGAGTCTTGAAGTTGTTTCTTGAGACTTGAACTTCAACAATGTAGCTTTAAACATTGATAGGATGATGAAGTACACTTTGTATTTCTTAAAGACATCCAACATCATGAAGTGTTTATGCAGTGTCTTGAATACATATAAATCACCATACAAACACAAGACACAGATAGATGTTTTGACACAACAAAATTTGACAACCAAAGGAGCATGAGACCATAACACTTACAAGAATGAACTACCCTCAGATTCTCGAGGAGTACGAAAAGGTACTAATTTCGAGGATGAAATTTTTTTTAAGGGGGGTAGATTGTACGTCTCAAAAAAATCCGTATAAAGACCTGAATACCACCTCAAGCAGTAATCACTCAGGGTCAAATCCTTTAGAAATTAGACGAGGATTAACTAGTGTTAAACTAGATTACATGAGAAATCAGTACTAATCACTTTAAATATGATTTACAAGACCCAAAACTTGTAGAATCATTGACACTAGGTTACCCTAAAATCTAGGATCAAACTCTATTCTCGATTGCTCTTGGAAGCACATTGAAACTCCGTATCGGATCTGGACCGTACGTCGAAAGTCCGATTACTACGAAACCATATGATTACGACCGCCTTACTGGGCTTGACAACCACCTCGGAAATCAAATCCAGATAGTATTCTGAAGCTATTCGCTTGAGCCCGGAGTGAAGTGTGTGGGAAATATGGGTATCTTTAGAAATAAAAGTAATTTGAGACTTGTCGCTTGCGGGTCGAATATAAGGATTCAGACCGTCAGAATCTGACCCAAATACACTGTCGGATCAGGAGAAATTTTCCATACATGGCAGTGTACTTGTAACACTGATCGAGTTGCGGTGACCGTTGAATCGAAATTGGTTCGCCACATGCGATTTGGAAACCTGATTGGAACGAAAACTTAACTTGACCTAGATCCAAGGTCAGTGAGCTTAAGTCCGACCTTAGGCTCAAGGGGGGCTCCGGAAGTGCTCCGTTGAGCTGAAACAGACGCTCTTTGGACATATCCTAAGTATACCTTGGCCCTGGGGTCATTCCCAACAGTTTTAGGCCTATATAAGGGCTTGAAACCCTTACTCTCTCACTCCATACGAATTCTCTAAACCCTAAGAGAGAGAAGAGGAGAAAGAGAAGGAAAGAGAAAGAAAGTGTGTGAGAGAGTTGGAGTCACTCCTAGGATTCGATCCTCGCTACCACACGTGCCTTACCATCACTTCTGTATTGCTATACCGGCGGTACCGATCCTGTTCTTAGGTAAGCAAACCTAACCCTAATCCGTGCTAGGGTTTTAAATAGTTGAAATGATGAAATAGCTAACCTAGTTCATGCTATAGGTTGCAAATCCACCGTTGACAAAGACTTAACGTCTAAAACAACTCCGTTACGCATTTATCGGCGTAAGGTATGGACTATAGACGTATAGGTTTTCAAAGCTTTCAATGTCGGATAATGATAGATTCCTGATGTGGATGTGTAAGTGCTATAGTTTATATCCCTGTATGTTGTCAAATTAATGGTGACAAAAACACTGTTATATAACTTGCATTAGTGAAGCTCTTTCTAAAGATCAACATTCATAAACAAGCAAAGCTCACAACAAGCAAAGATTACAAGTACAAAGATCAACCTTGACTTCAAGTATTGCTCTCAAGACAAGACTCAAGAATACAAGACTTCAAGAAGAGCACAAAGTTGTTCGTATAGAACTCAAGTCACTTTCGAGGTTGAGCTACATCAAGACTTCAAGACTTAAACTTCTAGGTCACTTGTTCCTAATGTTTTCAATGTCCTTACTTCTTGATTGGGGTTTGAATGACCATAGGTTGACCTTAGAAGTAGGCCATTTTGGATACATAAGTCATATGTATATGACACTTGTGTTTGGGCAGTTCGGGGACTTGTCCTAGGCTTTCTTCGACTAGTCCTAGCTTTGCTTCGACCAGTCTAAGGAATTCCACGATCAGTCGTAAGTTTGTTACAAAATTCGGATAAATTCTGTTAGGCTTCGACCAGTCGAAGGAGGTCTTCGACCAGTCGAAAGAACAGTGTCGACTGCTTCTACGACCAGTCGTAAATCTTCAATTCAAAGTCCAGCGATAATTTACAAGGTCTTTGACCAGTCGAAGGAGACCTTCGACCAGTCGAAGGTGACCTACGACCAGTCGAAGGAGGCCTTCGACCAGTCGTAGAATGGTCAAAGTTTATCGCGCCTGATTTTTTCCAAATCTGTTATTTCTTCGACTAGTCGAAGAGCTCCTTAGACCAGTCGAAGATGCGATCTGCTCACCTATAAATAGAGCACGAAACTCAGAAGAACATAAGCAATCAATTAATCCATTCAAGCCAATCTTTGTCAAACTTCTGAGAAGTAATTTTGTGCTCCATCTAAGCTAAGTGTGCTTATTTTATACTCTCTTTCTTTAGCTTTATTTAATTGATTTTGTTTCTTCTATTCCAATCTAATTTGATAAGAGGAATTGTTATTCCCTTTCTTTGAAATCAAAATCAATTAAGACAAGCCCTATTTGGTCTAATTTAAAATCTATTAGAACTAGAACCATTGTAATTGAGTACTGGACATTGAACTTGAACATTCAATCATTTACTCTGATTTGGTTCTACTGGGCTGCTACAACGAAGGAGTTAATCAGGTATTTTACGTTTAATTGTAAAATTCTTTCTGTTTTGGTTTCTTTCAAGATTTGCCAGAAAAATCTTGTTGTATTGGTTATCTGAGGAGAGCCAAGAAAACTTAGAAGTGGGGTTTTTTTTATTGTGTAAGCCCACAGACAAAGACACAATTGTAAAGGTTTTGGGTGAACCTGTGAAAACCTATTTTGTGAGTGAACGCTAATATCCCCTATGTGAGGATATTAGGAGTGGAGTAGCATTCTGTGCGCTTTTGTTTAACAGTTGGTGAACACACAGGCGAACAACTATAATCCCTTGTGTTGTGGTTGAATGATTTACATTTCTAATCTCTAATATTCATTTGTGGGATGTATGTGTGGTGGTAAATGTTGTAATCGTTTAATTCAAGCATTGTGGGAATTTTGTAATAATTTAGAAATTACTTTCTGCTATTCCTTTATCTACTTGAATTTAAATTTCCTTTAAAATTGTTCTAGCAAGGTTGCCCTGCCATTTTTATGGTGTATGGCTGTCCCTAGAACAATACATTTATGATTACACTTTATTTCAATTTGTGCTTAATTCTGTATTCCTCTTTGGTTTGAGATTTGATACAAAGTTCTTTCTAGAAATAAGGTTGTCCTACCATAAACTCTGGTTTTTGGTGAAAGGTTGTCCTTAGAATAACATTTGTATCAATCCCTCAAGATCAAATTTTTGAGGTTGTTTTACTTTCCTACATTGTGATTTATTTTGGCTATCATATTATTTTTTAATTCCGCTGTTATAACATTTATTTGGCATAGTCCTATTCACCCCCCCTCTAGGATATATAGCTAGGCCTTTTCAAGTGGTATCAGAGCCAAATAGCTCGTTCTTATTGCTATTTATTTTGATTTATTTCCTGAGCTAACGATCTAAGCTATTTAAAAAGATGTCAAATTTTGATAGCCTTTCAGTCACGAGGCCTCTACCATTTGATGGCTCCAACTATGCCTATTGGAAAGCCAGAATGAGAATCTTCCTAAAATCAATGGATGAGAGTGTGTGGCGAGCCACAGTAACTGAATGGAAAACTCCTACCATTGAAGTAACTGAATCCGACGGTTCAAAAACTATGTTTGTACCTGCTTATCATTTATGGACCACTCTTCAGAAAAGTGAGTATAGTGCCAATGCTAAAGCACTAAATGCAATCACTTGCGCACTATCACCGGATGAGTTCAAAAGAATCATATCCTGTGAAACTGCGAAACAAGCCTGGGATATACTAGAAATGACACACGAGGTACATCAATTGTCAAAAAGTCTGAAGTCCAACTCCTTACAACAAAATTTGAAGAAATTCATATGGAGGAAAATGAAATGTTTATGGACTTTTACACTAGACTAAATGACATTGTAAACTCAATGTGGGGTCTTGGCGATAAAATCCCAGAAAGTAAAGTGTGTGCAAAGATATTACGCTCACTTCCTGAACGGTTCAATTCTAAAGTAACCGCGATCCAGGAACTTCGTGATACGGATAATATGAGGGTAGAGGAATTAGTTGGTTCTTTACAAATCTACGAGTTAAACTTTAAAGCTCCTAAAGGTAAATCGATTGCTCTAAAATCCTCTAAATGTAATTCAGATTCAGAAGATGATATGGCTCTTTTGGCTAAGAAATTCTACAAGATTTTTAAAAGCAAGAAAATGGTTGATTTCCAAAAATCAAACGATAAAAAGAAGTTTAGACCCAAATCTCGAAAATCTTTGAAAGATAGTCAATGTTACAACTGTCAAAAATATGGGCATTTGGCAAATAGATGTCCCAAAAAGGACAAACCCAAGAAGAAGAGTATGTTGGCTACGTGGGATGAATCATCTGATTCTGAAACTTCTTCTGAATCAGAAGATTCTGAAACTGAGTTAGGGAATGAAGTTAAAGCACTTATGACTTTAGCCAAATTCACATTTTCAGATAATGACTCAACAAGTGAAGAAAATCTGAGTAGTGAATATGAAAATGAAGATGATCTTCAAGATGCTTACAATGCCCTATACAAAGAAAGTTGTAAAATTGCTGTCAAACTTAAACTTCAAAAAGAAAAGTTTTCTAAACTCAAAGAATGTTTTGAATCACTTGTCTTAGAAAAATCACAAATTTCAGATTGTTTTGAAAAAACAAAATGCGATTTGGAATTCAAAAATTCTTTAATTGTTGATTTGAAATCTGAGATTGAAAATCTCAAAAAGGAAGTATCTTCTCTTCTGAGTCAAAAGGACACATGGAAATATGCCCAAGGTGATCCAAAGTTAGAAAAACTCTTATCCGGATTAAGAAAATGTGGTGATCTATCCGGGCTGGGCTATGATAAAATTTATCTCCTAAACAAAAGTATACTCCTCCTATGTTTGTGAAAGGAGAGTCCTCAAACTCAAAAGGGAAAAATACTTATCAAGGTTTTTCTAAAAATCCAAAAACTCTTCAAAAATCTGGAAGCAGTCATGTCAACTTTAATCAGAAACGAAATCCACTAGCTGAAAAGATAGTAGATTTACTTAAGGAGCTCCTAAAATCTAACTCTATAGGTTATTCTTATAACTATAAACAAAAGAAGACCAACTATGTTCCTAAACCCAAAACAGTTATGAATGGGTTCCAAAAGTCACCTGCTTGGTTGCTCACATTGCTTTCAAAGCAACAAGTCATTCAAAGTGGTACCTAGACAGTGGATGCTCTAGGCATATGACAGGTGACAAAGCTTTATTCACGGATCTAAAAGATATCACTGATGGTTCAGTCACATTTGGTGATGGTAGCAACTACAAGATTATAGGCCAAGGTACGGTTCAACTTTTTAATCTTCCTGTATTTAAAAATGTTTTATATGTTGAAGCCTAAAACATAACTTACTTAGCATATCTCAGATATGTGATAATAACCATAGTGTTCGGTTCTCTAATCAAAGTTGTGAGATACTAAATAATAAGGGTTCTGTAATATTAACTGGACGTAGAACGTCTGAAAATTGCTATATTATTAGCGAATCCAGCTCATCTAATCAAACATGTTACATGGTTCATACAGACGAGACTGATTTATGGCACAAGCGTCTTGGACATGTTCATTATCGAAATTTATATAGATTGAACAATCAAGAACTTATAAGAGGTTTACCCAAACTTCAGAAATTAGATAAAATATGTGGTGAATGCCAGATAGGCAAACAAACAAGGAACTCACACAAAAAGGTGAATTCAAATATCACATCAAAACCACTCAAACTTCTTCACATGGATCTAATTGGACCTACTAGAACGGAAAGTCGTGGTGGTAAAAAGTATATTCTGGTAATAGTTGATGACTTTACCAGATACACTTGGGTAATCTTCTTAAGGGATAAATCTGAAACCCTTGAAGAAGTAAGAAAAGTTCTCAAAAGGATTCAAACTGAAAAATCTTCTCGAATCAGTAAGATTCGTAGTGATCATGGATTTGAATTTGAGAATAACAATTTTGAGAAGTTCTGTACCGACCAAGGAACATTACATGAATTCTCAGCTCCCAAAACTCCACAACAAAATGGAATTATGGAAAGAAAGAATAGGGTGCTTCAAGAAAAGGCTAATGTCATGTTGAATAGCATGAAGCTCTCTCAAAATCTTTGGGCTGAAGCTGTAAATACAGCTTGCTATATTATTAACCGAGTTTATACTAGCAAAGATAATAATAAAATGGCTTATGAATTATGGTTCAACAAAAAGCCTACTGTCAAATACTTTCGAGTTTTTGGCAGCAAATGGTATATTTTACGTGATCGTGAAAATTTGAGAAAATTCGATACAAAGAGTGATGAAGGGATTTTTCTAGGATATTCCTTAAACAGTCGTGCTTATAGGGTTCTGAACAAAAGGACTGGTGTGATTCAAGAATCCATCAATGTTGTCATTGATGATCACTTAAATAAGCCAATCTCGAATTCAGATAATGATGAAGTTCTAATCATTGATAAACCCGATACTTCATCAAATTAGACTGAATCTGAATTGAGGACTGTTAAAGATCATCCAACCACTCAAATTCTTGGAAACCCTCTCACTGGTGTTCGCACCCGTAGACAACTTGAGGATTTATGTAATTATGTATGTTTTACATCCCAAATAGAACCATCCAATGTAAAAGAAGCTCTTGCTGATTAGAACTGGATTGTTGCAATGCAAGAAGAACTTAATCAATTTGTAAGAAATGATGTTTGGTATCTCGTACCAAGACCTAAAGACAAACACATCATTAGAACAAAATGGATTTTCAAAAATAAGTCAGACGAAAGTGGAAATATAATTAGAAACAAGGCTAGACTAGTGGTACAAGGTTATACTCAAATAGAAGGAATCGATTTTGATGAAACTTTTGCACCAGTAGCACGTCTTGAATCTATCAGGCTATTTATATCCATTGCTTGTTTTAGAAAGATAAAAATATATCAAATGGATGTGAAAAGTGCTTTTCTAAATGGCGTTTTACATGAAGAAGTATATGTTGAAAAACCAATGGGTTTTGAAGATCCCAAAAATACTGATCATGTGTATCGGATTAAAAAGACACTTTATGGATTAAAACAAGCACCTAGGGCATGGTATGAGAAACTAACAAAATTTCTTTTAAGTCACAATTTTCAAATGGGATCTGTTGATAAAACTCTATTTGTTAAAAAACATAATGATCATATCTTAATAGTATAGATTTATGTTGATGATATCATCTATAGATCAACTTGTACTAACTTGACTACTGAGTTTGCAGACTTGATGAAATCACAGTTTGAAATGAGCATGGTTGGGGAATTAACTTATTTTCTTGGTTTGCAAGTTAAGCAGCAACCCGAAGGAATATTCATCTCTCAATCTAAGTATGCCTTGAATCTAATCAAGAGATTTGGATTTGAGAATGGCAAGAATTTTGATACTCCTATGAGTACTACCATGAAACTCTCAAAAGACTTTAATGGTAAAAATGTTGACTCAAAACTTTATCGGAGTATGATTGGTAGTTTGTTATATTTAACTGCTAGTAGACCTGATATTTCTTTAAGTGTTGGTATTTGCGCAAGATTTCAATCTGATCCAAAAGAATCTCACTTGATTGCTGTTAAGCGGATTATTAGATATGTTGCAAGTACTATAAATCTTGGTCTCTGGTATCCTCATGAGACTAATGTCCAACTTGTTGGGTACTCAGATGCTGATTGGGCTGGTAATCTAGATGATAGAAAATCAACCAGTGGTGGTTGCTTTTACATTGAAAATTGTTTAATTTCTTGGTTTAGTAAGAAACAAAATTCTATATCACTTTCAACAGCTGAAGCTGAGTATATCGCAGCTGGTAATGCATGTACACAGCTTGTTTGGATGCAACAAATGTTAAGTGATTATGGAATTAAACAGGATTCTATGTTATTGCATTGTGATAATTCCAGTGCAATAAATATTTCAAAAAATCCTATTCAGCATTCTCGTACTAAGCACATTGACATTAGATTTCATTATATTAGGGAATTGGTAGAAGAAAAAGTTATATCTCTGGAATATATTCCTACTGAAGATCAGAGAGCTGATATTTTCACAAAACCTCTTGATAAAATTAGGTTTAATAAGATGAAATTTGATCTTGGCATGTATATTTCAAAATGATTATTTATGCCTACATGTATCATAGTGTATATATTTGCTAGGTTTAATTCCATTTTCTTTAAAAATTGCAAGAAATATGTTTTTCTGGATTTCCTTCGACCTGTCGTGAGTATACTCGACCAGTCAACCTACGACCGGTCGTAGATACCTACGACTAGTCGTAGATCTCAGAAATCACTTAAATTTGGGGATTTTTGCTTTCTTCCTAATTTCTTTTCTCTTTCTAAGGAGCCGAGCTTCGACTTGTCGAACCCACCATTCTTGTTCTTCAAGGTTAGTGTTCCATTTTCGTTTTTCTTGCAAATCAGTGTCTAGATTGCTCTCTTTTCTAACTTGAAGCTTTCTATTTAGGATTTCATTGAGATTTGGGGATTTGATTTTGAAAAATCTGTTTTGAGTAAACCCATTTCTCAATCCTTTGCATTTTCTTATTTCCTTATTATTATTGCTGCATGGCTTCTAGAGGTAGAAAATCTACTTCCCGTGGTCCTTCTTCTTCCTCCAGATTGACCAAACGTCATCTTCTTGAGCCTACTAATGATTCTTCTTATGTTATAGACCTTAGAGCTCGTAATGTTATTGTTGAACATCCTGTTGATATTAACCATATTGCACCTTTTGATATCCTTCCTTTACTTGAAGCTGTAGGTTGGGTTAACTTATTGCATTGGGGTGGGCCTGCGTACCGGTCCATTGCTCAATCCATGTTTACATGTATTAGTGACTTCTCACTGGATAATTTAACTTTTAAAATATCTACTAGTGAAGGGCCATTTGAAATTAATCGTCATTTAATTTCAGCCCTTATGGATATTCCCATGAATGATGAGGGTATTCCTATCCATAACTTAACTGATAAACCCTCAATGTCTAAAAAACGCATGCTCACTAGAGACTTGTGCAACATAGATGTTCAATGGACACAAAAAGGGAATGCGCTTCCTGCAAGGTATTTGTTACCCAAATACAGAGTACTCCACAGAATCTTTGTGTCTAATCTGTATCCTCGGTCAGGTAATAAAACTGACTTGACCTCATTTATGGTACATATTATTCATGCTATTTCCAGTGGTACTCAGATTTGTCTGCCATCCTTAATCTGTCATTTCTTTCTTCAGTTTAGACTCCATCTTGGTCATAGTGACATCCCTTTTGGTTATTTAATGACTGTATTAGCTACACATATGTTGGTCGATATGCCAGTTAATGAGGCACCTATCCATCATCTGATTTTCAACAACTCTAATCTCAATAAGATGAAGCTGGAATTACTTCCTGAACAAGGTGGTAATGGTGGTGGTACTGGTCATGAAGAAGCGGGGGATGACATTAATATGGATGATATCTTTGAGGAACTGGATTCTGATTCAACAAATGATCCAGATTTTGTACCATCTGATTTTGATGCACGTCTGAGTGCATTGGAGGGTAAAGTTGAAAATTTGAATGAAAAGATAGAAAACATGTCTGTTTCTCATGATTCTCAATTCAGGTACATGCGGAAATATCTTCGGTGATTAAATAAAGGCATGCACCAACTTGATCCCTCTATTCCTGCTCCGTCTTCTAGTTCTAATTCTGACTAGTCTATATGGGATTTTCTGGTTTGTAATAACTTTAAATCTTAGCTTTGAGTCATCCGATTTGGAATTGGATACTATTTTTCTTTTCTGCTGGATATTTGTTTTTTTTTTTTTTTGCTATTATCTCATATCTCATCTTATTTCCTCTCATATATTCCTTTATATTGTTATTTTATTTGTCATATTGTGACAAAAAGGGGGAGAATGGTTATGTTACTTAGGGGGAGTATGTTTGGAATGGTTTAAGAATGGTTTAATGTTAGATATGGATTTAATTTGCAGGTAAGCCAGAGTTGATGTCAACTGGTTTATGTTTTCTCTCTAACTCAATCCGGTGATTCTACTTTTATCTTAGTTATATCTTGTTATGTGTTTTGTCACTAATTTGACAAAGGGGGAGATTGTAAGTGCTATAGTTTATATCCCTGTATGTTGTCAAATTAGTGGTGACAAAAACACTGTTATATAACTTGCATTAGTGAAGCTCTTTCTAAAGATCAACATTCATAAACAAGCAAAGCTCACAACAAGCAAAGATTACAAGTACAAAGATCAACCTTGACTTCAAGTATTGCTCTCAAGACAAGACTCAAGAATACAAGACTTCAAGAAGAGTACAAAGTTGTTCATATAGAACTCAAGTCACTTTCGAGGTTGAGCTACATCAAGACTTCAAGACTTAAACTTCTAGGTCACTTGTTCCTAATGTTTTCAATGTCCTTACTTCTTGATTGGGGTTTGAATGACCATAGGTTGACCTTAGAAGTAGGCCATTTTGGATACATAAGTCATATGTATATGACACTTGTGTTTGGGCAGTTCGGGGACTTGTCCTAGGCTTTCTTCGACTAGTCCTAGCTTTACTTCGACCAGTCCAAGAAATTCCACGATCAGTCGTAAGTTTGTTACAAAATTCGGATAAATTCTGTTAGGTTTCGACCAGTCGAAGGAGGTCTTCGACCAGTCGAAGGAACAGTGTCGACTGCTTCTACGATCAGTCGTAAATCTTTGATTCAAAGTCCAGCGATAATTTACAAGGTCTTTGACCAGTCGAAGGAGACCTTCGACCAGTCGAAGGAGGCCTTCGACCAGTCATAGAATGGTCAAAGTTTATCGCGCCCGATTTTTTTCAAATCTGTTATTTCTTCGACTAGTCGAAGAGCTCCTTAGACCAGTCGAAGATGCGATCTGCTCACCTATAAATAGAGCACGAAACTCAGAAGAACATAAGCAATCAATTAATCCATTCATGCCAATCTTTGTCAAACTTCTGAGAAGTAATTTTGTGCTCCATCTAAGCTAAGTGTGCTTATTTTATACTCTCTTTCTTTAACTTTATTTAATTGATTTTGTTTCTGCTATTCCAATCTAATTTGATAAGAGGAATTGTTATTCCCTTTCTTTGGAATCAAAATTAATTAAGACAAGCCCTATTTGGTCTAATTTAAAATCTATTAGAACTAGAACCATTGTAATTGAGTACTGGACATTGAACTTGAACATTCAATCATTTACTCTGATTTGGTCCTACCGGGCTGCTACAACGAAGGAGTTAATCAGGTAATTTACGTTTAATTACAAAATTCTTTCTGTTTTGGTTTCTTTCAAGATTTGCCAGAAAAATCTTGTTGTATTGGTTATCTGAGGAGAGCCAGGAAAACTCAGAAGTGGGGTTTTTTTATTGTGTAAGCCCACAGACAAAGACACAATTGTAAAGGTTTTAGGTGAACCTGTGAAAACCTATTTTGTGAGTGAACGCTAATATCCCTTGTGTGAGGATATTAGGAGTGGAGTAGCATTCTGTGTGGCTGTTGTTTAACAGTTGGTGAACACACAGTCGAACCACTATAATCCCTTGTGTTGTGGTTGAATGATTTACATTTCTAATCTCTAATATTCATTTGTGGGATGTATGTGTGGTGGTAAATGTTGTAATCGTTTAATTCAAGCATTGTGGGAATTTTGTAATAATTTAGAATTTACTTTCTGCTATTCCTTTATCTACTTGAATTTAAATTTCCTTTAAAGTTGTTCCAGCAAGGTTGCCCTGCCATTTTTATGGTGTATGGCTGTCCCTAGAACAATACATTTATGATTACACTTTATTTCAATTTGTGCTTAATTCTGTATTCCTCTTTGGTTTGAGATTTGATACAAAGTTCTTTCTAGAAATAAGGTTGTCCTACCATAAACTCTGGTTTTTGGTGAAAGGTTGTCCTTAGAATAACATTTGTATAAATCCCTCAAGATCAGATTTTTGAGGTTGTTTTACTTTCCTGCATTGTGATTTATTTTGGCTATCATATTGTTTTTTAATTCCGCTGTTATAACATTTATTTGACATAGTCCTATTCACCCCCCTCTAGGACATATAGCTAGGCCTTTTCAGGATGTTATTTCACATGTAAAATGCAATGTTTGTTCTGCGTTTCAGTTATATATGAAATTTGTGGAGTTTAGTGTATTCTGTGTATTTGTAGAAAATACTGTATGTGTACGAAATATGAAAGTGTGTTTGCCATGATTAACTACTATGTGTATATGCTTGTTATATGTGTAACAACTCCTCGGCGAAAGGATTTACCCTAATACATGTTTTGGCCAACATCTGTTATGTATGTTAATACGTGTAGTCTAAGTGTTTGTAAAAATGCTTGTATAAGTAAGTACTTAGTAAATAGCGCTTTGGGTGGGTGTGAGATAGGATTCTCAACTACCTTAGTTTAATCGCTTTACTTATGAAATGTATGTGTTTGGATTTCCTGTTTAAGTTGTATTTTATAACATGCTTGTTAACATGTTTGAACTACTTGGTTAATTCTGCTCTGGCTACTCCACATGCTTACTGATTAAGGATTGAATGTGATTGGGGCTATGTTATAGTCCAGGCAATCGCTAACAGGCTTTGAGTTCGTGACTGAGATTTATTCGCCACGTAGGATGTGTTTGACGATCCCGAGCCGTACTAGATTTGTCGGCAGTGGTTAGGCCACACAGAGTGTTTACGCACTTCATGTCGATCAACTTCAGGTGCACTCGTAATAGTCTAGCTTGTCAAGTAACCCGATTGACCTGATGTATGTTCACCATGTTTGGACGCTATTGCTTGAACCTAAGGTACCAAACTCACCAGTGGAAACCCCATTAACCTTTGTACCTCGATCCGCTAAGACTCATGAGCCAGACATGGTGGTATGGGACAATGTGGTCGAGCTGTCAGCCTACGCCGGGGCGACGAGTCCACCCGTAGTGACCAGTGAGCAACACCGCCTCGTGAGCCGAATACGGTTGTATGGGACACTGTACTTGAGCTGTCGGCCTACACTGATAAGGTGACGAGCCCTTTGTAGTGACCTTGAGCATACTCTGAGCCTGCGTAGAGGCGACGAGCCTTTCCGTAGCAACTAGAGTATAAACTAGGCCTACACTGCATTAAGGTGACGAGCCCTTTGTAGTGACCTAGAACCGCAATATCGTATGAGATTTACTGGGACTGACGACCTTAGAATGGATCATTGTTTGGGAAATGATATAAGGGAGGTACCTTAGTTTTCCAATCCTGCTATATGAAAATGACTAATAAAAACTTGGTAATCATGCTCATATCATCGCAATACATGTGCCCCGGGTTGAAGAGCACAGAGGGAAGAAAGCATGTCGCGACCGTAAGATGGTGTCACACGAGGGAGTGTAGGCAAGGGTATGCATCATGAATACATTTCATCCTTGCATTAATAAGAGTATCTAGGATTGTCTGATTTGTCTGCTTTATTATAACTGCTTGACTGAGTTGATAACATGTTAACCTTTGCTCTATGATTCCACTGAGTTGATCACTCACTCCCACATTTTGGGACGGTGTTCTGAACACCCCCCAGATCCTGTCTTAGTTACAGATGACGATGCGACTTAGGAGGTGGAGACTGGTTACTATGACGAGCAGGATGAGTTCTTGTATATGAAGTTCTCCGGCGGTTTCGCGTAGGCCGTCCGGATCGACTGGGCTACAGGGCTTATAGTGTAGTTGAACTATTTTTGACATTTTTGATTTTTGAACTATTACATGTATATGGTGACTCAGTGATGTATTCATACTCTGGAGACCGGTTGTGAACTTTGGCTCATACACGTCTATATATACATCTTTTAGTCTTCCTCTTGCGTTATATTAATTGATCTGGAGTATGAATTACTGTTTTGGTATAATTCCACTCATGATTAACTCACTAACATGGACAACATTCAATCATAAGCATATATGTTGCATAAGTGATGTTTTAGAACTCGGGAGTTGAGTTGCTACTCGACCCCCGATTTTCTGGGCGTTACAAGTTGGTATTAGAGCATGATTTGGATTAAACTGGACCTGGGTTATGGTCACACGACGCACACTGACGTACTTGGACTTAGGAGGGAGCGACAGAATGTAGAGACAGATTTAGGTTTTCCTATTTCGCCAAAACGGCCAGATTGATCGAACTCGACTGTTGAGATCGGGCCTGTGCCCGCCCATGATCACTTGAGGTGATCCCAGATCACTACTAGACTGTCAATCGACGGGTCTAGATGATGAGTTAGCCCATTCCAACTTCAAACAACCCAAATACATGACTGTACAACCGATAGGACCCGAAACAACTCGAAGCGGAGTTGGGGAACAAAACGGTGCAGTCTGGGGGGACCCACAGTGGACCCAGGGCATCATTGGCACCCTGGGTGGGGGGTCGCCACCGCCCAACCCCGGCGGCACCGCGCCCAATCCAGAGGACCGCGGCGGCGCCGTGCCTACCGCGGTGCACCACGGCCCGGTCTGTCCAGGCCTGTTGGGCCGACCTCCCAAAGAGTGTGGGGCCCACCGAATCACGTGGGGACCCCCATTTATCCCCCTTTTGCCCCCTCTTTCCTTTCCTACCCCTCCAAGCTCTTCTCCCTCTCAAAAATCCCAAATTTCTCTCTCAAATCTTCCCTCCATTCTTCCATTTTTCCATTTCCCTTCACATCACACACCCCTCCACCGTTTTCAGCAAACCCCCTCTTCTATCCCTTTCATTTTCTACAATTTGAGTGCACAAATCCTATTTTTTTGTGGCTCAACCTCTCACAACTCAACAAGCTACCTTAATCCAACACTTTATTCCACTCCAATGGCCCTTTTCGAACTTGTGGCAGCCATCTTCTCCATTTTCACCTTTCTTTCTCTCACGGGAAAGAAGCGGGCTCCTACGGAGGAAGTCGGGCCTAGTCGCCCAACCACTCTAAGGAGGAGGGCGAGCGCCGAAGCTAGCACAAGCGCCGCCCATGAGCACAGGTCAAAGTGGGACCTCGATCCCCAAATCCCAATAGAGAGACCGCTACCGATAGGCTTCGAATAAGGTCGATTTCGTGACCGCGGGGTTGTACTTGAAGCTCACGTAGATGAGAGGCTGTTTGGGCTACACCAGATTATGGACCTCTTGGTGGACGTTGAGTGGGGTCCCATGTTCGAAGGTAAGTCTCACGCATGTGAGAATACGGTTCGTGCTTTCTACGCCCATATTCGAGACCCATCGCTAGAACCTCTACAGTTCACTGTTTCCATCAGAAGGCTGGATTACACAATCAACGTGGACTTAGTGTCCCAGGTTATGGGAATCCATGTGGTGAAGTACACGCCAATGAGAATTTTTTTAAGAGTGTGAGAGAAAGAGATCGCGGCACGCGATACCTTTGTGGCCGACTGACTTCCTGGATACGAGGCAATTGCCTCTCATCAACGAGATTGACAGATGATTTCCATTTGCTTCACTACATTTTCACGTACAATGTGTATCCACGGTGGGGCAACCACACTAAATGCACTCATTTAATGGTAGACTTCCTGTACAGGGTTGGACATGGGGACAAGTTGTGCCTGCCCACGTTCGCCCTACTCTAGATAATCTAGACCGGTCGATCTGTCAGGAATGACGTCTCACTCTCATTCGGCCGTCTGGTATGTAAGATTGCTCGAGAGGTCGGTTATAGACTTAACATGGATGATATTGCGCCGATCCGGGTCATAAGTGATGCTACGCTTAATAATATGGGGATCGGCCCTCGACAACGCCAAGCCCGACTCGACGAGTATGGGGAGAAGTTCGATAGTGAGGGGGAGGAAAGTATTGATCTAGATGAAGAGAGCGAGGAGAGAAGTGGTGATGAGATAGAGGAAGAACAGAAAGAAGAGGAGGAGGTTCAGGACATGGATGAGAGCTCTCCTCTTACCACCCAGGAGCGTGGCGGTGAACGGGCTATTATGGAAGCTTGTTTGGCTCAACTTGAGGAGGGCTAAGCTGCCTTAAGGCAGGAAATCCAGGAGGCCCGAGCCGAAGCAAGACAAAAGCTTGAGGAGAACGAGGCCTTCATGAAACGAAAATTCAGTAAAGTGTCCCGCACCTTGAGGGGCATCTTATGTTGCCTATAGATAAGGGTGCACCTCCACCATCGCCCGATTCTGACGACTAGCTATATGTAGTCACCTTTTTGTTGCTTTGTTGCTTGTTTCTAGTTTATATGTTTTAGCCGTGACGGACTTAGAAGTAGATGTGGCGAATAGTATGCTGTTGTTTAAGTCTTTGAATAGGCTAGTTCTCATGCGTTTCTTGTCATGGCATGTAAAGTTATACCTTATGTATTGTGACAAATTTTGTTAAATGAAATGCATGCAGTTTCTTTTGCTATGAAGTGTGTGGAATACTTAATGGATTGTGTATTGCTATGCTACATCTTACACAAGTTGTGCCCTATGTCATATAGGGAATGCCACCTGCGGTCACGCGGAGCACGGCATGCCTCACACTTATTGATTTGATGGACCAGACACCTCCCTGGAGTGATGGTCATACAGACACGATTCGTGAGAATGCCTGAGTCTCAGCCTTCTACTGGTCCTACAGTTGGGCCGCCACCTTACACACCACCGATTCGTGAGCAAAACGTGCGTCTTCTTCGATGCAGCATGTGCCTCGTCGGCCCTACCTACGGATAGGTTGGAGCAGTTGTTGATGATGATGCACCAGCAGCAGGTGCAGAACCAGCAGCAGCAGCAACAACTCTTGGCCACTATTGCAGAGGCCCTAGCTCAGGGTGGGAGTGCGACTCCACCTGCATCATCTGTACACCCTGTGGAGACTGTAGGGCCTTCCGCTCAGGATGAGGGTGTGACTCTACCTACACCTGCTATATACCATACGGGGAACTTGGGTACTAGTGGCCTCATCGAGCAATTTCAACACTTGCGGCCCCCTACCTTTACGGGTTCTCACAGACCCAAGGAGGCCGAATATTGGATGGACCGCGTCTCCAAGATGCTGAGGATACTACACCGTACAGAGGCAGAACAGGTCAAGTTGGTAACCTTCATGTTTGAGAAGGAGGCCAGCTTGTGGTGGGATAGTGTCCTACGGACCGTTACAGTTGACTATGTATGGACATGGGCAGCATTTGAGAACCGCTTCCGTGAAAAGTACTATCCCCTTACATACCGGCACGAGAAGGAGAATGAATTTTTGTGCCTCAAACAGGGAGGCATGTCAGTGATAGAGTACGAGCACCGGTTTACGGAGTTGGGCCGATACGTCCCTACTATACTTGCTGACGCACAGATGCGGATGCGATGTTTTTTCGAGGGCCTGCGACTTGATATTCGCTCGAAGATGTGTTGTGCTAGCATACCCTCCTATGCTGAGCTAGTACACATATCTATACGAGCATAGTAGGATGGGGATCGATTGCCACATTCTCGTGGGCCTATGATGTAACGCCCTGAAATTCGGGGGTCGAGTATGAACTCAACTCCCGAGTTCCAACGCATCACTTATGTAACATACACAATGCTGGTTAAATGTTGTCTGAGTTAGCGCAATAAACATGAATGAGATTATACCAAAACAGTAATTCATACTCCAGTTCAATTGTATAAAAGCAAGCGGAAGACTGAAATTTTATATTCAAGTATATAAAGTAACAAAATTTTCTGAACTCCAGAGTATGAGTACTAGCTGAGCACCAATATACATGTATTGTTTTTAAGTCAAAACCCAAAATACAATCCTCAAAAGAGGCCCTGAGAATCCCGCGATGCAGCCGGCCTAAGCGAAGCCGTCAGAGTACTGCATGAAGGAGAACTCCTCCTGGTCCTCATCAATGTCGGGCTCTGGCTCCTGAACCAAGGCGCCATCTATACCTGCGACAGAGTCTGGTGGGTGTTGCAAACACCGTCCCGTAACGTGGGAGTGAGTAGCTAACTCAGTGGAACAATAAAGCATAAGTTAACATGTTATCAAATCAACCAAGCAGTAATGATAAAGCAGTACAAATCAAGCATTTCTAAATACTCTTGTTAAGTACAAAATGATATGACATGATGCTGTATGCCCTTGCCAAACCACCCTCAAGCGACATCATCTTACGTTCGCGAATGCTTACTCCCTCAGTGCGCCACATCTACAAAGCCATGCGGTGTGATGATGCTCATGATTACCAAGTTTTTATTAATCCATTTCAATCAGCAGTATTGGGAAACTAAGGTACCTCCCTTGTATCATTCCCAAACATGATCCATTCTAGGGTCGTCAATCCTAGTTATTCTCATACGACATTATAGTTTGAGAAGCTTAGTGAAGGCATCGCAAAGGGCTCGTCACCCGTCAGCGCGGATACAGATCTCACAGTATGCGGCTCAATTGCTGGCCGTCAGCTCGAGTAAAGGTCTCACCGTACTCGGCTCAATCACTAGCCGTCAGCTCAAGTACAGGTCTCACCGTACTCGGCTCAACTCACACTCTAGTTGCTGTGAAAGACTCGTCGCCAATCACAGACCCTTGGAGTGTACTCGATGATACTACGGAGGACTCGTCGCCCGTCAGCACGAGTACAGATCTCACCGTACTCGGCTCTCGCCGAAGTATCGACAGCTCGAATACAGTGTCCCATACCACCGTATTCGGCTCACGAGTTTGGTTGCGCAATGGTCACTACGGGGAGGCACATAGCCCCAGCGTAGGCCAACAGCTCGACCACGGTGTCCCATACCACCATGCCTGGCTCATGCGACTTAGCGGATCTAGGTACCATGGTTAAACGGGGATCGCCAATGGTAAGTTTGGTACCCTAGGTTCAAGCAGTAGCGACCAAACAGGGTGAACACATAAGTACATTTCGGTTTACTTGACGAGCCTGACAAGCTCGAGCGCACCACAAGTTGAGCGATATGGAGCGCAAAAGCACTCCGTGTGGCCAACCACTATCGCCAACCGAAGTACGACTCGGGTTCGCCAGACACGTCCTTTATGGCGACATGAATCTCAGCCACAATCGCAAGTCTGGTACCGAATGTTTGGACTATATACGTAGTCCCAAACTCAAACAGTTTTCATTGATAGCATGTGAAGTAAAGCATGATAAACAAGCAATACAAGCATGTTAGTAGGCATGTTATAAAGCGTGAAGTAAAACATGAAGTAAAGCATGTTGCGATGCATGTTGTAAAGCATGTTGAAAGGCATGTGATAAAACACTATCCCCATAGGGATACAATTGTGTGCGCATTACAAGTGAGAGGTTGCGGTGAACCACCGCATGGAGGGGATCCTACATATCTCTAAGGGAGTCAGAAATCCCATATCAGTGCCTATCTAAGGCACTAGTACATACACATGTACACATACAAGCATTTGCACAAACACTTAGAATACACTATTCCAACATACATGACGTATGTTAGCCAAGTTCGTGTTAGGGCTGTCCCTTCGCCACGAGAGTATTTTTCTCGTGTATATCGTAATCATACAACAAATAATCATTACAATTACATTCCCAAAATCCGCACGTATGCGGAATTTCTAGAATACGCAATTTCAACATACATGACATTTACACATGAACATGTATTTTTGCGATCCCTTTCGCCAAACTAGCATTTTATCCACACATGATATAATCAAACATTAAATAAACATGTCAAACATTTTCCCAACAAAAATACGTATACGGTATTTCTAGGTATATCTAGAGTATGTGAAATTCCATATTCTTTATCGCTAATCGAAACAGGAAACGGAAAGCACTTTGTACATGTGCATTTGCATGCAGATCATGAATCTATCATTATCTGACATTGAAAGCGTTGAAAACCGTAACTTATACACTTAAAGTCCTCACCTCAGCCCTTGGAATTCCAACAAATCAGCAAGGGTGTTGGAGCTTCCGTATACGGGAGTTTCCTAGCCTAAAGAGCGGAACCGATTAGCCTTTGCATAACCTACCACTATCCAACCTCAAATCAGACCTAGGGTTAGGGTTTCTTACCTTCAAATGGGATGGACACCGCCGGAAAAACCCCTGGAATAAGGCGGTGTAGGCCGTGGGATGAGTGGAAGCAGCAGGAGGAAGATCGGCTTCAATCTCCAAGCCTTTCTCTCTCTTTTCTCTCTCTCTCTAAGGGTTTGCTCCCAAATTCGTATGGCTGTGAGAGGGGCTGTTCTAAGCCCCTTTTATAGCCAAAATCATGTCCAAAATAGACTCAGGTTCAAGGGTGGCTGCATATGTAGGCAGTTTGCCACTTTCCAAGCTCAAAAGGTATGTTCTGGTGGCCCTCTTTGAGCCAAACGTCAGACTTAAGCTCACCATCTACGGATCTACATGGAATTACATTTTCCACTCGATCGGATTCCCAGATCGCCCGTGGCGGACCACTTTCAGTTCAACGGTCAGTGGGCCACGATCAGAAATTCTGAGTACATGTAAATGTTCCTGAAATTTTTCTTAATCCGTGGGTGTAATTTGGTCTGATTCCGACGGTCAGGTTGCTTAATACTGACGTGCAACCAAAAGATGCCAGATCACTATTCCAGATATTTTTATTTGGATGGGAATAGTGTTTTTCACACTCCCTCGCTCCGGATCGAAAAGAATGGCCGTGGGACATCGGAATCATCTGATTTTTGAGATGATTGTCAAGCCCAGTGGGGTAGTCTTGGTTCCTTAGCTTTGTGTTAATCGGACTCCCGATGTACGATCTAGACCTCATACGAAGTTTCGTTTCAGTCCCGAGAGCAGACGGGTAATGAGTTTGGCTCTAGACTTTAGGGTAACCTAGAGTCACTAATTCTGCAAGTTTTGGGTCTTGCAGATCGTATTTAAAGCGATCCCAACGGATTTCATGGCTAACCGAGTTTAGTACTTAGTTAACTTTGTTAAATTTCTAAGGGATTTAATCCTACGTGATTTCTGGTCGAGGTGGTACTCGACCCAATGTACGGAAATTTATAGGTCGTTACATATGATCCCTTGGCCACGACCAGATATGCCGAGTAGGCCATTCCTCGGCAAGAGGTCCCGTACCGACTCTCCTCCCAGGATCACGACGCTACTAGTTCCAATAAAGCGACCTGGTGTGACCTGTACGTGTTGTGGCAGACCAGGTCACGCTGTGGAGAGTTGTTTCACGCGTATGAGAGACAGTGGGTTTTCACCGCCGTAGAGAATCGACCGCCCTCGCCCTCAGGTTCTATCGACTCCACCCCTACGGACTGCACCTGCACACCCTTCTTTTCGACCGTCAACACCCCGATTTAGGCCGCCTTAACGGCCTATGATTCCGCAGCCGAACCGTCAGCAGCAGGCTCGTGTGCACTCACTTATAACAGAGGCATCCGAGACAGTAGATGCAGCGCTGGTGGCTTTTGAGATCACGACACAGATCTAAGGTACTTCAATCTTCTTGCTAGTGGACACTAGGTCCACTACCTCTATGATATCATGTACGACAGTCAAGCGACTGGGGTTGGACACTGCTCCTACGAAGGGAGTAAGGGTCATCACCGCCACAGGGACCTTCTCTGACGTTACCAGAATGTGCGAGGGCTACCCGATAAACTTAGGGGGCAAGACAATATTAGTCGACCTGATCGTCTTTCCCCTATTTCATTATGACGTAATTTTCGGTATGGATTAGCTCACTGGGATGCGAACAGAGATCGATTGTGAGATTAGGGTGGTGACAGCCCATGGACCTGAGTGCACAACCTTTTCTTTCCCTGCTCTGGTCAGTCACACTTCCCGGTTGAGGTATTACGCTTTTTCGTTGAAGAGTATTGATAGTCCGATGGTTGTATACACGCCTGTAGTTCAGGATTTTACGGATGTGTTTGAAACGATTCCTGGATTGCCTCCTCGGCGTGAGATTGACTTTACCATAGACCTTACGCCTGGTGCGACACCTATTTTATTGCCGACTTATTGCATGCCTCCATGTGAGATGAAGGAGCTGAGGAAGTAGATCGATGGTCGTTGGAGGCCGGTTTCATACGACCTAGTGTGTCCCCTTGGGGTGCACCAGTGTTGTTCGTAAAAAAGAAGGACGGGTCACTGCGATTGTGTATCGATTATCGCAGACTGAACCAGGTGACGGTGAAGAACAAGTATCCCTTGCCCAGGATTGATGACCTGTTTGTCAGTTGAAGGGGGCACGCTATTTTTTGAAGATCGATCTACAGTCAGGGTATCATAAGTTGTGCGTCAGGGATGAGGACGTGCAGAAGACGGCCTTCAGGACCAGTTTTGGACACTATGAGTTTCTCGTGATGTCGTTCAGCCTTACGAACGCTCCGACCATGTTCATGGACTTGATGAACATGGTATTTCGGCCATTTCTTTTCCGATTCATCATCGTGTTTATAGATGACATTTTGATATACTCCAAGAGTCGGGAAGAGCAAGAGGGACACCTGCGAGAAGTCTTAGGTACTCTGAAGAAGAACCAGTTGTTCGTACAGTACAAGAAGTGTGACTTATGGAAAGAGGAAGTCAAGTTCCTGGGACATGTGGTGTCAAAGGAAGGGATAGCGGTGGACCTTGCTAAGGTAGCCGTAGTTCAGGACTGGAAGCAGCTTGGTTCGGTTACTGAGGTAAGGAGTTTTCTGGGCCTGACAGGCTATTACCGACGATTCATTCGGGACTTCTCAAAGATAGCCAGACCTTTGTCTCAGTTAACTCAAAAGGATCTGAAGTTCGCCTGGAATGAGAAGGCGGAACCATCTTTTTAGGAGCTGAAGGGCAGACTGACGTCCGCCCCTGTGCTAGTATTGTCAGAGCAAGGGGTCAAGTATACGATTTACACCGACGCGTCTCGAGTTGGTTTGAGATGTGTCCTTATGCAGAAGGATAGGGTGATTGCATTTGCCTCGAGACAGTTGAGGAAACACGAGGAGAATTACCCTACGCACGACCTCGAGTTATCAGAGGTCATATTTGCATTAAAACTCTGGAGACATTACCTCTACGGAGAGGAGTTTGAGCTTTTCTGCAACTACAAGAGCCTTCACTATATATTCACTTAGTGGGACCTGAATATGAGGCAGCGGTGATGGACGGAGACCTTGAAGGACTTTAAGTTCGAGGTTTCCTACCATCTCGGCAAGGACAACCTTATGGTAGACGCATTGAGCCACAAGAAGGCTATAGTATTTGCGGCTCCGCTGATGATAACAGAGTGAGATATGGTGGAGTTCGTGCGGGACTTTGAGCAGAAACTCATCGTGGAAGATCCATTTGAGAGTGTCGCGTACATTCGGGTGTGGCCACTTATTGATGACATGATTATCGAAGCCCAGAAGGGCGATGAGCGGTTGTCTGAGCTTCGAGAACACGCTTGCGATGATGAGGATGCCGAGTGGAGAGTTGGTACGGATGGGGGCTTATGTTACCGTGGCCGCCTATGCGTCCTAAATCGTCATGGCTTGAGACAGGAAGTCCTCGAGGTTGCACATAGTTCGAAATTGGCAATGCATCCTGGAAGCACGAAGATGCATCGAGATATGAAGAGATCGTACTTGTGGGACAACATGAAGCTCCACATAGCAGATTATATGTCCCGTTGTTTAACCTGCCAGCAGGTCAAGGCAGAGCATCGCCGACCTCCTGGACTGCTTCAGCCCATGCCCATAGCAGAATGGAAATGGGATTTCATTTTCATGGATTTCATCTCAGGGCTACCGAAGACGAGGAAGGGACATGATTCCATTTGGGTGATTGTGGACCGGTTAACGAAATCGGCCCATTTCCTCCCTATTAGAGTTTCGAACTCGGCAGATGACTTGGCCAGATTGTACATCAAAGAAATAGTGCGTCTACATGGAGTTCCTTTGGAGATCGTGTCGGACCGAGACACGATATTCACATCCATCTTCTGGACTTATTTAGGAAGCGATGGGTGTGAAGTTGAAGTTCAGTACCGCGTTCCACCCACAGACCGACGGGTAGACGGAGCCGGTGAATCAGAGGGAGGATATGCTGCGGGCTTGTGTTTTGGACTTCAAGGACAGTTGGGATGACTGTCTCCCGTATGCAGAGTTCGCCCACAATAACAGCTCTCAGGCGAGTTTGGTATGGCTCCTTACGAGGCCTTGTACGGGCGCCCTTGCCGAGCACTGCATTGATGTGCAGAGGTTGGCGAGCGCAGTTTGATTGGCCTAGAGTTAGTACAGACGACCTTAGAGAAGATCGATATTATCAGGCGTCGACTTCTCACAACACAGATCAGACAAAAGAGTTATGCCGATACGAGGTGGTGACCGCTAGAGTTCGAAGTTGAGGAACATGTATTCCTTCGAGTTTTCTCCATGAAGGGAGTCCTTCGGTTTGGCAAGAAGGGGAAACTTACGCCGCGATTCATTGGCTCATTCCGGATATTAGACCGAGTGGGTGTGGTGGCATACCGTCTTGCTTTGCCCACACCACTTGCGGGAGTGCACAACGTATTTCATGTATCTATACTGAAGAAATATGTTCCTGATCCTTCTCACATTATCAGATGGGAGCAGGTATAGTTGAGCGAGGATGCTACATATGTACTGCGTCCGACGTGTATCCTAGACAGGAAGGATCAGGTGTTGCGTAGCAAGGTCATCCCACTTGTGAAGGTATTGTGGACGCATCACATTGAGGAAGAGGCTACTTGGGAGACAGAGGCTAAGGTCAGAAAGAACTACCCTCAGATTCTCAAGGAGTACGAAAAGGTACTATATTCGAGGATGAAATTTTTCTTTAAGGGGGGTAGATTGTAACGTCTAAGAAAAATCCATACAAAGACCCGAATACCACCTCAAGCAGAAATCACTCAAGGTCAAATCCTTTAGAAATTAGACAAGGATTAACTAGTGTTAAACTAGATTACATGCGAAATCAACACTAATCACTTTAAATACGATCTGCAAGACCCAAAACTTGTAGAATCAATGACCTTAGGTTACCCTAAAATCTAGGATCAAACTCTATTCTCGGTTGCTCTTGGGAGCACATTGAAAATCCGTATCGGATCTGGACCGCACATTGAAAGTCTGATTACTTCGAAACGATACGATTACGACCGCCTTACTGGGCTTGACAACCACCTCGGAAATCAAGTCCAGATAGTATTCCGAAGCTATTCGCTTGAGCCCGGAGTGAAGTGCATGAGAAATGTGGGTATCTTTAGAAATAAAAGTAATCTGAGACTTATCGCTTGCGGGCCGAATATAAGGATTTAGACCATGAGAATCTGACCCAAATACACCCTCGAATCAAGAGAAATTTTTGATACATGGCAATGTACTTGTAACCCTAATCGAGTTTCGGTGACCGTTGAACTGAAACTGGTCCGCCACATGCGATCTGGAAACCCGATTGGAACAAAAACTTAAACTCGACCTAGATCCAAGGTCAGTGAGCTTAAGTCCAACCTTAGGCTCAAGGGGGGCTCCGGAAGTTCTCTGTTGAGCTGAAACAGATGCTCTTTGGACATAACCTAAGTATACCTTGGCCCTGGGGTCATTCAATCCCATCAGTTTTAGGCCTATATAAGGGCTTGAAACCCTCACTCTCTCACTCTATACGAATTTTCTAAACCCTAAGAGAGAGAAGAGGAGAAAGAGAAGGAAAGAGAGAGAAATTGTGTGAGAGAGTTGGAGTCACTCCTGGGATTCGATCCCCACTACTCCACGTGCCTTACCATCACTTCTGTATCTCTCTACCGGCGGTACCGATCCTGTTCTTTGGTAAGAAAACCTAATCCTAATCCGTGCTAGGGTTTCAAATAGTTAAAATGATGAAATAGCTAACCTAGTTCATGCTATAGGTTGCAAATCCACCGTTGACAAAGACTTAACATCTAAAATGACTCTGTTACGCGTTTATCGGCGTAAGGTGCGGACTATAGACGTATAGGTTATGGTTTTCAAAGCTTTCAATGTCGGATAATGATAGATTCCTGATGTGGATGTTATTCGACATGCAAAATGCGATGTTTGTTCTGCGTATCAGTTATATATGAAATTTTTGGAGTTTAGCGTATTCTGTGTATTTGTAGAAAATACCGTATACGTACGAAATATGAAAGTGTGTTTGCCATGATTAACTACTGTGTGTATATGCTTGTTATATGTGTAACAACTCCTCGGCGAAAGGATTCGCCCTAATACATGTTTTGGCCAACATACGTTATGTATGTTAATACGTGTAGTCTAAGTGTTTGTAAAAATGCTTGTATAAGTAAGTACTTAGTAAATAGCGCTTTGGGTGGGTGTGAGATAGGATTCTCAACTACCTTAGTTAGTTTAATCGCTTTACTTATGAAATGTATGTGTTTGGATTTCCTGTTTAAGTTGTATTTTATAACATGCTTGTTAACATGTTTGAACAACTTGGTTAATTCTGCTCGGACTACTCCACATGCTTACTGATTAAGGATTGAATGTGATTGGGGCTATGTTATAGTCCAGGCAATTGGTAACAGGCTTTGAGTTCGTGGCTGAGATTTATTCGCTACGTAGGACGTGTTTGACAAACTTGAGCCGTATTAGAGTTGTTGGCAGTGGTTAGGCCACACGGAGTGTTTACGCACTTCATGTCGATCAACTTCAGGTGCACTCGTAATAGTCTAGCTCGTCAAGTATCCCGATTGACCCGATGTATGTTCACCATGTTTGGACGCTACTGCTTGAACCTAAGGTACCAAACACACCAATGAAAACCCCGTTAACCTTGGTACCTCGATTCGCTAAGACTCATGAGCTGGACATGGTGGTATGAGACACTATGGTCGAGCTGTCGGCCTACGCAGGGGCGACGAGTCCACCCGTAGTGACCAGTGAGCAACACCGCCTCGTGAGCCGAATACGGTGGTATGAGACACTGTTTCGAGCTGTCGGCCTACACTGATAAGGTGACGAGCCCTTTGTAGTGACCTCGAGCATTCTCTGAGCCTGCGTAGAGGCGATGAGCCTTTCCGTAGCAACTAGATTATAAACTAGGCCTACACTGCATCGAGGGGACGAGCCCTTTGTAGTGACCTAGAACCGAAACATCGTATGAGATTTACTTGGATTGACGACCCTAGAATGGATCATTGTTTGGGAAATGATATAAGGGAGGTACCTTAGTTTTCCAATCCTGCTATATGAAAATGACTAATAAAAACTTGGTAATCATGCTCATAACATCGCACTGCATGTGCCTCGGGTTGAAGAGAACAGAGGGAAGAAAGCATGCCGCGACCGTAAGATGGTGTCGCACGATGGAGTGTAGGTGAGGGCATGCATCATGAATACATTTCATCCTTGCATTAATAAGAGTATCTAGGATTGTCTGATATGTCTGTTTTATCATTACTGCTTGACTGAGTTGATAACATGTTAACCTTTGCTCTATGATTCTACTGAGTTAATCACTCACTCCCACGTTCTGGGACGGTGTTCTGAACACCCCCCAGACCCTGTCTTAGTTGTAGATGATGATGCGACTCAGGAGGCGGAGCCTGATTACTATGACGAGCAGGACGAGTTCTCGTATATGCAGTTCTCCGGCGGTTTCGCTTAGGCCGTCCAGATCGACAGGGCTACAGGGCTTATCAGTGTAGTTGAACTATTCTGACATTTTAATTTTTTAACTATTACATGTATATGGTGACTCAGTGATGTATTCATACTCTGGAGACCGATCGTGAACTTTGGCTCATACACGTCTATATATACATCTTTCAGTCTTCCGCTTGCGTTATATTAATTGATCTGGAGTATGAATTACTGTTTTGGTATAATCCCACTCATGATTAACGCACTAACACGGACAACATTCAATCATAAGCATATATGTTGCATAAGTGATGTTTTGGAACTCGGGAGTTGAGTTGCTACTCAACCCCCGATTTTCAAGGCGTTACAGTGTGGTAGCTTACCACCTTGCTTTGCCCATACCACTTGTAGGAGTGTACAACATATTTCACATATCTATTTTAAAGAAATACGTTCCTATGTTATGTATAGTTGAGTGAAGATGCTACTTATGTACTGCGACCTACGCGTATCCTAGATAGGAAGGAACAGGTGCTGCACAGTAAAGTGATTCCACTTGTGAAGGTATTGTGGACGCACCACACTGAGGAAGAGGCTACTTAGGAAACAGAAGCCGAGGTCTGTAATAACTATCCTCAGATTCTAGAGGAGTATGAAAATGTACTAATTTCTAGGATGAAATTTTTCTTTAAGGGGGGTAGATTGTAACGTCTCGAAAAATTCGTATAAAGACCCGAGTATTGAAAGTGCCCTGATTTGTCAAGTTACGTGAATGGTAGGTCAGACTGTCTATAGAGCTCGATAGGAAGATCAATTCAAGCGTCTGCCTCAACCGGATGTGTACAAGTTCGTTAGAGGTGAATCCAAAGCCTCACATCCCATGACCCAAAACACCAGGTAAAGAAAAACCCTTAAAAATGAGTTAGAAATCATAGGGTTTTAAGGTGAGAAAATGTTTTTCAAAATAGGAAAATCTCTAAGTTTTCTCGCCTTGTCAATTTTATCGAAGCACCCTCGATATGATCGACCTACACTATCGATGTCCTCGATACCTTAACGATATTATCGATGTGAGGACCAAAAGTGTCCAGCAACTAAATATTCATCTGGACGGATTTATCGATGTATCGAAACACCTATCGATATCATTGATATAAGCACTAAATATGTCCAGCAACTTCACAACATATCTAGACAAATTATCGATGTATCGATACACATATCGATATCATCGATATTCAAATCTTGAGTCAATTAAGAGTGGCTCGATAAGATCGACAGGCAGATTTTCGGCGCCCCTGTTTTTTAATAAAAATTTTAAATTCCTTCGATATATCGATGACTGTCCGATATGATCTGAATTCAAATGTCGATAAGATCGGAGGTCCATCGATGATATCAATAGTGGGCACGCATTTCTCACAGCAGATATTTCAGGGCATTTTTAACTATGATCGGGGGCCCTTCGATAGAATCGATATTCAAATATCGATGATATCGGCACCAGGTCGATTGCATCGAACAAGGACATAAACTGTCCAGCAAGCTTAAAGATAAAATAGCTGAATTTATCGATACCTCGACTCTGATCTCGATATCATCGACATTCAAATTCCGATGATCTCGATGGTTCCCCAATCATTCATAAAAACCTGAAATATTTCAAAGTCAAGTCTCTCTCATTTTTTCAAGTGTCAATAAATCGAACCTGTCATCGATGGAATCGGAGTTCAAAATTCGATGATATCGACAATAGTTTCGATTCATCGACCAATTGGCAAAGAGTTTCAAAAGCGCATGACATTGAGTCCAAGTCATTGAGTAAACCATCGATGCTATCGAGAGTATACGCTCGATGATATCGAACCTGCTTGATGATATCGAACTCTGTCATAAATGTGACCGTTTTGTATCTGTTGGAACTTTTTGCCTATATATAGAAGACTTGTCTTTTGTTGCTGTGAGAGAAAACAGAGAGAGCTTTTGTGTGTTTTAACTTACATCTTATATCCAAAGCCCTTTCTCTCAAGGGAGTTCATCCTCTAATCCATCCTTATCATTGATATCTAATAGAGTGGATTAGGGAATGAACTTCCGCATTCAAGGATCCTCCAGCTACTACCTTATTGGTAAATCATTAAGCTGGGATGCCTTGAATGCCTAGATGATTGGAACTACTTTATCTTCCCTATAGGAAAATCTTTAGAGAGTAGGATTCGATCATAACCTTAACCCAACCCGAAGCCAAGTATTGGTATACTATCTTATATTGCAGATAAAGGGAGCGAAAGACTCTTTGTCAACAAAGAGGAGGAGATCTTCGGCACTGTGCTAAATGGGACTCATCAGCTTATTTGTAAGTATCCAGAGTCCAAGAGGACACTTGTGATCATTCCTTTTTAGGTTTGGGTCCTAAGTAGTTCTCACCCTTTGAAGTCCTCAAGGAGGCCTCCGGCAGGAGTGTACGTAGTGGATACGTTGTGTGAACCCTTACTCTGTGGAGAGCATAAACATCTGGTTTGGAGTGAGCCAGTAAAACTCTGGGTTTTAGGTGAACCGGGTAAAACCTTAGGGTTTGAGGTCAACCATGTAGAAACCTCCAGTAGGGTCTTATGGAAGATCCTTGGCCAGTGTGCCTAAAAGTGGGTGCGTTGTGTTGACCCTTGCTCGTGAGAGCATAAACAATCAGCCTCAGTGTAGGTTGTAAAGGTTGAAAGTGAACCTGATTTAAAACCTTAGGTTAGAGGTGAACCATGTAAAACCTCCTTAGTGAAATCCGGTACACTCAAGGGTTGAGTGCGGTTACCGGGAGTGGAGTAGACTTATCGTCGAACCACTATAAAAATGACTGTGTTTGAGATTGTTATTTTAATTGTGTGATTTTCTTTAATACTTCCATATCTGAATATCTGATCACACCTCACACACCTATACAGTCATATCCATCATGAACTCGGGAGCATATTGTTTACTTCTTAAGCAGTTTGTGATTGGATCCTCTACCAGGCTTGGAAGCTAGTAGAGTTACATTTGAGTAATCCTGATAATTGTATATTTAAAAGGATTAGTGAAATAGGAGTTTAAATAAACCATAAAAACTTTTAGAAGTCCTATTCACCACCCTCTAGGACATATTGGCATATTTTGACTTCTACTAGTGCAGTCTTTACCGCCATTTCAAGTATCACCTCAAGCAGAAATTACAAAGGACTGAATCCTTTAGAAATTAGATGGAAATTAATTAGGTACTAAACTAAATTAATTAGTAGATTAGCTTGAATTACTTTCTATACGAACTGCAGGACGCAAAACTAGTAGAATCACTAACGCTACATTACCTAAAAACCTAGGATCAATCTCAAAATTCAGTTGCTCTCGGGAGTAGCTTGAAACTCCGTTTCGGACCTGGACTGCGCGTCGAAAGTCGGATTACCATGAAACTATACGGTTATGATCGTCTTACTGGGCTTGGCAACCATCTCGGAAATCAAGTCAAAATAATATCTTGAAATGCACAACTTGAGCCCAGAGCGAAGTGTGTGAGAAACGCGAATACCTTAAGAAAATGAACTCTGATTTAAGTGATTTGGGTCGTTCACTTGTAGGCCAAATTTAAGGTTTCTGACCGTCAGATTCTAACCCAACTACACCCTCGGATCAGGAAAATTTTCCTACACATGTCAGTGTACTTGTGGCCCTAATCGAGTGATGATAGCCGTTGAACTGAAACCGGTCCACCGCGGTCGATCTATAAATCCGACACGACCAAAAAGTTAACCTGACATAGATCCATTGTCATGGAATTTCCCCTGGACCGTATGCAGAAAATGGGTTTCAAGATGAGCTCTGTTGTCCCGAAACAGACGACTTTTGGCTATAACGTAAGTATACCATGGCCATGGGGCCACTGACATCAGTTATGGGTTTATATAAGAGCCTTAACCCACCCCTCTCTCATTCCATAAGAATTTACAAACCTCAAGAGAGAGACGAGAGAAAAGAGAAGGAGAAAGTGAGGAGGAGTGAGAGAGAGTTGGAGTTTGCTGCAGGGATTTAATCCCACCACTCCACGTGCCGAATCATCTCTCTTGTATCGCTACACCAACGATTCCAATTCCATTTTTAGATAAGAAATCCTAACCATAATCTATATTAGGTATCTAAATAGACTAAGTGGTGAAATATCTAACCTATTTTGTGATTCAGGTAGCCGTTGTGCTGGAGACAAAGGCATAGTGTTCGAACTGAGTTCGATACGAGTTTACCGACGGAAGGTACGGATTATAAACGTTTAAGTTATGGTTTTTAAGGCTTTCAATATCAGTTAATGATTTATGACTGACTTGATTGATATCACATGTGCTTAGATACGATGTTTTCCGTATATTACATATATATATATATATATATATATATATATATATATATATATATATATAAACTATGTTGATTTTAATGCATTCCCTGTGTTTGTTGAAATGTTTGAATGAGTTTGGAATTATGATTTATGCTTGCCTTGTTTAATGACTGAGAATACATGATTGTTGTTTGTATAGTGAATCCTTTATGAAGGGATTTGCTATAATGCCTGTTATAACTACTATATTACATGTATGTTGATATGTGTATTCTAAGTGTTTGATAAAATGCCTAAATGAGAAAATGCTTGTTGAAATGTATTTAATGAGAGTATTGAGATAGGATTCTCAATTCCCTTATCTATAGTCATAGTTTCCTTTATGTAACCTATCTTACTACCATGTGATTTATGGATGAAATGCTTATGTAGGATAACATGTGTACTATTTGTTTGTTAAAATGTTCAAATGAGATTTATACTTAGATTGGTTGTCACATGTTATCTTTGACTATCACATGTAAATGCTATTGTTTGGAGTGTGATTGGGGCTACGATATAGTCCAGGCAATTGGTAATGATTCATGAATTAGTGGCCGAGGTCATTACACCACATAAGACACGTTCGATGAATCCGGGTCGTACGTTGCTTGTCGACAGTGGTTAGGCCACGTGGAATGCTTACGCACTCCATGTCAATCAATTCAACGTACGCTCGTACCAGTCAAGCTTGTCAATCAACCCGATTGACCTAATGTATGTTCACCATGTATGAATGCTACTGCTTGAATCTAAGGTACCAACTTACCAGTGAAAAACCTGTTTAACCTTGGTACCACGATCGGCTAAGACTTATGAGCCAGGCATGGTGGTATGGGACACCGTGGTCGAGTTGTCGGCCTACGCTGGGGTGACGAGCCTCCCCGTAGTGTCCAGTGAGCAAAATAAACTCGTGAACCGAATAGAGTGATATGGGACACTATACTCGAGCTGTCGGCCTACAATCAGGTGACGAGCCTCTCATAGTGACCTTGAGTATACACTAGGACTACGCTAAGGTGACGAACCTTCCTGTAGTGACTTCGAGTATAAACTACGCATGGGCTGAGGTGACGAGCCTCTCCGTAGCGACCTAGAACTTCTATCGTATGAGATTAACTAGGATTGACGACGTAGATGGATCATTGTTTGGGTAAATGATATAAAGGGAGGTGCATTAGCTTCCTAACCTGCTGTATGAATAAGATGAATTAAGAACTTGGCTAATTACGCACATGCACCGCATTGCATGTGCCTTTGTATTGGAGTTGAGCACAACGGGAGTGTTGCATGCGCGACCGTGAGATGATGTCACAGAGTGATTTCAGGAGAGGGCATGCATCATTAATACATATCATCCTTGTATTAATCAGAGTACTTAGGAATGTTTGTTGTATTGCTTCATCATTACTGCTTGACTGAATTGATAACATGTTAACCTTTGCCTTATAACTCTACTGAGTTGATCATTCACTCCCATTCTAGGACGGTGTTTTAAAACACCCAGCAGACTCTGTTATAGTTTCAGGTGATGTCGAGGCCTACGAGGCGGAGCCTGACTTCTATGACAACGAGGAGGAGTTCTCCTATTTGCAACTCTCTAGTGGGTCTATGTAGACCTAGAGTTGCATCACCGGGGCTACAGGGATATGAATTAGACGACATTACACTTTATCATTTTGTATATTTTAGAACCAAACATGTAATTATTTAGCCTGGTATTATGTTCATACTCTTGGGACTTACAACCACTTATACGTTTTATATACTTATCACAGTCTTCCGCTTGCGTAATTTAACTGCCTCTAGAGTATGATATGCTGATTTAGTGTAATCCCATTCATGTTTATTGTGCTAATACAGACAACATTTAATCATCATTATCTATGTTGCATAAGTGATGCATTAGAACTCGAGAGTTGGGCTCCTGCTCGACCCCCGATTTTCAGGGCATTACAAGTGCCAAGAGAGAGGGGATTATATGTACTTATAGAGGAGGATGATATTAATGCATGGTTGGCGAATGTTGAGGGTTAAATATTGCATTTTATCCCCTATTTATTACTTGATTTTATGATCATGATAACGCTTAATGTTCTATTTTAATCATGTTTGTGTTGCAAGGTGAATTTAAGAGCTTGGATTGAAAAGGATGCTGAAAGCATGAATTTAATGCTCAAGAATCTCCAAAGCCAAGAATGGATCTTATGAGATCAAGAATGAAGAATTCACATGCCAAAGATCCAAGAAAACCAAGTGAGGAATGGAGAGCATTGAAGACTTGAAGTGAAGAAAAGGAACCTCAAAAATCTGACTCCTTCAACTAGTCGCTCGACTAGTTGAAGATTCCTCGACTCGAACTTCAGCGAAAAAATTCTCTAAATTCCCATCATCCTCGACCAGTCGAAGGAGACCCTCGACCAGTCGAAGGGAACCCTCGACTAGTTGAAGGTTGTCCTCGACCAGTCTAAGGTTACGCAGGTTTTGCGCGGATTGCTTAAATTTGAGGAAGTTTTCAGATTTTTCCAACTCGGTGCGAAAGTTGGAGTTGCACAACTATAAATAGGAGTCCCTAGGATGTTCCTAGGCATCTTTTAGGGTTTGAGGAGTGGATCAAAAGGGTGAGCCACTGTCCGAGAGTTTTTCTTCTTCTTCCGTAATTGATCTTTTTGTTTTGTTAAGAGTTCTTAGTTCAATCATGTCTATGGTTGGCTAAACCTCTTAGCTAGGGTTAAGAGGTAAAGCTTGTAGCGTGATTGGGATGTTTACTTGTTTTGATTCATGTTTTGTTGAACTCTCTTGGATTCTAGTTTGATTATTAAGGAATATTTTTAGTTTTTAATGGTTTGTTGTGACAAATTATAATAGATCTGCAATAGCTTGAAATATCTTCTTTTCCTTAATTGAGATTGTGAAATTAGGAAATCCTGTTGTTCACCATTGTCCCTTGGGCATGTAGGATGATGGAATCCTTCCTAACCTTCACAATTCTCTTATGATTGGTTATGAGATTGGTAAATCCTGTTGTTTACTTTGTCTCCTGGGCATGGTTAGGTGATGGAATAACTTCCAAATCCTCATAACTATCATCCATTGAGGGTTAGATCCATGAGAAGTTCAAAGATCTGACAAATCTCTTCTTACCAATTGGATAGGATAGGACTCTGATTCTAGCTTGAATCATGCAAGGCAGTGTCCCAATTGATACAAGTGGATCCTTAGCACCCTAGTTACCACTTTTAAATTTATAAGTTTTAATTATCTTATTCAAAATCACTCTCTCAAATATTCCAAATTTAGGTTTACATCTTCTTGTAGTTCTACTTCTAGTTGCTTTCAGAATTACTCATGAGATTAGTCCCTATGGATTTGACCTTGGTCTCACAGAAATTATTACTGCATCGCGACCCTACACTTGGGGATAGGGACTTTCCTAATTTGTTTTTAGAAACTTTCTATTTTCTGTTTTTAGAAACTTTCCTTTTTCATTTTTAGAAACTAGCTAGGTTGCTTTCTTATTTATTTTTTAGAAACTAATTCACTTTCCTTTTTCTTTTGCAGAGTCCTAAAATAGATCTTCTCCAATCTGGTAACTTCCTTTTAACTTCTCCTCTACTTACTTTCCATATTGCTGTAGGATTTTTCTTTTATTCTCTTTTAGGATTAGGTTCAGGATTAGGGTTTCACCATGTATATGAAAGAGTAGGAACATTAATATGCTGAGCTAGTTTTAGAAAATGCGAGAAATTGTGAAGAGTTGTCAGATGATTATGTTAGGAAACAACTTATGTCTCAAAATTTTTCTGAAACCATCATCGAGAACCAACTGAAATATAATGCTCCACCAGTTAAGAAATCCTTACGTGATCACATGCGAAAAAATAATTAAACTCCACGGATTAAGAGAATAGTACGTGAATGTTGGGGTTATCATAATTATGGGAGTAAGAACTATTATCACTCATCAGATAAGAAGAAAACAATGAGAGATTATATTATGGGTGATAATATGTATCAACAACCATTAGATTCTCTCACCTATGACCCGTATGACTATAATCAGTGGAAACATCAATATTGGAAAGATGAACCAGCAATATATCATAGTGACAATTATCTTGGGTCCTCTACCTTTGAAACCCAACCAGAAATGATCTAAGAGGAGTAACTTCAGGGTTACACAAACAATTTTGCTTGGGTCCTATACCTCTGAGATCCAATAAGAAACAATCCAAGAGAATTCACAAAATTCCACATAAACTTTAGAGCTCATCGAGTAAAACACACTTCAAAGATTTCAAAAACTTATAAAAGATATACAATAGTGGTGTAACGCCCTGAAAATCGGGGGGTCGAGCAAACTCAACTCCTGAGTTCTAGAACATCACTTATACAACAAAATGAATGATGATTGAATGTTGACTGTATTCATGCATTGAACATGAGTGAGATTAAGCCAAAACAGCATATCATACTCCAGAGACAGTTAAATTTGCAAGCGGAAGACTGTGATAGATAGATAAAATATATAAACTATGATGAGTCTCCAGAGTGTGATAACATTACCAGGTTAAATAATTACAAGTACAGTTCTAAAATATACCAAATGTGAGGAAGTGTAATGTCTCCTATCCCAAGTACCGTAGCCCCGTCAATACAATACCAGGTCTTCATAGACCTATTAGAGATTACATGTAGGAGAACTCCTCCTCAACATTATAGTAGTAGTTCGGCTCTGCTTCATAAGCATCACCATCACCTGAAACTCAACAAATCTGGTTGGTGTTGCAAACACCGTCCCGTAACGTGGGAGTGAGTGATCAACTCAGTGGAACAATAAAGTATAGGTTAACATGTTATCAATTCAGTCAAGTAGTAATGATAAAGCAGTACAACCAAACAATTTTTAACTACTCTTATTTAATGCAAGTATGAAATGACATGATGTATGCCCTTGCCAAACCACCCTCACGCGACATCATCTTACGTTCGCGGTTGCATACCTCCCTCAGTGCTCCACATCTACCAGGCACATGCGGTGCGATGATGAGCATGATTACCGAGTAGTTATTAGTCCATTTCAAACAGCAGTATTGGGAAACTAAGGTACCTCCCTTGTATCATTCCCAAACATGATCCATTCTAGGGTCGTCAATCCTAGTTAATCTCATACGGTATTATGGTTCGAGAGGCATCGCGAAGGCATCGCAAAGGGCTCGTCACCCGTCAGCACGGATACAGATCTCACCGTATGCGGCTCAATTGCTGACCGTCAGCTCGAGTACAGGTCTCACCGTACTCGGCTCAATCGCTGGCCGTCAGTTCGAATACATGTCTCACCGTACTCGGCTCAACTCATACTCTAGTTGCTGTGAAGGGCTGGTCGCCAATCACAGGCCTTAGAGTATACTCGAAGACACTACGGAGGACTCGTCGCCCGTCAGCACGAATACAGGTCTCACCGTACTCGGCTCTCGCCGTAGGTGTCGACAGCTCGAATATAGTGTCTCATACCACCGTATTCGGTTCACGAGTTTGGTTGCTCAATGGTCACTATGGGGAGGCACGTGGCCCCAGCGTAGGCCGATAGCTCGGCACGGCGTCCCATACCAGCATGTCCGGCTCATGAGTCTTAGCGGATTGAGGTACCATGGTTAACGGGATTTCCACTGGTAAGTTTGGTACCCTAGGTTCAAGCAGTAGCGTCCAAACATGGTGAACATACATTATGCAGATCGGGTTACTTGACGAGCTCGGCTAGCTCGAGCGCACAAGTTGGACGATATGAAGCGCATAAGTACTTCGTGTAGCCAACCACTATCGTCAACCGAAGTACGACTCGGGTTCGTCGAACACATCTCACGTGGCAAATGAGTCACAGCCACGAATTCAATTCTGGTACCGATTGTCTGGACTATAATCATAGCCCCAAACACAATCAATTGCAGATAGATAAAGCAGTAATGGATCAAGATTCAACTCATACAATCAAGGTCTAGTATTATTCGTTTAGGGCTGCCAGGGTTGTTGCACGCACTCGTTGCTCCACTCCCCCATCACCCATGACGGATCATACAACGTAAATATGAATTTAAACATATGCATTACATAGATAAAATCATATAGGCAGTTGAGCAAGTTATGAAGCATAACACAAGCATGAGTTTGTACATATTCAATTCCTAATCACACAGCTATTCAAGGAAATCATACACATAGTTAAAGGAGTTGAGAATCATATCTCAACACCCTTATACATTACAATTTGCTAACTACTACTCATTCAGACATTTCAAGAAACACTTTAAAAGACATACATCAACATACATAACATATGTTGATCACATAGGCATTAGGCCAAATCCTTTCACTAGGGAGTTGCCCCAATCATAACACGCGTACACCCATGACGGATAGTCATGGAAAGTAGGAATCCAAGTTCCATATTCATTCAGTCATTTCCACAAACACTTGGGCCACACATTTTAACATATATAGTGAATATTGGCCGTGGCGTGATTTAGGGCAAATCCTTTCGTCAAAGGGGTATCGCCAATACAACAATCATATATCCATGACAATTAGTCATGGTGAGCACGAATGAGAATTCTATACTCATTCAGCCATTTTCACAAACACTTAGAATACACTATTACAACATACATGGTGTATGTTAGCAAAACATGTATTAGGGCTATCCTTTCGCCAAGCAAGTATTTTACGCATCTATAATACATTTATACAACAAATAATCATGGCAACCACATCTCTAAAATATATATGTATACGGTACTTTCTACAATACAGTATTTCTAAATACATAGTGTATATTAGTAAAACATGTATTTGGGCGAATCCTTTCGCCAAATAAGTATTTTATCCATATATCGTATATTCATACAACAAATAATCATGTCAAACACATTTTCAAAATTTATACGTATATGGTATTTTCTACGAATACCTAGAATATGTAAAATTCCATATTTTTCATCTTTAATCGAAACTGAAAACGGACATCACTTTGTACATATGCAATTGCATGCAGATCATGAATCTATCATTATCTGACATTGAAAGCATTGAAAACCATAACCTATACACCTAAAGTCCACACCTTTTGTCGTAGAATCGTAACGAAGTCGATAGGTTTGCTAAGCTTCTGTATTCGGCAATTTGGCAACCTATAGAACGAAATAGGTTAGCTATTTCACAACCTACAACTGTCTAAACCCCAAAACAGATTAGGGTTAGGGTTTCTTACCTAGAAATGACGCTGGAAACGCCGAAAAAGCGATGAGAATCAGGCGGTGGAGCCCGAATAGCGGCAGGGAAGAGTGGCGGGGAGATTCTCCCACTACTCCCACACTTTCTCTCTCTTTTCTCTCTCTCTCTCAATCTCAAATTCGTATGGCTGCCATGAGAGAGGGTTTAAGGTCCTTATATAGCCTAAAAATTCACCGAAATAGACTTATGTTCAAGGTATACTTACATTATAATCAAATCGGCATTGTTTCAGTTCAAAAGAGGGTTTCTGGCGGCCCTCCTTGAGCCAAAGGTCGGACTTAAGCTCACTAACGCTGGATCTACGTTCTATTAAGTTTTCATTTCAGTGAGATTTCCAGATCACGTGTGGCGGACCAGTTTCAGTTCAACGGTCAGTGGATCTCGATCGGAGATTCTGAGTACATGTAAATGTGTATGAAATTTCTCCTGATCCGAGGGTGTAATTTGGTCTGATTCTGAAGGTTTGGTTACTTAATACTGATCCGCAAGCGAGTGGTGCCAGATTACTATTCAAGATATTTTATTGTGAATTAATTTTACATTTCTCACACTCTTCACTCCGAGCTCAAGCGAATAGCGCTAGGACATTATTTGGATTTGATTTCTGAGATGGTTGTCAAGCCCAGCGAGGCGGTCCTAGTTCCTTAACTTCTTGTTAATCGGACTTCCGACGTGCGGTCCAGATCCGATACGGAGTTTCGAGATGCTCCAGTGAGCAGCCGGGTAATGAGATTGATCCTAGGTTTTAGGGTAACCTAGCGTCAATGATTCTACAAGTTTTGGGTCTTGCAGATCGTATTTAAAGCGATTCTAGCAGATTTCGTAGCTAATCTAGTTTTGCACTTAGTTACTTTGTCTCATTTCTAAAGGATTTAGTCCTATAAGATTTCTGTCTGAGGTGGTACCTGGGCCTTTGTAGTTTGTATATAAAGTGATCCAAGTTATACTACTTAGCTAGTTTAAGATAGTGTCTAGGGTGAAAGTTCTTTGAAAAATTGAAAAATCAAGGTGGTGAAGGGTGGAATTTGTGAAGAAAATGGTTCACAAGCGATTTTAGCCTTTGGGACTGAGTTTTGACAAGTTGATAAGGTGTTAGGGTCGACCCATTGCCTAAGGACATCTAATCCCAGGTTGGTAAAAATCCGGGATGTTACAAGTGGGGTTCACGTGATGTGATTATAGAAAATACTGAAATTGAGAATGAAGAGTTGGATTGTGTTAATGAGCATATGGTTCAATTTCCTTAAGAGTCGATCTCGATGACGGTCCAAAGGAATGATCAAGAGACGTGGGTGTCTTTCAGATATAATGATACTGACACACTTCACTCACAGGACACATTTAGTTTCAATGATGAGGAAGATGTTAGTTTATTCGAACCTCAACTCAACCTAGAAAAACAATGTGAGGAAAGTGATCCCATTCCACGTGTGAACTACACTGAATTAGAAGATGATGAGTATTGGGATGACAACCATGAATGTACAGTTCAAATCCCCTCGACTTAATCTCAAGTTTGGCCCATATCAATGGTCAAGAGGTTTAGGAAGTGGTTATCCATAGTGATATACTCCACCCATCTGACATGCCCAATTTAAATGTGGAGGATGAACCACGTTTAACCGATCCTTCCAACTATTGTGAGGCATGTTTAGACCATTCCATTGAATTGGATGATGATATGATTCGGGAGATGGACGAGTTACTCGAGATGACTCTGGAATTTGAAGCCATCCAGTTGAGGCCACCATCTGAGTTGTCAACCCTTGACAATACAATGCCTTTACTAAGTAGTACCGATGAAGAGAGTCTTCACATCAATTCTTCGCCTGTTGATCTTCAATCTATCTATGTAAGGTAAGACAAGATACATCCGGTGACGATTTATTCTCACCATGATGAAGAGCAAGAGATCATGCTTCCATCCACTGATGGAATCCTTAGGCAGATCATCACAAACTTTAATGTGAAAAATGAGTTACTCTCAGCTGAATCTCCTAACTCTTTGGACGATTGCTTGACACACTTTGCAGACTCAAATGATCTGATAATAAAAGAAATAGTGGAGGCCTCGCAAGATAATACCTCGGTAGTTGTCATGGACCGAGAGAACCCTTATTCTAAAGCCCCACCTTCTCCAGATCCCAAATGTTTACCATTAAAGGAGGAGCTGGAAATTGAACCAGAGTCTGAAACTTTGGAATATGTCAAGACTACATCACTTTCTGATAATTTTTCTGAATTTTATCTACTTGTAATCTCTGATTCACCATCGAGTACTAACTCTGAAACTTTCCCTATCACAGGTGAATCATATATACTTTGGATACCTCAGGAAATGAAAAGGAAACCTTATGCTGAGGTTCATAAATTTCTCTAGAAATTCATGCTCCAAGGCATCCAAGCCTATTACAAAAATGGCTTTTGGATGATCTTGTTGGGAAACTTACTAAGAAATTTATCAAGATATTGGCCGGATGAGGAACCTTGTGGATGAATGAGTAGCTTTTCCATGGCTTCCCTAGTTTAGGATTAGTTTATTGCTTTCATGGAATTTAAGATAGTTTGCTTTCCGCCGTTGAGTTTTCTTTTGTGCTAACCCATCTTCATACT
Source organism: Magnolia officinalis (assembly GCA_021015155.1). Taxonomy (NCBI): domain Eukaryota; kingdom Viridiplantae; phylum Streptophyta; class Magnoliopsida; order Magnoliales; family Magnoliaceae; genus Magnolia; species Magnolia officinalis. The sequence goes on along the minus strand of JAJHSJ010000010.1, from coordinate 27,262,330 downwards.
GAGATTATTGGAAAAGCCTCAAAATTCCTTCTTCAAGTATTATATCTCCATCACTTCCCTTTTCTTTTCATTGCCTCTTTTGCATTATATGCTTATTTCTTTTACATTGAGGACAATGAAGATTTTAGGTTAGGGATGGGAGATTAGGTAGACTAATCAGTTGTCTTCTTAGTCTTTGAGCAAAAATTGAGAAAAATTGAAAAAAAAATTATAAGATGCATAATGTTGATGATTTATGTCTCTTAGATTCAGTTACTTGGAGATTTCAAAGTAAGTTCGAATTATTAATCCATGATTAGGAGTTTTAAACAGTGATTGAGTCATGATTTCATATGTCACATCTAACTTTCACATTAAAGCTTCAGTTAACATTGAATTGTTAACTTGGTGATTATTAAACATGGAAGGAACCAACTTGGGGAATTTGTCCATCATGTTCAATGAGAAGAATTGAAAAGAAAGAAAATAAATAAATACCTAGCTAAAAAAAAACAGTTGTCGTAAAAAACGGCTACCAATTAAAGATCTTTAAAAAGGTTGACATAGCGTGAAAGCCATTGATGGAAAAATCAAAAGCTGGAAGAATGAAAAGATGAACTGTAAGGCAAGTTCTGGTTGTCCTGAATGCTCTTTTGATTATCAATGTTATCATGAAAATGGAGAAGTGAACCTTTGATGATGATAAGTCTACGCTTCATTATACACTCATGGAAGTCGTTTAGAATTGTTCTAATTGGAGGATTAATACTTTGAACTAGATTGTGAATTTTACTGAGTGCTAGAGTTGAGGGGAAGGTGATGCTCAACGTTGATGTATCTTAGAATTCTATTATTCGGGTTGTTTTCAAAAACCACTTGAGCTTATAAAAATTGTCTTATGGTTCTCGAAATAATTTTCGCACACTTTGCTCGGGACTAGCAAAATGCTAGTTGGGGATTGTGTTGAGGGTCAAATATCGCATATTATCCCCCATTTATTACTTAGTTTTATGAACATGACGTCGATTAATGTTTTATTTTAATCATGTTTGTTTTGCAAGGTGAATTTAAGAGCTTGGATTGAAAATGATGCCGAAAGCATAAATTTAACGCTCAAGAATCACCAAAGACAAGGATGGATCTTATGAGACCAAGAATGAAGAATTCACATGCCAAAGATCCAAGAAAACCAAGTGAGGAATGAAGACCATTGAAGACTTGAAGTGAAGAAAAGGAACTCCAAAAATCTGCCTCCTTCGACTAGTCGCTCGACTAGTTGAAGATTCCTTGACTCGAACTACAGCGACAAAATCCTCTAAATTCCCATCATCCTTGACCAGTCGAAGCAGACCCTCGACCATTCGAAGGTGACCCTCGACTAGTCGAAGGTTGTCCTCGACTAGTCTAAGGTTACGCAGGTTTTGCGCGGACTACATAAATTTGAGGCAGTTTTCGGATTTTTCTAACTCGGTGTGAAATTTGGAGTTGCACAACTATAAATAGGAGTCCCTACGATGTTCCTGAGCATCTTCTAGGGTTTGAGGAGTGGAGCAAAAGGGTGGAGCCGCCGTCCAGGAGTTTTTCTTCTTCCTTAGTTGATCTTTTCATTTTGTTAAGTGTTCTTAGTTCAATCATGTCTATGGTTGGCTAAAGCTCTTAGCTAGGGCTAAGAGGTGAAGCTTGTAGCGTGATTAGGATGTTTATGTTATTTTGATTCATGTTTTGTTGAACTCTCTTGGATTCTAGTTTGCTTATTAAGGAATATTTTTAGTTTTTAATGGTTTGTTGTGACAAATTACAATAAATCTGCGATAGCTTGAAATATCTTCTTTTCCTGAATTGAGATTGTGAAATTAGGAAATCCTGTTGTTCACCATCGTCCCTTGGGCATGGTAGGATGATGAAATCCTTTATAACCTTGACAATTCTCTTATGATTGGTTGTGGGATTAGTAAATCCTGTTGTTTGTTTTGTCTCCTGGGCATGGTTAGGTGATGGAATCACTTCCAAATCCTCACAACTCTCATCCATTGAGGGTTAGATCCATTAGAAGTTCAAAGATTTGACAAATCTCTTCTTACCAATTAGATAGGATAGGATTCTGATTCTAGTTGTGTCCTTGAATCATGCAAGGTAGTGTCCCAATTGCTACAAGTGGATCCTTGGCACCCTAGTTACCGCTTTTAAATTTATAAGTTTGAATTACCTTATTCAAAATCACTCTCAAATATTCCAGATTTAGGTTTACATCTTCTTCTAGTTCTACTTCTAGTTGCTTTTAGAATTACTAACGAGATTAGTCCCTGTGGATTCAACCTCAGTCTCACTGAGATTATTACTGCATCGTGACCCTACACTTGGGGTTGTGAACAACGAACCTCACACAAAAAATTGAGGACTTGGAATCTAGGAATAATAAACTCAATCTAAAACAATCGCTGAAGCTGTATGTAGAATTTGTGAGACCGATGTACACCTAACCAAAGATTGTTCCACAATCCCTACATTTTAAAAGGTATTGCACGTTCAAGCAAACACTACAAATGCCTATCAACAACCCTTTAGTGAACCAAATTCTAACACGTACACTCCTAATTGGTGGAACTTTAATTGGAGAAATGGACCGACTGCGAATGTATCTAATTATTCACAAGGGCCATCTACTAGACCCCGACCTAAGAGAGCCCTTGAGGATACATTAGATGCATTCTGCAGGGGCAACTGCAGGCTATGAATGAACTCAGAACCTCAGTTGCAAGACTTAAGACATGACTAAGTGTTAGGGAGACTGGGACCTTTTTTGCCCAGCCTCAACCTAACCCGAAAGGACAATTTGAGATAAGTGATCTCAACTCTTCAACTACACATGTGGAACATGTTAAAGCCATCCTTACCTTGAGAAGCAGAAACGAAATAGACAAAGAGATCTGCGAGAGGTTGAGAAACCTAAGGAGTCCAAAAATCAAAGGGGTGGTGGCGAACTAGCAATGATCCACATGACAAAGAGCCATCGCAAGGATTCAAACATGTGGCCCCATTTTCCCAACGTCTAATCACATCAAAAAGGCCAAGCAAGAATCAAGATATTTTAGAGGTTTTCCAACAAGTTAAGATCAACATCTCCTTGTTGGACACAATTAAACAGTTCTCATCTTATGCAGAATTCCTAAAAGATCTATTTGCGATAAAGTGGAAGCTGAACGTACATAAGAAAGCATTTTTGACTGAACAGGTGAGTGCCATCATAAATCAAAACACCCCCTCAAAATACATGGATCCTGGAAGTCCTATGATCTCATGTGTAATAGGAAACTTCCAGGTTAATAAAGCACTTTTAGACCTTGGAGCAAGTGACAATCTGATACCATATTCGGTATGTGAGTAATTGGGACTTGGTGAGTTGAAACCCACCAAAACAACTTTACAATTGGCCAACCACTCACTATAACGTCTCAGTTTTTTTTTTTTTTTTGCCAACTTGGAGTTGGACGTCCTTAGGCAATGGGTCTATCATAATGCCTTATCGACTTAGGAGGGAGCGATCGAACTTAGCGATGTTAAAGGACCCTAGGACCAAGCCATCTGGCTAATCTAAACATTGAAGTCTTAGCCTAGGGTTCAGCTATAGAAGGAACCCGTCTTTGCTCTCATGAATCACATAGAAGCCCCAGGGGCTTCACCTATGGTCATTTCTACTTCATTTATACCCAATTTCTAGTCCGTTAAACCATTTTCACTCTCAAGTCATCACCTTATTCTCTTCCCAAGCTCTTAAAACTCAATCCCTAAGTCTCAAATCCCCCTTTCAACCACAAATCCTAAAGCTCAAAGGATGAAGAACTATAATTAAACTAAAATTTATTATAAATAGTAAAAATACAAATAAAATAGACTTAATTCCATTAAACTGACATAATCTTCCGAAATAACTAGGTTATTTGCATATATTAGCTTCTCCTACCCCAAAATCATATATTGCACGTTGAATAACTCATTCCGGTTTGCAAGATACATCGATTTCAAATATCAAGTGGCAGAGCCACCACCAGACACCACAGAGGATGGTGAGGCCACCACCAGATTGCAGCGCGCCGCCGCCGGCTCCAGAGGAGCGTGGTGGAACTTCCATTAGGGCAGCACACCACCTGTGCACCAGATTTCGGCGGACCACCACCGAAATTCTCTACGTTTTTAGGCCGACTTCAAAAACTCATATCTCCCTTAATATAACTCTGATTCAGGTGATTCAAAAGCCATATTGAAGCTTGATAAGTCTAGTTTTATATAAAAATATATAAAAAATAAAATAAAATTATTAATATAGTTAAATATAGGATGATGTGACAGCTGTCCAAAAATTATTAGTTTCGGACAGCTAGTACACGAAATTTAATGAAATTTGGTGGAGATAAAGTAAACTTGATGATGAACTACTGAAAAAATAATGAAAATAATATACTAAGTAAAAGTTTTAAAAACATTATATGAAATATAGTTATTGAAACTGAAAATTTTCTACAACTACACGTTGTCATTGTCCTTCGCGTATCTTTTTCATCTTAGAATTTTTATACTTGGCGTCTTCTAATCATATTATGTAAGCCCCATATCCTATACCGTACCATTCCATAGACTTCCGCGGTCTTCTGGGTTGCTTAACCAGCATTTGCGTGCGACCCTGATTCATACATCGTCAACATGAGTCGACTCAAACTGAGACTTGTACCTTAGCGACCGTACCGTCGCCGCAGTTCTAATGCCGTGTCTCATGTGTCGATCCGATACTCTGGCCAGGAGATGTGTGTAACGACTCAAAAAATTCCTTACAATGGCCCGAGTACCACCTCAGGCAGAAATCACTTAGGATCAATTCCTTTAGAAATTAGACAAGGTTACCTAGTGCAAACCTAGAGTTCATACAAAATCTGTACTAAACACATTAAATACGATCTATAAGACCCAAAACTTGCAGAATCATTGACGCTACGTTACCCTACAATCTAGGATAAATCTCTCTTCCCGTTTGCTCTCGGGAATGCCTTGAAACTTCGTATTGGATCTAGGCCGCACGTCGAAAGTTTGATTGTTCCGAAACTACATCGATATGACCGCCTAGTTGGACTTGACTACCACCCCGGAAATCAAGTCCTAACTATGTCCAAAAGTGTTCACCGTGAGCCTGGAGCGAAAAGTGTGAGAAACATGAAAATAATTCCAAAATAAATAAGGATTTATGAAATCTGGCATGTGACGCCTGCGGTTCAGTATTGAGCAACCTAACCATCAGAATCAGGCCAGATTACACCCTCGGATCAGGGATATTTGCCCAAACATATCCATGTACTTGAAATTTTAGATCGAGATCCGCTGACCGTTGAACTGAAACTGGTCCACCATTTGTGATCTGGAAACCCTATTGGAACGAAAATTTAATGGTACCTAGATCCAGTATTAGTGAGCTTAAGTCCGACCGCACACTGAAAAGGGGCCACCAGAAGTGCTCCGTTGGATCGAATCGAACTCACTTTGGTTATAACCTAAGTATACCTTGACCTTAAGTCCGTTTTGGTGACTTTTTAGCCTATATAAGGACCTTAAACCCTCTTATATCCAGCCCATACGAATTTGAGAAAACTCTAGGAGAGAGAGAGAGAAAAGAGAGAGAAAGTGAGAGAGTTGTGGGAGGATTCTTCCTACCCTTTTTCCCTGCCGTTACACAAGCTTCACCACTCACTTCTTATCGCTTTCCCGGTGATTTCCAGCTTCGTTTCTAGGTAAGAAACCCTAACCCTAAACTGATTTGGGGTTTTGATAGTTGTACGCGATGAAATAGCTAACCTATTTCTGTAACATCCCGGATTTTTGCCAACCTGGGATTAGACGTCCTTAGGCAATGGGTCGCTCTTAACACCTTATTAACCTGTCAGAACTCAATCCCAAAGTCTAAAACCGCGTTTGAACCCATTTCCTTTAGAAATCCCACCCCTCACCCCTTTTTTTTTTAATTTTTCTAAGTACTTTCACCCTAGACGCTATCTTAAACTAACTAAGTAGTATAACTTGGATCACTTTATATACAAACTACAAAGGCCCAGGTATCACCTCAGACAGAAATTACTCAGGACTAAATCCTTTAGAAATTAGGCGAGAATTAGCTACTGTTAAGCTAGAGTACCTATGAAATTAACACCAATCACTTTAAATACGACCTGCAAGACCCAAACCTTGTAGAATCATTGACGTTAGGTTACCCTAAAATCTAGGATCAATCTCATTACCCGTCTACTCTCGGGAGCATCATGAAACTCCGTATCAGATCTGGACCGCACGTCGGAAGTCTGATTAACACGAAGTTAAGGAATTAGGACCACCTTGCTGGGCTTGACAACCATCTCGAAAATCAAATCCAGATAGTGTCCCAATGCAATTCGCTTGAGCTCGGAGCGGGGAGTGTGAGAAATATGAAAATAATTCTAAATTAAATCCAAAATAAATAAATCTGGCACCTCTCGCTTGCGGATCAGTTTTAAGCAACCAGACCATCAGAATCAGACCAAATTACACCCTCGGATCAGGGATATTTCCCCAAACATATCCATGTACTCGAAATCTCCGATCGAGATTCACTGACCGTTGAACTGAAACTGGTCCGCCATGCGTGATCTGAGAACCCTACTAAAACGAAAACTTAACTAAACGTAAATCCAGTGTTAGTGAGCTTAAGTCCAACCTTTGGCTCAAGGGGGCCTGCCAGAAGTGCTCGTTGAGCTGAAACAGGGTTGCTTTGGTTATAACCTAAGTATACTTGAACCTGAAGTCTATTTCGGTGAAGTTTTAGGCTATATAAGGACCTTTAAACCCTCTCTCTCATAGCCATACAAATTTGAGAGAAACCCTAGAGAGAGAAGAGAGAAAAGAGAGAGAACGTGTGGGAGATGTGGGAGAGTCTTCCTGCCCTTCTTCCCTGCTGCTATCCATTCTCCACCACTTCATTCTAATCACTTTCCCGGCGATTCCAGCGTCGTTTCTAGGTAAGAAACCCTAACCCTAACTTGTTTTATGGTTTTGATAGTTATAGGTTATGAAATAGCTAACCTATTTCGTTCTATAGGTTACCAAACTGCCGTATATGAAAGCTTAGCAAACCTATCGGATCCGTTACGATTCTACGACAAAAGGCGCGGACTTTAGATGTATAGGTTATGGTTTTCAACGCTGTCAATGTCAGATAATGATAGATTCATGATCTGCATGGAATTGTATATGTACAAAGTGCTATCTGTTTTTCGTTTCGATTAAAGATGAAGAATATTGAATTTTACATACTTTAGGTATTTGTAGAAAGTACCGTATACGTATAAATTTTGGAAATGTGTTTGTCATGATTATTTGCTTATTAATATATTATATATGGATAAAATACTTGTTTAGCGAAAGGGTTCACCCTAATACATGTTTTTGCTAATATACACTATGTATGTTAAAAGAGTGTATTCTAAGTGTTTGTGAAAATGACTGAATGAGTATAAAATCCTCATTTGTGCTCGCCATGACTAATTGTCATGGATATATGATTATTGTATTGGCGATACCCCTTTGGCGAAAGGATTTGCCCTAAATCACGCCACGGCCAATATACACTACTTCTATTAAATGTGTGGCCTAAGTGTTTGTGGAAATGATTGAATGAATATGGAACTAGGATTCCTGCTTGCCATGACTATCCGTCGTGGGTGCTCGCATGTTATCCATTGGGGCAACTCCCTAGTAAAAGGATTTGGCCTAATACCTATGTGATTAACATATGTCATGTATGTTGATGTATGTAGTCTAAGTGTTTGTTGAAACGTTTGAATGAGTAGTAGTTAGTAAATTGTAATGTATAAGGGTGTTAAGATATGATTCTCAACTCCTTTAACTATGTGTATGATTTCCTTGGATAGCTGTGTGATTAGGAATTGAATATGTACAAACTCATGCTTGTGTGTGTGTCATATACATACAATTGTATGATTTTATTTATGTAATGCATATGTTTAAATTCATGTTTACGTGTATGATCCGTCATGGGTGATGGGGGAGTGGTGTAACGATTCCGTGCAACAGCCCTGGCAGCCCTAAACGGATAATATCAGACTTTGGTTGTATGATTTGAATCTTGATCCATTATTGCTTTAACTATTTGCAATTGAATGTGATTGGGGCTATGATTATAGTCTAGGCAATCGGTAACGGGATTGAATTCGTGACTGAGATTCCTTCGCCACATGAGATGTGTTCGACGAACCCGAGTCATACGTCGGTTGGCGATAGTGGTTGGCCACACGAAGTGCTTATGCACTTCATGTCATCCAACTTGTCGTGCGCTCGAGCTAGCCGAGGTCGTCAAGCAACCTGATCTGTCTTATGTATGTTCACCATGTTTGGACACTACTGCTTGAACCTAGGGTACCAAACTTACCAGTGAAATCCCTTTTAACCATAGTACCTCGATCTGCTAAGACTCATGAGCCGGGCATGGTGGTATGGGACACCGTGGTTGAGCTGTCAGCCTACGCTGGGGCCACGTGCCTCCCCGTAGTGACCAGTGAGCAACCAAACTCGTGAACCGATTATGGTGGTATGAGACACTATATTCGTGCTGTCGGCCTACATTGATAAGGTGATGGGGGAGTGGTGCAACGATTACAAGCAACAGCCCTGACAGCCCTTTGTAGTGACCTCGAGTATACTCTGAATTTACGGTGAGACGACGAGTTTTACCGCAGTGAATAGAGTATGAACTAGGCCTGTATCAGCTTAGTGATGAACTGTTAAAAAGGTGATGGGGGAGTGGTGTAACCATTGCGTAACAGCCCTGACAGCCTTCCCAGCGACCTAGAAATATATTGTCGTATGAGATTAACTAGGATTGACGACCCTATAATGGATCATGTTTGGGAATGATACAAGGGAGGTACCTTAGTTTCTCAATACTGTTGTTTGAAATGGACTAATAATAACTCGGTAATCATGCTCATTATCGCATTGCATGTGCCTGGAAGAAGTGGAGCACTGAGGGATGAAAGCATGCCGCGAACGTAAGATGGTGTCGCACGAGGGAGTGTATGGTGAGGGCATACATCATGACTGCATTTTCATACTTGCATTAATAAGAGTATTTAGGAGTGTTTGACTTTACTGTTTTATATTACTACTTGACTGAATTGATAATATATTAACCTATGCTTTACTGTTCCACTGAGTTGATCACTCACTCCCACGTTACGGGACGGTATTGTACACACCAACCAGACTTGTTTGAGTTTCAGATGATGGCGATGCTATAAAGCGGAGTCGGACTTTTATGAGGATGAGGAGGATTCCTCCTTTATGCTGTTTCAGGCGGGTTCCTGTGAGCCGTGTCCTGATCAACGGGGCTTTTTGGGATGTTGACTAGATAACACTACACATTTGGTATCTTTTAGAAATGTACTTGTAATTTATTAACCTGGTAATGTTATCACACTCTGGAGACTCACCACAGTTTATATATTTTACATATCTATCATAGTCTTCCGCTTGTAAATTTAACTGTCTCTGGAGTATGATATGCTGTTTTGGCTTAATCTCACTAATGTTCAATGCACTAATAGAAACAACATTCAATCATCATTCATTTTGTTGAATAAGTGATGCGTTGGAACTCGGGAGTTAAGTTTATGATCGACCCCCGATTTTCAGGGCGTTACAATTTCACTCTCTAGGTTGCCGAATAGCTGTATAAGAAAGCTTAGCAAATCAATCGCGTTCTTTACGCTTCTACGGCGTAAGGTGTGGACTTTAGGTGTATAGGTTATGGTTTTCAAGGCTTTCAATGTCGGTTAATGATTTATGACTGACGTGGATGCTATTTCACATGCAAAATGTGTCGTCTGTTTCGTTATACGGGTTTACATGAACTATATAGGATTTAGGCTAATCTATGCATATGTTGAAATGTTTAGAAATGTTTGGAATTTGGATTTGTGTTCAACATGTTTATTTGTCGTAAATATATGCTTAGTACATGTGTGACAACTCCTTAGCGAAAGGACTTGCCCTAATTCACGTTATGGCAAAAATACATATATGTGACTAAGTGCATAGCCTAAGTGTTTGTGAAAATGTTTCACTAGACATGGAACTTGTATCCATGTATGCCAGGTTCATCCGTCAAAGGTGTACGCACGTGATATACGGGGTACCTCCGTAGTGAAAGAATTTGGCCTAGCGTATGTGTAATCATCATACATCATGTATGATGATGTATGTAGTCTATGTGTTTGTGAAAATGTTTGAATGTGCTAGGGATTACCTAGTACACTTTGTATAAGGATTGAGATACAAATCTCGGTTGCCTAAATTGCGTGAATGATTTCCTACATGTACGTTTTATTAAAAATTCGGTTGTATGTATGAATTGATTATGTGTGAAATCATGTTTGTGTTTCAATATGCTTTGATTGTAAATTCTGTTTCATAATATGCCTATGTGTTTGGAATTCTTGAACTATGGAATCCATTATGGTGGATCGTCTCACATGATTACATGATGAATGGATTGAGTTTGGGACTATGATGTAGTCCAGGCATTCGGCAACGAAACTGAATTCGTGGTTGAGATTCAGTCGCCACGAGAGATGTGTTAGACGAACCCGAGTCGTACTTCGGTTGGCGATAGTGGCTGGCCACACGAAGTGCTTATGCGCTTCATATCGTTCAACTTGTTGTGTGCTCGAGCTAGCCGAGCTCATCAAACAACCCGATCTGTCTTATGTATGTTCACCATGTTTGGACGCCTCTGCTTGAACTTAAGGTACTAAACTTACCAGTGAAATCCCGTTAACCATGGTACCTCGATCCGCTAAGACTCATGAGCCGGGCATGGTGGTATGGGACACCGTGGTCGAGCTGTCGGCCTACGCTGGGGTTTCGTGGTGTTGCGAGTGCGTCAGCCCGAGCTTCCCCGTAGTGTCCATTGAGCAACCAGACTCGTGAGCCGATTATGGTGGTATGGGACACTATATTCGTGCTGTCGGCCTACATTGATAAGGTGATGGGGGAGTGGTGCAACGATTGCAAGTAACAGCCCTGACAGCCCTGTGTAGTGACCTCGAGCATACTCTAAATTTGCGGTGAGGCGACGAGTTTTGCCATGGTGAATAGAGTATGAACTAGGCCTGTATCAATTTAGTGATGAACCGTTAAAAAGGTGATGGGGGAGTGGTGTAACGATTGCGAGTAACAACCTTGACAGCCTTTGCAACGCCCTAGAACCACACTATCGTATGAGATTATCTGGTTTGACGACCCTAGAATGGATCATGTTTGGGAATGATACAAGGGAGGTACCTTAGTTCCCAATCCTGCTGTTTGAAATGGACTAATAACAACTCGGTAATCATGCTCATTATCGCACTGCATGTGCCTGGAAGATGTGGAGCACTGAGGAATGAACGCATGTCACGGACGTAAGATGGTGTCACATGAGAGAGTATGTCGGTGAGGGCATGCATCATGACTACATTTCATACTTGCATTAATAAGAGTAGTTAGGATTGTTCGATTGTACTACTTTATCATTACTACTTGACTGAATTGATAACATGTTAACCTATGCTTTATTGTTCCACTGAGTTAGCTACTCACTCCCACGTTACGGGACGGTGTTGTACATACCAACCAGACTCTGTCTTAGGTGCAGATGAGGTGACGACTCAGGAGGCTGAGCCGGACTGCGACGAGGACCAGGATGAGTTCTCGTATATGCAGTATTCTGGTGGCTTTGCCTAGACTGCCTGGATCGACGAGACTTACAGGGCTTACTTCTCTAGTTGTACTTTTGACATTTTGATCGTAAAACAGAAACATGTATATGGTGACTCAGTTGGGTTCATACTCTAGAGATTAAGATGGTTTTGTTTCTTTTACATACAGTTTCAGTCTTCCGCTTGCCTTTATACAATTGATCTGGAGTATGAATTACCGTTTTGGTATAATCTCACTCATGTTTATTGCACTAACACAGACAACATTTAATCATCATTATCTATCTTGCATAAGTGATGTATTGGAACTCGAGAGTTGAGTTGCTACTCGACCCTCAAATTTCAGGGCATTACAAATTGGTATCAGAGCATGATTTTGATTAAATTGGACCTGAGTTATGTTCCCACGACGTACACTGATGCCTTTTGACATAGGAGGGTGCGAGAACAATGTAGTAACAGTCTTAGGCATCCCAGTTTCGTCTAACGGCAAAGTCCACTGAAACGAACGCTGAAATCGAGTTTGTATCCAACCCTGGTCGCATGAGTCAATCCTAAAACACTTTTAGGCCATCTATGGATGGGTCTAGATCACAATCCACCCAACCCCAACTGTTAAAACTCAGTAAATGTCAGTTTAGATCAGAGACTTCTCGAAACTACCCGAATTTGGAACGGAACGGAGTCGTGGGCCTCCCCACGCTAATCCAGAGGGACCCAGGACAGACCCAGGATGTCTTTGGCACCTTGGGAAGGTGGTGAACACCGCCTTACCGCGGAGGTGCCGTGCCCGGCCTCGCCGCGGTCACCGCGGTCTACCGCAGTCGGGTCTGGTTGGGCCGAGTTTGGTCAGGGTCGTCCCAACCCCAGGACACGTGTGGGGCCCGTGAAATCGCGTGGGGACCCCTATTTCTATTTCGTTTGCCCCCCTTTCCTCCTTTCTACCCTTCCAAGCCCTCCAACTTGCTGCCTCCTCTCTCAACTCTCCCTCCTAATCGTCAAAACCCTTATTTTCGGTCACAACCCATTCCTCTCCTTTGTTCACAGCAATCCTACCTCCCTATCCTCTCCATTTCTCTCTCACTTCAGCCCATAGACTCTCCATTTCGTCTCAACTTCGTGCACACCCCTACCCCACTCCATCTATTCATTTTTCTTCTTAAACCCTGGTCGTTTGGGCCTCTGCAACCACTGTTGAGACCCAAGTTCGTGGAGAAGCAAAGAGAGTAGCCCTTTTTCTCTCTTATCTTCACTTTCCATGGTTTTCTTCGCCATTGTTTCAGCCATTTTCTCCGTCTCCGCCGTCCTTTCTCCTATGGGGAACAGAAAGACTGCCGTAGATGAAGCTGGGCCTAGCCGTCCAACCCGTTCGAGGAGAGGAGTGGACGTTGAAGCCAGCCCTATAACAGTTCGGGAGCATAGGTCGAAGCGAGACCTAGATCCCCAACTTACAATCAGAAATGCTTTTTCGATAGATTTCGAATACGGTCGTTTTGCTGACCATAAGATTATGTTTGAAGCTCACGTGGATGAGAGGATGTTTGGGCTACACGAGATGATGGACTGCTTAGTGGACATTAAATGGGGTCCTATATTTGAAGGTGAGTCTCCTGCATGTGAGAACACGGTTCGTGCCTTCTACGCCCATATCATAGACCCATCGTTGGAGCCTCTTCAGTTCACTGTCTCTGTGAGGGGCATAGTGCGTACAATTACTGTGGTTGAGATGGCTCGGATCATGAAGATCCCACGTGGTGAAGTGCTTCCTAATGACAACTTCTTCAAGAGTGTGCGAGAAAGGGATCGCCGTACGCGATACCTTTGTGGTCGACGGGTTTCTTGGACGCGAGGAAACTGTCTTTCGTCGTCAAAGTTGACAGATGACTTCCGTTTGCTTCACCACATTTTCACATATAATGTGTATCCACGGTGGGGTAACCGCACGGAGTGTACTCAGTTGATGGTGGACTTCCTATACAGGATTGGACATGGGGATAACTTACGCTTGCCCACGTTCGTCCTACTTCAGATAGTTCAGGTCGTTCGATCTGTCAGGAACGACCTCTCGCTCCCATTTGGCCGCCTGATATGCAAGATGGCTCGTGATGTCGGCTATAGGCTTAATATGGAAGACCTTAGGCCAGTCCGGGTCATAAGTGGGGCTACGCTTAACAACATAAAGATCGGCCCTCGACAACGGCAAGCCCGACTCCACGAGTCTGGAGAAGAGTCAGATAGCAGTAGGTGAGGAGAGTATTGACCTCGAGGCAGGGAGCGAAGAAGGAAGCGGTGATGAGATACAGGAAGAAGAAGAAGAGACTCAGGATACTGAGGAGAGCTCTCCTACTGGAGCACCAGAGCCAGACGCTGCTCAGGCAGCAAGGGACGGTCGCATAGCCCGACTTGAGGAGGGTCAGGCTGCCCTACGACAAGATGTTGTCGATCTTCGGGCCTTCGTGAACAACAAGTTCAAGAAAGTAACTCGCACGTTAAAGACCATCCTGTGTTGTGTACAGGACAAGGATGCCCCTCCTCCATCACCAGACTCGGATGCCTAACCATCCATACTGATGTCTTGTAGTTGTTTTGGTTACCGCATTAGGCGGTTTATGTTTTCATGTTGATGGTCCTTGTATAACAGATCATCTTGGAGCGTTTGTCCATTCTCATTGTATTTCCCTTTATGCTCATTGTACTTATAAAGTTTTTGATCATAGTGAAAATGTGATGGAGTTTTTGGTTGTTGTTTGTGGGTTATGCCTTTAGTTATGCTTATTACGAATCAAACTGATATTGGAAATCCTCCTCTTAGCATCTCAGGATCAGAACCTAGCGAATGGGCCCCGGGAGCCGAGAATGGGGTCTACGGAGGCTGTCGGCTCCAGATTCGGCGATCGGGAATTTCGTGAGCCCGATTTTCGAGTTTGGGGTGTGACATACTAGGAATCATCCTATATGATTAAATTTAAATTTTCTATTTTAGTATATTTTACTAAATCAATTAGTTTCAATTGTAGTTGAATTAGGGTTCTTGATTAGGGTGATTACGAACGAATCATCATTCTCACTAGCTGCGAATAGTCTACACTATGAAATTAACTAATCCAAATCCTAATCATTTCTCATAAGAAATCTTGATATCTAATTCATTCTGAAAAGGCCCTGATTATCCAAACAAGCTCTAGACCACTTGTTAATGGGCCACTAAATTCGAGATTATAGAAAGACATTCATCTTAGTGGGATTGACGTCCATCGCGGGACATCAAACCAAGATCATGCCTCGAATCGCTCAACTTGGACTCACAAGGTAAGTGCTTGGGTTGTGCGTATACTTTATATGAAAATCTGTAACTTAAGTGAAACTATCCACTTTGTTCTTTTATGAAGTTGTAGCTTTTGGACTGTCGATTAATGGACAAAGTTGGGATACCGACTAACAATATTTTCCCAAACATATCTGTATAACTGCGGCCCCAATCAACCATTGGTGACAGTTGAACAAACTTCTAATCATATCCATCGATCGACGCATCCAAATGGCGAGCCGATTGTGTTTATGCATAGATCATCACTAGGGCCAACTATCCTATGATGGGTGTCGACCCCTACACCCCATAATGGACCCCAAAGAGTAGAAACACAATCCCCTAGGGCTAGTATAGTAAAAACCCAACTCTTAAGGCCATTTGTACCAAATCTGGTGTTATAAATAGGTCATTTTGGGGCTTCATTTGCTCTCATACGAATTTGCAAAGCGAAGGAGAGAAAAGGGAGGAGAAGAAGACAGGAATGAGAAAGATGGTTGGGCCCGGTGCCGGATCACACCATCCAATCTCTGTGCTTGCCGGTTCGTGCACGACATCATCTCTATTCTCGATCTCATGTCTTCCACGGATGAAATTCAAAGATTTTGGGTTGGATTTTCCACTCACTTGCTAAGTAGGAGGTTTCCCTACGTGTTTTTCCATATTTTTCTTTCATTTCTTTCATTTTGAGCCATTAGGGTTAGAAACCCCCTTTTGTTTTCGTTGATTCTCTCAAACCCTAATATTAGGATTGAGTTTGTTAGGGATTTAAGTCACAATTATCAATTGGAGAGGTCCATACTCTTGCGGGAGCAGTAATCGGGCCCCATTCTATTACGGTTTAGGTTGTGCGCTAATTTCGAGTCCCTATTCGTCAAACCGAGTTGATGGATCAATCAAATTGAGTTAAGCCATAATTCATTATTTAATATTTAATTATGAATAAATCCGCGTCATTAAAGATAGTCTTATAATTTAATTTAGGTTTGGAGCGTTTTCCCAAATTCCCGACGCTAGGGCCGCATTCGAGTACTGAATTTTAACTTAAAGGTGAAGTTTACCCCCAAGCTTCTACTCGGCATTTTAGAATAATCGAATGCATTTATTTACTAATTGATTGATAATATGCTCAATGAAATGCTTGAATAACATGAAACTCTTAATATTATAAAATTCTTGGATGTTAAATGCATAGAAATACTAAGATTATTGAATTGTATTGTGGTGGTGGACCGAGCTCTGCAAATTATCCAAATACGTGGATAGCCAGCTTTAGGGAGGCTATCTTAGGCTTATACGGACAACCGGAGTTGAACACGGACAATATACAGTAGTTGGAACTACACGAGATGCTTTCCACCCAATGTCGGTTTGCCCGAGGTTCTCTATAGTCATTCGCATCAGTCTAATGCAAGCTCGATCATTCTTATGCTTGGTGATTATATGTAACACCCCGAAAATCGAGGGTAGAGTAGTAACTCAACTCTCGAGTTCCAGAACATCACTTATGCAACATAGATAATGATGATTAAATGTTGTCTGTGTTAGTACAATAAACATGAGTGAGATTCTACCAAAACAGTAATTCATACTCCAGATCCATGTATAAAACGTAAGTGGAAGACTAAAATGTGTATATAGATATATATAAAACAAAACATTCTCGATCTCCAGAGTATGAACACTAACTGAGTCACCGAATATATACATGTTGGTTCTGAATCAAAATGTCAAAAGTAGTATAACTGAAATTATCAACCCGGTAGCACCGTAGCACTGGACAGCCTATGTGAAGCCTCCAGCGAACTGCATGTAAGAGAACTCCTGATCGTCAAATAAGTCAGGCTCAGTCTCCTGTGCTCCAGTGATACCTGCATCTGATACAGGGTCTGGTGGGTGTTTTAACACACCGTCCCATAACGTGGGAATGAGTGGCCAACTCAGTGGAACAATAAAGCATAGGTTAACATGTTATCAACTCAGTCAAGCAGTAATGATAAAGCAGTACAATCAAACACTCCTAACTACTCTTATTAGTGCAAGTATGAATGCGGTCATGATGTATGCCCTCACCGACATACTCCCTCATGCGACACCATCTTATGTTCGCGGCATGCTTGCTTTCCTTAGTGCTCCACATCTTCCAGGCACATGCAATGTATGATGAATATGATTACCGAGTTGTTATTAGTCCATTTCAAACAGCAGGATTGGGAAACTAAGGTACCTCCCTTGTATCATTCCCAAACATGATCCATTATAGGGTCGTCAGTCCTAGACAATCTCATACGATGGTGTGTTTCTAGGTCGCTGCAAGGGTTACCAGGGCTGTTACACGGAATCGTTGCACCACTCCCCCATCACCTTATCAATACAGGCCTAGTTTATACTCTGTAACTACGGGAAGGCTCATCGCCTCACCGCAGATTCAGAGTATGCTCGAGGTCACTCCACTAATGTCCTACCAACTGGCAGTCTATTTTCGAAGCCCGACCAGTCCACTTATTGAGAATGGGACTCGGATGCAACCCGACTGAGGAGCACAGCCAGGTTACGCCAGTGTAGGCCGACAGCTCGAATATAGTGTCCCATACCACCATAATCGTCTCACGAGTCTGGTTGCTCAATGGTCACTACGGGGAGGCACAGGGCCCCAGTGTAGGCCGACAGCTCGACCATGGTGTCCCATACCACCATGCCCGATTCATGAGTCTTAGCGGATCGAGGTACCATGGTTGACGGGATTCCACTGGTAAGTTTGGTACCCTAGGTTCAAGCAGTGGTGACCAAACATGGTGAACATACATTAGACACATTGGGTTACTTGACGAGTCTGACTAGCTCGAGCGCACAATCAACTGAACGACATAAAGTGCATAAGCACTTCGTGTGGCCTAACCACTGTCGCCAACTGAAGTACGACTCGGGTTCGTCAAACACATCCTACATGGCGACATGAAACCTCAACCACGATCTCCAGTCTGGTACCGATTGTCTGGACTATAGACGTAGTCCCAAACTCAATCAATCCTTACTCAAAGCATGTGGTGTAAAGCATAATAAACAAAGTAATTTAAGCATGTTAACAAGCATGTCATAAAGCATGTTATAAAACATGTTACAAAGCATGTTATAAAGCATATTATAAAGCACTATATAAATAGGAATACAAACACATATATTTCATAAGTAAGTGGTTAAAGTAAACAACCACATGGAGGAAATCATACCTGTCTCTAAGGTAGTTGAGAACCCCATCTCAACACCTACCTAAGGCACTAACATCCAAGCACTTACTCTCACAAGCATTTTCACAAATACTTAGTATACACTATTTCAACATACATGGTGTATGTTAGTAAAACATGTATTAGGGCATCCTTTCGCCAAGCGAGTATTTTATCCATGTATAATATATTCATACAACAAATAATCATGACAAATACGTCTCCAAAATTTACACGTATACGGTATTTTCTAGAATACACAATTTCAACATACATAGTGTATATAAGCAAAACATGTATTAGGGCGAGTCCTTTCGCCAAACAAGTAATTTATCCACAAATAATATATTTTGTAATAGCCCGAATTTTTTTCAACCTGGAATTAGACGTCCTTAGGCGATGGGTCAAACCTAACATAGGTTTAACTTCTCAAACACTCAATTAAAGCCTCAAATCCCTTTTCAAACCATTTTCTTCACAAATCTCACCTTTCATTACCTCGTTCCTTAAATCCTTCTAAGTACTTTCACATTAGACACTACCTTAAAGTTTAGGTGATGAAGAACAATACTTAAACTAAACATTGCTACAAAGGTCTAAGTACCACCTCAGGCCGAAATCACTCAAGACTAAATCCTTTAGAAATTAGGTGAGATTTAGCTAGTGTTAAACTAGAGTGCCTGTGAAATTAGCACCAATCACTTTAAATACGATCTGCAAGACCCAGAACTTGCAGAATCATTGACGCTAGGTTACCCTAAAATCTAGGATCAATCTCATTACCCGGTTGCTCTCGGGAGCATCTCGAAACTCCGTATCAGATCTGGACCACACGTCGAAAGTCCAATTAACACGAAGTTAAGGAATTAGGACCACCTTGTTTGGCTTGACGACCATCTCGGAAATCAAATCCAGATTGTGTCCCAGCGCTAGTCGCTTGAGTCTGGAGCGAGGAGTGTGAAAATACTTGATTTACTTGAAAAATAAATATCTCAAATAGTAATCTGGCACCTCTCGCTTG
Organism: Magnolia officinalis; assembly: GCA_021015155.1. Lineage (NCBI taxonomy): Eukaryota > Viridiplantae > Streptophyta > Magnoliopsida > Magnoliales > Magnoliaceae > Magnolia > Magnolia officinalis. Next base: position 27,243,007 of record JAJHSJ010000010.1, on the reverse strand, counting down.
CGGATCAGTTTTAAGCAACTAGATTGTCAGAATCAGACCAAATTACACCCTCGGATCAGGAGAAATTTCATACACATTTACATGTACTCGGAATCTCCGATTGAGATCCGCTAACCGTTGAACTGAAACTAGTCCGCCACGCGTGATCTGAAATCCCGACCGAAACGAAAACTTAATAGTATGTAGATTCGGTGTCAGTGAGCTTAAGTCCGACCTTTGGCTCAAGGAGGCCCGCCAGAACTCCTCCGTTGAGCTGAAACCAGCTCACTTTGGTAATAGGTTATGAAATAGCTAACCTATTTCGTTCTATAGGTTGCTAAACTGTCGAATACGGAAGCTTAGCAAACCTATCGACTCCGTTACGATTCTACGACAAAAGGTGCGGACTTTAGGTGTATAGGTTATGGTTTTCAATGCTTTCAATGTCAGATAATGATAGATTCTTGATCTGCATGCAATTGCACATGTACAAAGTGATTTCTGTTTTCTGTTTCGATTAAAGATGTAGATTATGGAATTTTACATATTCTAGGTATTCGTAGAAAATACCGTATATGTATAAATTTTGGAAATGTGTTTGACATGATTATTTGTTGTATGAATATACGATATATGGATAAAATACTTATTTGACGAAAGGATTCGCCCAAATACATGTTTTACTAATATACACTATGTATGTAGAAATACTGTATTGTAGAAAGTACCATATACATATATATTTTAGAGATGTGGTTGCCATGATTATTTGTTGTATAAATATATTATATATGCGTAAAATACTTGCTTGGCGAAAGGATAGCCCTAAAACATGTTTTGCTAACATACACCATGTATGTTGTAATAGTGTATTCTAAGTGTTTGTGAAAATGACTGAATGAGTATAGAATTCTCATTCGTGCTCGCCATGACTAATTGTCATGGATATATGATTGTTGTATTGGCGATCCCCCTTTGACGAAAGGATTTGCCCTAAATCACGCCACGACCAATATTCACTACTTATATTAAAATGTGTGGCCCAAGTGTTTGTGGAAATAACTGAATGAATATGGAACTTGGATTCTTGCTTGCCATGAATATCCATCGTGGGTGTACGCGTGTTATGATTGGGGCAACTCCCTAGTGAAAGGATTTGGCCTAATGCCTATGTGATCAACATATGTCATGTATGTTAATGTATGTATTTTTAAAGTGTTTGTTGAAATGTTTGAATGAGTAGTAGTTAGCAATTATATTGTATAAGGGTGTTGAGATATGATTCTCAACCTCTTTTAACTATGTGTATGATTTCCTTGGATAGCTGTGTGATTAGGAATTGAACATGTACAAACTCATGCTTGTGTTGTGCTTCATAACATGCTCAACTGCTTTTATGATTTTATCTATGTAATGCATATGTTTAAATTCATATTTACGTTGTATGATCCGTCTTGGGTGATGGGGGAGTGGAGCAACGAATGCGTGCAACAGCCCTGGCAGCCCTAAACAAATAATACCAGACGTTGATTGTATGAGTTGAATCTTGATCCACTACTGATTTATCTATCTGCAACTGATTGTGTTTGGGGCTATGATTATAGTCAAGACAATCGGTACTAGAGTTGAATTCGTGGCTGTGATTCATTTGCCATGTGAGATGTGTTCAACGAACTCGAGTCGTACTTCGGTTGGCGATAGTGGTTGGCCACACGAAGTGCTCATGCGCTTCATATCGTTCAACTTGATGTGCGCTTGAGCTAGCCGAGCTCGTCAAGTAACCCGATCTGTCTTATGTATGTTCACCATGTTTGGACGCCTCTGCTTGAACCTAGGGTACCAAACTTACCAGTGGAATCCCTTTTAACCATGGTACCTCGATCCACTAAGACTCATGAGCCGGGCATGATGGTATGGGATACCGTGGTCGAGCTGTCAGCCTACACTGGGGCCACATGCCTCCCCGTAGTGACCAGTGAGCAACCAAACTCGTGAGCAGATTATGGTGGTATGAGACACTATATTCGTGCTGTCGGCCTACATTGATAAGGTGATGGGGGAGTGGTGCAACGAATGCGAGCAACAGCCCTGACAGCCCTTTGTAGTGACCTCGAGCATACTCTAGAATCGCGGTGAGCCTTAGAGTTTTGCCGCGGTGTATGGAGTATGAACTAGGCCTCTTTCTCTATAGTGATGAATCGTTAAAGAGGTGATGGGGGAGTTGTGTAACCTTTGTGCGTAACAGCCCTGACAGCCTTTGCAGTGACCTAGAAAACACACCATCGTCTGGATTAACTAGGACTGACGACCCTAGAATGGATCATGTTTGGGAATGATACAAGGGAGGTACCTTAGTTTCCCAATCCTGCTGTTTGAAATGGACTAATAATAACTCAGTAATCATGCTCATCATGCATTGCATGTGCCTGGAAGATGTGGAGCACTGAGGGATGAAAGCATGCCGCGAACATGAGATGGTGTCGCACAAGGGAGGGTGTGGTGAGGGCATACATCATGACTGCATTCATACTTGCATTAATAAGAGTAGTTAAGAGTGTTTGATTTTACTGTTTTATCATTACTGCTTGACTGAATTGATAACATGTTAACCTATGCTTTATTGTTCCACTGAGTTGATCACTCACTCCCACGTTACGGTTCGGTGTTCCGAACACCCACCAGACTTTTTCTGATTGCAGATGGCGACGCTACTCCTGAGGCGGAGCCGGACTTTTGTGACAACGAGGATGCTTTCTCGTATATGTGGTTTTCGGGCGGCTTCATGTGAGCCGTGCCTTGATCGATGGGATTACAGGGATGTTGACTAGATGACACTACACATTTGGTATAATTTGAACTGTACTTGTAATTCATTGCCCTAGTAACATTATCACACTCTGGAGACTCACCACTATTTTTATATATTTTATATATCTATCACAGTCTTCCGCTTGCAATTTAACTGTCTCTGGAGTATGATATGTTGTTTTGGCTTAGTCTCACTCATGTTCACTACATTAATGCAGACAACATTTAATCATCATTATCTATGTTGCATAAGTGATGTTCTAGAAACTCGGGTGTCGAGTTATGCTCGACCCCCAATTTTTCAGGATGTTACATATTTATACAACAAATAATCATGTCATACACATTTCCAAAATTTGTACGTATACGGTACTTTCTACAAATACCTAGAGTATGTAGAATTCCATATTTTTCATCCTTAATCGAAACGAAAAACAGACAGCACTTTGTACATATGCAATTACATGCAGATCATGAATCTATCATTATCTGACATTGAAAGCGTTGAAAACCGTAACCTATACACCTCAAGTCCTCACCTTTTGTCGTAGAATCGTAAAGAATACAATAGGTTTGCTAAGCTTCCATCTACGGTAGTTTGGCAACCTATAGATCGAAATAAGTTAGCTATTTCATAACCTACATCCCTTACAACTCCAAAACAGATTAGGGTTAGGGTTTCTTACTTAGAAATGACGTCGGAATTGCCGGGAAAGTGATGAGAACGGAGCGATGGAGCTCGTGGAGCGGCAGGGAAGAGTGGCAGGGAGATTCTCCCACTGCTCCCACACTTTCTCTCTCTTTTCTCTCTTCTCTCTCTAGGATTTCTCTTAAATTCGTATGGCTGCCATGAGAGAGGTTTAAGGTCCTTATATAGCCTAAAAACTAACAGAAATAGACTCCAAGTCAAAGTATACTTAGGTTATAACCAATGTGAGCTGGTTTCAGATCAACGGAGGACTTTTGGCGGGCCTCCTTGAGCCAAAGGTCGGACTTAAGCTCACCGACACCGGATCTACGTTTAGTTATGTTTTCATTTTGGTCGGGATTCCAGATCACGTGTGGCGGACCAGTTTCAGTTCAACGGTCAGCGGATCTCGATCGGAGATTCCGAGTACATGTAAATGTGTATGAAATTTCTCCTGATCCGAGGGTGTAGTTTGGTCTGATTCTGACGGTCAGGTTGCTTAAAACTGATCCGCAAGCAACACGTGCCAGATTACTATTCAAGATATTTATTTTTAAAGTAAATCAAGTATTTTCACACTCCTTGCTCCGGACTCAAGCGAATAGCGCTGGGACACAATTTGGATCTGATTTCCGAGATGTTGTCAAGCCCAGCAAGGAGGTCCAAATTCCTTAACTTCGTGTTAATTGGACTGCCGACGTGCGGTCCAGATCTGATACGGAGTTTCGAGATGCTCCCGAGAGCAGCCGGGTAATGAGATTGATCCTAGATTTTAGGGTAACCTAGCGTCAATGATTCTACAAGTTTTGGTTCTTGCAGATCGTATTTAAAGTGATTGGTGCTAATTTCACAAGCACTCTAGTTTAACACTAGCTAAATCTCACCTAATTTCTAAAGGGTTTAGTCCTGAGTGATTTCGGTCTGAGGTGGTACTTAGTCCTTTGTAGTTTGTATATAAAGTGATCTAAGTTATACTACTTAGCTAGTTTAAGATAGTGTCTAGGGTGAAAGTACTTTCAAAAATTGAAAGATCAAGGTGGTGAAGGGTGAGATTTGTGAAGAAAATGGTTTGAAAAAGGATTTGAGGCTTTAATCGAGTGTTTGAGAAGTTAAACCGGTGTTAGGATTGACTCATCGCCTAAGGACGTCCAATTCCAGGTTGGAAAAAATCCGGGCTGTTACAATCTACCCTCTTAAAATAAAATTTCGTCCCCGAAATTGGCTAAGGGTAATAAAGAAAGATTTAATTATTTCTTTTACCTAAGTTTTTTTTTTTTTTTTTGATTTCGAGTTTCTGCGCATGGTAGGGCATATACTAGTCTGGTTCATTTTAGTCTACCCCCCTTAAAACTTATTTCTTTATCCATTTCTCATACCCTGATGGTTTGCTACAATTTATTTCTTTACCTATTTGGAGTCTCGACGACAATTCCCAATAATTTAGAGTAAGATAGCTGTTTTCATTGTTTGACCAACACGGAGAGACGGTTATAGTGGGCTTGATCCCGATACATTGATCATCTACCTTGCCAGGGTCGAAGGCTCATCGTATCCCTTCCTAATCCTGATGGATCATAGTCTTCTGCTCGGCTAAGCAGTGAGTCCGTTGGCAGTCGCCCAGGATTGAGAATTGGATCAAGTCGCGAATGCTTCGCAGTTGTATATTTCAGTAACTCCGTAGTCCGATCACTCTAAAAACTTAGGGAATGGCCATCGCTGAAAGGTTCAAATATCCTCTTTCTAAGGTTTAAGAGAGTCCTTAATATAATCTATATTCAAGGACAAGGTAAATCCATGTCCTAATAGATCATCCTAATGAGGTTTCTAAGAGTATAGAATTGGCTAAGGTTTCTATTAACATTTGTGAATACACTAACTCTAATTATTATGACCTAACTCGTAACTATTGATAAGTCGAGTAGTACGAATTAATGTAATACTTGAACCCTAATTGTCTTTATTCCAGTAATTTCAACGTTAACGATCTAAGGAAGGTTTAACCACCTAGCTAGTGACCATCTAGTGACCTTCCCTATTGGCAACACGAAGTTGTAGAAATTCTTCATTTCAACCCTCCTATTATTTATAACATAAGTGTCACCTCTAGTTACCGTATTACTTTTGTAGTAATCCAGTGTTAGGCCATTTTCTTTCATATGAATTGGTTTAATAGACTCGATGTCTACCATTAGGAAAAACAGGTGTACCTTGAATGTGGCCAGTGACCTCAAAGGCCAAAGGCACTGCAGTTGTGGATTCAGGTGTCTCAGCGGCAAGCGCATGCACATGAGCTCGTTGAGGATGATTTGGTTGCGTTGCCATAGTTCGTTGAGGTGGCCTAGTCTGAGGTACAGACGAGCGGTAAAATGGATGCACTGGTGGTGCAGGTCGTAAGGGTGGAGCCGATGTATCACGTGGCGGTAGACGGTCGGTCTTCTGAGGTGGTGTAATCCCGTTGTCTTTCATCTTAGTAAAACAAAAGGGGTCAGTGTGTCCCCCTTGTTGCAATACGTACACCGACGTTTCGATCGCCTTTGCTGGGTCAGCAGAACCTCAAGCCTGGGAGGCAAATCTTCAGGTGGCCTCTTGCTGAGGATAGGCTTGCTCTGCTTCTCAGCAGGACGTGCAGGTGGTGAAGGTGGAGTCGCACTGCCACGCTGAGATAAGACCGCCAAAAGCTTCTGGTGCTGGTACTGCATCAGCATCATCATCTGCTCAAACCTATCAGTAGGTGGAGCAGCCTGTGGCTCATACGGTGTCGAAGAGGATGCTCGGTTCTGCTCGCAAACTGGTGGTGTATAAGGGGGTAGTCCAACTGTAGGACCAGTGGGAGGCAGAGACTCAGGTATAGTCCTGCGATCAGGGCCCAAACTAGGGTCTCTGCGACCATCACCCTGAGAAGGAGCTTGGTCCATCGTATCAGTGAGTAGGAGGTGTGCTGTGCTCCGCGTATATTTCCACGGCAGGCCCTATACAACATAGGGTGCAACGCATGTGAGATGAAGCAAATCAACCCAATACACAAGCACTTAAGCATTCTACACGCTCCATAGCAAAAGAAGTTGCATGCTTTTCATTTACCCAAAATTGTCACAATACATGGATAACAAAGCTACATGAATCATGACTGAAGATGCATATGAGCTAATTACAACCAAGCTTCAAATACTTAAAACATATTACCAATTACTACTACATCCATCAACAAGAAAACATAAGCCGCCTAATGCGGTAACTGTATCAGGGTAGAGGTTGTATGTGAAGATGTGATGTAGTAGACGGAACTCGTCTGTCATATGGGACGCTAGCAGACTCTTGTTTGGCTGCCACGGAACCAGCTGGGAACAAAGGAACCGAGTGCGACGATTCCTTTCACGAGTAGTCCCCAGATTCTGTTCGCTAGCATGTACGTCACCAAGGGGCATATTCATAAGTCGCGCAATCACCCTCACATCAATAGTGGCAAATAGATCCACCCCAACTAAGAGCCGAAACTGCAATGGTTTCAGTGTAGGCTCATGAATGTTGGCGTAGAAGGCTCGGGCAGTACAAGCATTAGCGCGACCTCTGGCCTCAAACAGCAGACCCCAATGGGCTGCCTCCAATTGCTCGAGCAAGAAGTATTCGCCGAAGAGTCGCCTATCTACCTCAGCTTCAAACAGCACTCTTCGATCTTCATACACTCCATGAGGTAGTGCCACCAACTGAGCTCTCACAGCAGGATTTCGTGGATCGAGATCCCGCTTCGTCTGCAACTCCCGCTCAATGTGCATGTTCACCTGGGCGCCTCTAGGTCGCCTTGAACGTGTAGGGCGACTAAGCCCAACCTCATCAGCGACGCTCTTTCTCTTACCCATAAAAGGGAGGATGGTGGAGATGGAGAAAATGGCCGAAACAATTGCGAGAAAGGCCATGGAACAGGAAGGAATGGAAAGAAAGAGGGCTGGAGGACTGGTTCTCCACTGACTTGGGTTCCATCAAACGTTGTAGGAGCCTAAATGATAGCAATAGAGAAGGAAAATGGAGAGGTAGGATGACTTAGAGAGCTTACACGTTTTAGAGCTTCAAATGGGGCATGTAAGAGCCCAAATGAGAGAGAATGGAGAGGGTAGGGGGTAGGTTACGTTGTAAACGTTGGAGGAGGATGAGTTGGGCAAGAAATGATGAAATGAGTGATTAGAGGGAAGGTTTGAGAGGAAAAACAGCAAGTTGAAAAGGAAAAGGGGCTTTAAAGGGTGAAATGAGAAAAATGAGGGGAAATAGACCTAAAATAGGGGTCTCCCAACAATTCCGTACGCACCACACGTGCCTAGGGGTCGGGCCGACCATGACCAGGCCCGGCCCGGCCCGACCAGCCCGGCCCAACCTGACCGTGGTCGACCGCGGTGGCCGCGGTTCCGCCGCAGTCCGCTTTGCCAGGCGTGCTACCGCCGCAGTTGGGTGATGTTCCCCAACCCCCCAAGGTGCCAAATGCACCCTGGGTCCACTTGATTACCCCCCGGATTGACGCATGTGGGCCCCCGACTCCATTTCGAGTCGTTTCAGGTCAAATCGGATGTATCTTGCAATCCGGAATGAGTTATCTGACGTGAAATATATGAATTTGGGGTAGAACGAGCTAATGAAGCCAACCAACCCTGCTTTACTAGGTTGTGCAGCCCGGAATTGCAAAAAAAACCCCCCGATTGACGGTCATTTTCCTGTTTCAATTTCGTTTTACTAAAAATAATAGTTTTAGTTTGATTACTCTTCATCTGTTGGGCTTTAGGAGTTACGCTCATTGTGAAAAGAGCCTAGAATAATTAGGAGGACGGTTTGGTGAAGCCAAATAGGACACTTACTTTTTGGCTGAGAACCTTGCACACTCGTAGACATCACGACCTTATAGTAAGTCGCGAATTCTAGGGGTTTTAGTCGTAGTTTGTTTCTGATTTCTTTCCCATTACTTAGTATCCCTATTTAAAGGGTTGTGAACTCATTTTTTTTGTCATTTATTAATCAATTTTGAATTTATTAAAATTTATTTCTATTTTCCACTTTCATTTCTCGTAGATTCGAGAAGTCTCTGTGAGGAGTCCAGTGAAGCTTCGGGGATTCAGAGTAGTTATCCTCATCACGTTTATCCCGTATTCTATCAATTTTTAATGGTTGAGCGAGGTGGATTGTGATCTAGACTCATTAACAAACGGCCTAGGAATGTTTTAAGTTCGACCCGTGCGACCATGGTTGAATACAGACTCGATTTCGGTGTTCGTTTTCAGTGAACTTCGCCAATTGGCGAAATCGAGATACCTATGACTATTTCTATGTTCCGTCGCTCCCTCCTAAGTCAGAGTGCGTCAGAGTGTGTCGTGGGCCCATAACCCACAGGTCCCAGGATCGAAACCTGGCTCTGATACCAACTGTAACACCCTGAAAATCGAGGGTCGAGTAGTAACTCAACTCTCGAGTTCCAGAACATCACTTATGCAGCATAGATAATGATGATTAAATGTTGTTTGTGTTAGTACAATAAACATGAGTGAGATTCTACCAAAACAGTAATTCATACTCCAGATCCATGTATAAAACGTAAGCGGAAGACTAAAATGTGTATATAGATATATATAAAACAAAACATTCTCGATCTCCAGAGTATGAACACTAACTGAGTCACCGAATATATACATGTTGGTTCTGAATCAAAATGTCAAAAGTAGTACACTGAAATTATTAACCCTGTAGCCCTGTAGCACTGGACAGCCTATGCGAAGCCTCCAGCGAACTGCATGTGGGAGAACTCCTGATCGTCAAATAAGTCGGGCTCAGTCTCCTGTGCTCCAGTGATACCTGCATCTGATACAGGGTCTGGTGGGTGTTGTAAAACACCGTCCCATAACGTGGGAATGAGTGGCCAACTCAGTGGAACAATAAAGCATAGGTTAACATGTTATCAACTCAGTCAAGCAGTAATGATAAAGCAGTACAATCAAACACTCCTAACTACTCTTATTAATGCAAGTATGAATGCAGTCATGATGTATGCCCTCACTGACATACCTCCTCATGCGACACCATCTTTGGTTCGCGACATGCTTGCTTTCCTCAGTTCTCCACATCTTCCAGGCACATGCAATGCATGATGAACATGATTACCGAGTTGTTATTAGTCCATTTCAAACAGCAGGATTGGGAAACTAAGGTACCTCCCTTGTATCATTCCCAAACATGATCCATTATAGGGTGTCAGTCCTAGACAATCTCATACGAGGTGTATTTCTAGGTCGCTGCAAGGGCTGCCATGGCTGTTACACGGAATCGTTGCACCACTCCCCCATTACCTTATCAATACAGGCCTAGTATACTCTGTTACTACGGGAAGGCTCATCGCCTCACCACAGATTCAGAGTACGCTCGAGGTCACTCCACTAACTTCCTACCAACTGACAGTCTATTTTCGAAGCCTGACCAGTCCACTTATTGAGAATGGGACCCGGATGCAACCCGACTGAGGACCACAACTAGGCTACGCCAGTGTAGGCCGACAGCTCGAATATAGTGTCCCATACCACCATAATCGGCTCACGAGTCTGGTTGCTCAATGGTCACTACGGGGAGGCACAGGGCCCCAGCGTAGGCTGACAGCTCGACCACGGTGTCCCATACCACCATGCCCGGCTCATGAGTCTTAGCGGATCAAGGTACCATGGTTGACGGGATTCCACTGGTAAGTTTGGTACCCTAGGTTCAAGCAGTGGTGACCAAACATGGTGAACATACATTAGACACATCGGGTTACTTGACGAGCCTGACTAGCTTGAGCGTACAATCAACTAAACGACATGAAGTGCATAAGTACTTCGTGTGGCATAACCACTGTCGCCAACTGAAGTACGACTCGGGTTCGTCAAACACATCCTACGTGGCGACATGAAACCTCAACCACGATCTCCAGTCTGGTACTAATTGTCTGGACTATAGACATAGTCCCAAACTCAATCAATCCTTACTCATAACATGTGGTGTAAAGCATAATAAATAAAGTAATTCAACCATGTTAACAAGCATGTCATAAAGCATGTTATAAAACATGTTACAAAGCATGTTATAAAGCATATTATAAAGCACTATATAAATAGGAATACAAACACATATATTTCATAAGTAAGTGGTTAAAGTGAACAACCACATGGAGGAAAACATACCTGTCTCTAAGGTAGTTGAGAACCCCATCTTAACACCTACCTAAGGCACTAACATCCAAGCACTTACTCTCACAAGCATTTTCACAAACACTTAGAATACACTATTTCAACATACATGGTGTATGTTAGTAAAACATGTATTAGGGCTATCCTTTCGCCAAGCGAGTATTTTATCCATGTATAATATATTCATACAACAAATAATCATGACAAATACATCTCCAAAATTTATACATATACGGTATTTTCTAGAATACACAATTTCAACATACATAGTGTATATAAGCAAAACATGTATTAGGGCGAGTCCTTTCGCCAAACAAGTAATTTATCCACAAATAATATATTTATACAACAAATAATCATGTCATAGACATTTCCAAAATTTGTACGTATACGGTACTTTCTACAAATACCTAGAGTATGTAGAATTCCATATTTTTCATCCTTAATCGAAACGGAAAATAGACAACACTTTGTACATGTGCAATTACATGCAGATCATGAATCTATCATTATCTGACATTGAAAGCATTGAAAACCGTAACCTATACACCTAAAGTCCTCACCTTTTGTCATACAATCGTAAAGAATACAATAGGTTTGCTAAGCTTTCGTCTACGGCAGTTTGACAACCTATAGATCGAAATAGGTTAGCTATTTCATAACCTACAACCCTTACAACTCCAAAACAGATTAGGGTTAGGGTTTCTTGCTTAGAAATGACGTCGGAATCGCCGGGAAAGTGATGAGAATGGAGAGGTGGAGTTCGTGGAGCGGCAGGGAAGAGTGGCAGGGAGATTTTCCCACTGCTCCCACACTTTCTCTCTCTTTTCTCTCTTCTCTCTCTAGGGTTTATCTCAAATTCGTATGGCTGCCATGAGAGAGGGTCTAAGGTCCTTATATAGTCTAAAAACTAATCGAAATAGACTCCAGGTCAAAGTATACTTAGGTTATAACCAAAGTGAGCTGGTTTCAGCTCAATGGAGGACTTCTAGCAGGCCTCCTTGAGCCAAAGGTCGGACTTAAGCTCACCGACACCGGATCTACATTTAGTTAAGTTTTCGTTTCGGTCGGGATTCCGGATCACGCGTGGCGGACTAGTTTCAGTTCAACAGTCAGCGGATCTCGATCGGAGATTCCGAGTACATGTAAATGTGTATGAAATTTCTCCTGATCCGAGGGTGTAATTTGGTCTGATTCTGACGGTCAGGTTGCTTAAAACTGATCCGCAAGCAACACGTGCCAGATTACTATTCAAGATATTTATTTTTAAAGTAAATCAAGTATTTTCACACTCCTCGCTCCGGATTCAAGCGAATAGCACTGAGACACAATCTGGATCTGATTTCTGAGATGGTTGTCAAGCCCAACAAGGCGGTCCTAATTCCTTAACTTCGTGTTAATTGGACTGTCGACGTGCGGTCCAGATCTGATACGGAGTTTCGAGATGCTCCCGAGAGCAGCCGGGTAATGTGATTGATCCTAGATTTTAGGGTAACCTAGCGTCAATGATTATACAAGTTTTGGTTCTTGCAGATCGTATTTAAAGTGATTGGTGCTAATTTCACAGGCACTATAGTTTAACACTAGCTAAATCTCGCCTAATTTCTAAAGGGTTTAGTCCTGAGTGATTTCGGTCTGAGGTGGTACTTAGTCCTTTGTAGTTTTTATATAAAGTTATCCAAGTTATACTACTTAGCTAGTTTAAGATAGTGTCTAGGGTGAAAATACTTTGAAAAATTGAAAGATCAAGGTGGTGAAGGGTGAGATTTGTGAAGAAAATGGTTTAAAAAGGGATTTGAGGCTTTAATCGAGTGTTTGAGAAGTTAAACCGGTGTTAGGATTGACTCTTCGCCTAAGGACGTCCAATTCCAGGTTGGAAAAAATCCGGGCTGTTACATTATATAACATTCAATAGAATCTTGGATACCACCATTACCATTGATTTAAGCCTACTCATAACCGTTACTGTTAGGATCCCACTAAGACTCATGAGCCGGGCATGGTGGTATGAGACACGTGTCCGAGTTGTCAGCCTATGCTGGGGTGACGAACCTCCCCATAGTGACCAATGAGCAACTAAGACTCATGACCCGGGCATGGTGGTATGGGACACTGTGTCCGAGCTGTCGGCCTATGCTGGGGTGACGAGCCTCCCCATAATGACCAGTGAGCACTAATGGAGGTGATAGACCATTGTTCTAACGACTCTTGTTAAATTACCCGGCCGATGGTTACGTGCTATAGTGTAACAGCCTGGATTTTTCCCAACCTGGAATTTGACGTCCTTAGGCGATGAGTCAATCCTAACACCAGTTTAACTTCTCAAACACTCGATTAAAGCCTCAAATCCCTTTTCAAACCATTTTCTTCACAAATCTCACCCTTCACCACCTTGATCTTTCAATTTTTCAAAGTACTTTCACCCTAGACACTATCTTAAACTAGTTAAGTAGTATAACTTGGATCACTTTATATACAAATTACAAAGGACTAAGTACCACCTCAGACCGAAATCACTCAGGACTAAACCCTTTAGAAATTAGGCGAGATTTAGCTAGTGTTAAAATAGAGTACCTGTGAAATTAGCACCAATCACTTTAAATACGATCTGCAAGAACCAAAACTTGTAGAATCATTGATGCTAGGTTACCCTAAAATCTAGGATCAATCTCATTACCCGGCTGCTCTCGGGAGCATCTCGAAACTCCGTATCAGATCTGGACCACACGTCAGAAGTCCAATTAACACGAAGTTAAGGAATTAGGACCGCCTTGCTGGGCTTGACAACCATCTCAGAAATCCGATCCAGATTGTGTCCCAGCGCTATTCGCTTGAGTCCGGAGCGAGGAGTGTGAAAATACTTGATTTACTTTAAAAATAAATATCTTGAATAGTAATCTGGCACGTGTTGCTTGCGGATCAGTTTTAAGCAACCTGACCGTCAGAATCAGACCAAATTACACTCTCGGATCAAGAGAAATTTCATACACATTTACATGTACTCGGAATCTTCGATCGAGATCCGCTGACTGTTGAACTGAAACTGGTCCGCCACGCGTGATCTGGAATCCCGACCGAAACGAAAACTTAACTAAATGTAGATCCGGTGTCGGGGAGCTTAAGTCCGACCTTTGGCTCAAGGAGGCCCGCCAGAAGTCCTCCGTTGAGCTGGAAAAGTCCCGCTTTGGTTATAACCTAAGTATACTTTGACCTGGAGTCTATTTCGTTGAGTTTTTAGGCTACATAAGGACCTTAAACCCTCTCTCATTGCAGCCATACGAATTTGAGAGAAACCCTAGAGAGAGAAGAGAGAAAAGAGAGAGAAAGTGTGGGAGATGTGGGAGAATCTCCCTGCCATGCTTCCCTGCCGCTACACAGGCTACACCGCTCCAATCTAATCACTTTCCCGGCCATTCCAGCTCCGTTTCTAGGTAAGAAACCCTAACCCTAAACTGATTTGGGGTTTTGATAGTTGTAGGTTAGGAAATAGCTAACCTATTTCATTCTATAGGTTACCAAACTACTGTATACGAAAGCTTAGCAAATCCATCGACTCCGTTACGATTCTACGACAAAAGGTGCGGACTTTAGGTGTATAGGTTACGGTTTTCAACGCTTTCAATGTTGATAATGATAGATTCATGATCTGCATGCAATTGTACATTTATAAAGTGCTTTCTGTTTTCTGTTTCGATTAAAGACGTAGAATATGGAATTTTACATACTCTAGTTATTCGTAGAAAATACGGTATACGTATATATTTTGGAAATGTGTTTGACATGATTAGTTGTTGTATGAATATATGTTATATGGATAAAATACTGATTTGGCGAAAAGATTCGCCCTAATACATGTTATGCTAATATACACTATGTATGTAGAAATAGTGTATTGTAGAAAATACCGTAATCGTATATATTTTGGAAGTGTGTTGGACATGATTATTTATGGTATGAATATATGATATGTGAATAAAATACTTATTTGGCGAAAGGATTCGCCCTAATACATGTTTGGTAACATACACTAAGTATGTTGAAATAGTGTATGTTAAGAGTTTGTAGAAATGCTTGTGTGAGTAAGTGTTTAGATGATGATGCCTTAGGAGGGTGTTGAGATGGGATTCTCAACTACCTTAGAGACATGTATGATTTCCTCCATGAGGTTGTTTACTTAAACCGCTTACGTGTGCAATATATGTGTTGGTATTCCTATTTATGTAGTGCTTTATAACATGCTTTATAACATGCTTTATGACATGCTTACTAACATGCTTGAATTAATTTGTTTATCATGCTTTACTCCACATACTACAAATAAGGTTTGATTGAGCTTGGGACTATGTCTATAGTCCCAACAGTCGGTACTAGACTTGAGATAGTGGTTGAGTTTCATGTCGCCACGTAGATGTGTTTGACGAACCCGAGTTGTACGTCAGTTGGCGACAGTGGTTAGGCCACACGAAGTGCTTATGCACTTCATGTCGTTCAGTTGATTGTACGCTCGAGCTAGTCAGGCTCGTCAAGTAACCCGATGTGTCTAATGTATGTTCACCATGTTTGGTCGCTACTGCTTGAACCTAGGGTACCAAACTTACCAGTGGAATCCGTTAACCATGGTACCTCGATCCGCTAAGACTCATGAGCCGGGCATGGTGGTATGGGACACCGTGGTCGAGCTGTCGGCCTACGCTGGGGCCATGTGCCTCCCCGTAGTGACCATTGAGCAACCAGACTCGTGAGTTGATTATGGTGGTATGGGATACTATATTCGAGTTGTCGGCCTACAATGGCGTAGCCTGGCTGTGGTCCTCAGTCAGGTTGCATCCGGGTCCCATTCTCAATAAGTGGACTGGTCAGGCTTCGAAAATAGACTGCCAGTTGGTAGGACGTTAGTGGAGTGACCTCGAGCATACTCTGAATTTGCGGTGAGGCGATGAGCCTTCCCGTAGTAACAGAGTATAAACTAGGCCTGTATTGATAAGGTGATGGGGGAGTGGTACAACGATTCCGTGTAACAGCCCTTGCAGCGACCTAGAAACACACCATCGTATGAGATTGTCTAAGACTGACTACCCTAGAATGGATCATGTTTGGGAATGATATAAGGGAGGTATCTTAGTTTCCTAATCCTGCTGTTTGAAATGGACTAATAAAAAAAAACTTAGTAATCATGCTCATCATGCATTGCATGTGCCTGGAAGATGTGAAGCACTGAGGGATGAAAGCATGTCGCGAACGAAGAGGGTGTCGCATGAGGGTGTATGTCAGTGAGGGCATCCATCATGATTACATTCATACTTGCATTAATAAGACTAGTTAAGAATGTTTGATTTTACTGCTTTATCATTACTGCTTGACTGAGTTGATAACATGTTAACCTATGCTTTATTGTTCCACTGAGTTAGCCACTCACTCCCACGTTACAGGACGGCGTTTAAAACACCCACCAGACCCTGTATCAGATGTAGGTATCACTGGAGCACAGGAGACTGAGCCCGACTTCTATGACGATCAAGAGGAGTTCTCCTACATGCAGTTCGCTAGAGGCTTCGAATAGGCTGTCTAGTGCTACTGGGCTACAGGGTTGATAATTTCAGTTGTACTATTTTGACATTTTGATTCAAAACCAACATGTATATATACGGTGACTCAGTTAGTGTTCATACTCTGAAGATCGAGAATGTTTTGTTTCATATATATCTATATACACCTTTTAGTCTTCCGCTTACATTTTATACATGGATCTGGAGTATGAATTACTGTTTTGGTAGAATCTCGCTCATGTTTATTGTACTAACACAGACAACATTTAATTATCATTATCTATGTTGCATAAGTGATGTTCTGGAACTCGAGTGTTGAGTTACTACTCGACCCTTGAATTTTCGGGATGTTACCTAGAGTACCGTTCGAATGACTTGAGCGTGAATGAAATTGGGTGACGAGCCTTCTCCTTTATGTGTTTTGGTTTTATGTGACAAGCCCGCACCTCGGAACTAAGTAATCATACCCAGTATTGGGTGACGACTTATACTAGGATTGATCCTCATATATTTAGGTATCATACCGTACCCTAAAAAATTGTTGATTTGTGAGATAAACGGGTGATACCTAAAGTTGGATCAAGGGACACTTGTAAGGAGTCACTACGTGTGGCAACGAACCATATGATCTGGATAAGGACTCGTGATATAACGTCGGTGTCCTAGCTTCGCCAATATACTAGATGAATTGAACTTCATAATTACTCGGCTAACATAATTATTCACCGCATTGCATTAGTTTAGAATGTGGTGAAACAGGCATTGAAGTCACATGTTGATGAAGTGTTGTCATTTGTAAACCAAGTGGTCGGAGTCGCGTGTTGAGGGAGTGTTGAATGGTGAGAGCATACATCATGTCATGTCTTCATATGCACATTTAATAAGAGTATTTAGGAAATATTTGATTTCTTGTTTTATCATTACCTGCATTGACTGGGTTGATAACACGTGTAACTGCTTAGTATCTGTGCGTTAAATACAACATGCTTAAGTATATTACATGTATGAATATGTATTTGTTGTGAACCTATTAATCCCTAAAATGTCTCAAGTAACAATCTTGGGGATATTTCTTCACTATGTTGGCGTTTGATGCATTCTATTCGACATATGGAGATAACTCAACAATAGGACCATTCGGTGGTGCGCTCGGGGCGCCTAGTAGATCTTTAGCTTCTTCCCGCTTGGTAGTTGTTCTTTTATTCCTATTGTAATTATTGTGATTTATATAATTCTCATTTGGGCAAACACCATATTTTAATCGTATCTTTATTGTTGGCCCCATATTAACTTATTTTTGTTATCTCTACCTTACTTTGGATCCCCTAATTTGAATCGCGCTACTCTGATTGATCGTGTGTAAAATGAGTGAAAATCTGAACGGGCCACACGTGCATTTTTATTTGGTTAACACCCGAAAACTCGGGATCGGGGTCTTTATACTCGAGTGCCGATTTTCGGGGTGTTACACTCACTCACCAAAACAATGTTACAATTGGCCGACCACTTGACTAGGATACTAAGGGGTATGGTAGAAGATGTGTTGGTCCAAGTAGATAGATTCTTCTACCCAGTAGACTTCATCATCTCGCATGCACACCCGATCATGAATGCAAACAGTCAAATCCCTGTCATAGTAGGCCGACCATTCATGGCCACAGGTAATGCTATAATCAATTGCCGAAATGGAATCTTGAAAATATCTTTTGGGAATATGACTGTAAAACTGAATGTGTTTCATTTGCACAAACCACAAGAGAATGAGGACGAGACCCATGAGATAAACTTAATTGATACATTTGAAGATGATGAGCCTCTTTCAACTGAAACTCCTAAACCTCTAGAAGTATGCTTGGCACACTTTGAGGATTCAACTGATCTTATAATTAGATATATAGTGAGTGCCTTGTGAGAGTGTATCCCGGTGCCTGAAATTGTCCGAGAAGATAATTATGTTGAAAACCCTCCTTCCACCAATGCCAAAGGTTCACCATTATAGGTGGAGGAGATGAATTCTGAACTGAAGTTTAATACTTCAGATTTTAGGGAGACTACGTTGAACAAATTTTCTGACATCCAATTGTTCGTAGTCTCTCATTTACCACATCCACTAACTTAAAAAAAATATATTCTTCTATAGGTGAAACATACACTCTTTCGATACCTCAGGACGTAAAGAATAAATTCTTTGATGAGATGTACATATTTCTATGAACGATAATGGTCTAGAGAAATCTTGTTGAAAACTTTACTAAGAAATTTGTTATGATATTTGCCAAAGGAAGATCCGATGCCTCAGAATAAGTGATAATTAGGACTAGGAATTTATTGCTTTCTTAGGATTAGGATAGTTATGATTAGTTTGTTTTAGTCTTGTTTTAGTTTTGTGCTAATCCCTTTAGACATTCAAGACATTGAACCGATCCATTCTTTTTCCTCAGGTATAATTATTTTCTAACTCATCCTTCTTTCATTCTCTTGGTCTCATATTGAGTTTATTGCATATTTCTTATATTGAAGATAATGTAAATTTTAGGTTGGGGGTGAGATTAGATAGATCTAATCAGTATTTTCTTAGTTTTGAGAAAAAAAATTCACAATTTTTCAAATTTTCAGTTTCAAAACTCGTTTTGAAGGTAGTTATGTTATAAATTTGAATATATTGTGAGTATTAGGAGAAGATATAGAGTATCTTTTAGTAATCTAGATTTTAGTTTAATTAATAGACTTTTGAATAAGTTCTTTTAATGAATTGATTAATAGAAAAGTTAAACATCAATTGGTCTAGTTTAGAAATTCACACCTAACTCATATTCTGTGAAGATAACTTGAAATCTCAGTTTTAGTTTGATGATTACTTAAAAGTGATTAGGAACCAAGTCCGGAAATCCTTATCTACCTAAAGTATGAAAATAAGAAAAGACCATCTAGAAAACAGTAAGATCGAAAATGGCTACCTATTAGATGTGTTTCAATGAGAAATCAAAGGAAAAGAATGTATAGTGTGAAAGTCGTCAATATAAAATTGAAAGCTGGAAAAATAAGAAAAAGGCAATAGGTTTGAAATCAATAACTTGTGTTGATCTATCTACTTGGAAGTGATGGGCATGGCTAACATTATGACAGAAGGTTAACTTGTTGGGAATATTGAAATTGCGGTAGAATCGTTGTTTATCGAAGTATGGATATATGACCAAATGTCCTACCGGGGGGGATTATCGAAGTATGGATATATGACCAAATGTCAAAGTATGGATATATGCATCAGCCGGGATCATTCTTAACTAAATTTCTACTAATTTTGACATAAGTTAAGAAGATAACATGAATAATGAAAATCTAACTGTTGCATTATATCAAAACATGCATTGTGCATAATTTAAACATTCAATCAATCAATACATATAAGCACAAATAATCATCACAAACACAGCGATATATAGTGGTTCGGCTATGTGCCTACTCCACTCTCGGCTGATGCACTCCACCTTGGAGTGTGCCAGATCTCACTATCAAATGGTTTTAAATCAGGTTAACCATCAACCTTCCTAACCTACATAAGGTTAATTAAGGATCCTACACATGACAACCTTAGATGCCTACACAAGGCAACGTCCTACATAAGGACATAACAAGGAGCCTACACAAGATAACTTATACCTAC
Organism: Magnolia officinalis; assembly: GCA_021015155.1. Lineage (NCBI taxonomy): Eukaryota > Viridiplantae > Streptophyta > Magnoliopsida > Magnoliales > Magnoliaceae > Magnolia > Magnolia officinalis. The sequence continues at coordinate 27,223,132 of JAJHSJ010000010.1, read as the reverse complement.
ACAAGGCAACCAATGCCTACACAAGGCAACACATACTACAAAAGGACAACATACTCTCCCATTGGAGGCCTATGAAGGTTTCAGTATGTTAACCACTGAATATCAATCCTACATAAGGAAAGATCTTCAGGGTCGCTGGACTCTAGTGACATACTTGTAAGTAGATGAGCCCTGTTGTTAGTACATACTAAGGTTGATCTTCCTTTTTGATGGAGGGTCTTCAGTTTTCTTGATCCGCAACAACTGTAAATGCTACTTATGCAAGTCGTTGGTGTAGGGTCAAGGTATTCTATGGAATCTTCTCTATTAAATGTTGGTCTTAAGGTGTTGGAGAGATTCCAGAATATTTTTCATTCAAAGGATTTTAGCTTAATAATTTTCCATTAAAGTCTTGCTGAAAGATCCTTGAATGGTGGAGTTCATTTTTCAATCTGATCTATTGATTTAACAATGATTGCATTTAAGAGGGGATTAAAAGATGAACTCCCATGAGAAAAAAGATTTAAGATGGGGGGTAGATCAATTATAGTAATAACTCTCTTAAATCTCTCTTTTTCTCATTATGGAACCTAGGAAGCAAGCCTCTTTAAATAGGTAATAAAGTTCAATCGGTAAAAAAAATGGGTAAAAATCTGTTTGCGTTCGACGTCATCGAAGTTTCCTTCGATGACTCAAACAGACTCCAATGTCATCGAGTTTTTCTTACCAAGAGAACTTGAGGTTTACTTTGAGAGTTATGGAATTCAAACATCGATGTCATCGAAGTTTGAATTTCGATGACATCGAATAATTCCTGTTTTTTCTTCACAAACTCTTTGGACAAATTGGTCCCAATTTCGATGTCATCAAAATTTCTTCGATGTCATTGAATAAATCATGATTTTCCGTTACAGCTCGCTGGACACTTTAGGCCTATATTTCGATGTCATCGAGCCTTCCTTGATGTCATCGAAGTTTGAATTTTGATGACATCGACTGGGGCTCGATTACATCGAATAATTCCAGAGATATATTGAATGGTTACTGGACATATTTAGGCACATAGTCGATGTCATGGAATAGAGTTCGATGTCATCGAATCATGAGTTTCGATGTCATCAATAGTAGCAGAAAAACTTTGTAAGTTTTCATCTTTTCTTGTAACTTATTTTTACATTTTATAATCTTCCAAAGTTGTTTTCCTAAATGATTTTAGGATAGATTAAAGCAATTTTTAAGGGGATTATTACCTGCAGTGTTTTAGACATGGGATGTGAGGTTTTCATTTACCTTTGGAGACTTTCGCACACATCCACTTGTTGAGTCTTCAGCTTGTAGTCTTCATATGGGGCTCACTAGACTCTATGACTCACATGTCGCGTTAATTGACGAACCAGGGCACTTTCTAATATAAGTTGAAAGTTACTGAGTCCACTAGAAATATGATGTTTGAATACATTCTATTAACTGATAGAAGAAGAAAAACTTGCTTTAAAACATTATTATAGACATTGAAGTTTAGATTGATGAAATTTCAACCATATATCTTTGAATTCTACTCACATGCATAGGATTGCATGGGATACTATTTTTTGAAAAAGATTTCAAAATTGAGGGTTTGAAATATTTATTCTTTGCATGTTTTGTTCAGGATTAGCAAAATGTGGGTTGGCGTGTGTGTTGAGACTCAAATATTACATAGGTAACCCTTCAATTACATTAGTTATCATGGCATTTAAGTGTTATTTTGATTTAATTTTTTATGTTTTCATCATGCGAGGTGATTTTGGACCTAAAGTTGAATATGCGCTTAAAAGGATGGATATAGTGCTCAAAAGAAGATAATGAAGAATTAGAGATTTGGAAGTCATTAATGAAGAATTCATATACCAAAGATCCAAGAAAACGAAGTGCAAAGGATAAAGAAAAGATCGAAAAAATCGGAAGTTAAATAGAAGGAAAAATAGATTGTTCTATCCCACTTAAGGCCGGTTCGGTCCAACTAAACAACAGGAAATCGTGATTTTCAAACTTAATTCGGTTCCATCGAAGCCAACTTTGGTCCCACCTAAGACAACTTAGATGAGACTTAAATTTGATAGATTCTACTCAAATTTTTCATATGCGACTTTGGTGTGACTGAAGCATAACAAAAGTGCGAAAATTAAAGTCAGTTGAAAGTCGGTGCAAACTTTTACTATTTAAAGAAGTTTTCTTAGTTATTTTAGACATGAATTAAAGCTTGTGAAAGAGACCATGGGGTGGTGGAGTCTCTACAAAGCCGTTCTTCTTATTCGAGTTATCAATTCTAGTTTGTCTTTCTTTTGTTTTTCTTTCAGGATGTTAATCTTTGAAGGCTAATCTCTTAGTTATTGCTAAGGCATGAATCTTGTAGTTGATTATAGTATTTAGTTTGCTAAATTCAATAACATTAAATTGAATTATGATAGTAGTTTGATTTTATTTGAATTTACTTTAAGTTTTTGAGTTGTTTATTTCTAGATTTATTGTGCACTTTGGGTACGACGGATACTTTGATTTAACAATTGTTCAGATTGAGTTAGAGAAGGAATCAATCTATATAATTGTTCAATCAAATGATGCCTAAGGGTATTTTAGATGCTTTTAATTCCCTGTGATTAATGTCCGAGTGCTTCATGAGAGAACCTATCAATTGAAATCACATGCCTTTTGATTTTGTGAATGATTTAACCGCTTTATCATCTGACTGGATAGATTAGGACTTCAATTCCAATCGAGTCATCTTATATTGAATCAATGATTTGATGTTAAAATTTCTACAAGTGGATTTTTGGATCCTTAGGCTTTTATTTAATTGTTTCTACCATTTTCTAAATCGTTGGATTAAAAACATAGACAATTCTTTAGACTTAGATTAGTTCTAGACAGTGTTCCCCATTCCCTTTGGATTCGACCTCGGTCTCACGGAGTTATTACTACAATGCAACCTTGCACTTGGGGTTGTAAACACTGTACAATCCACAATCAACAAAATGTATCAGAATACCGAGAGTTGTCCAAAAGAAAGAAGCTAGTGGCCTAATAGTTAAACTCAAAATCTTCTGCCATACCAGCAAACTGCTCCTCAATAGTGAACTCCTCACGACTCCCTAATGGGGCATCTTCATGAAGATTGCTACCCTGACCTACACCTGCATTTGCATCATTTTTATGGTTTGAATATTGAAGCAAAAGTGGCCAATTCAGTGAGAAATCCCCACAAGATAACACGCATGACATATCATAGTTTACAATGCAACTTAGTTAAATGCATGAATCCATTAAAATGCTCATCACACTGGGGATGTACATTCACCTGGACAAAATGCAAGAGACTGGATCTTTCAAACAGTCGACCCATCTCACAATAAGTGGGTCATTCGAACAGTGGTCTAGGAGCCAGTGAAAATATCCAATGAAATAGTACGTGCTACCACAATATCTGAATTAGCCACCCAATAATGTTTGCATGATTAATCTAACATTTATTAATCTAATTCACAAACAACCCATTTAATAAGCCTTTAGAACTAGTGGCCAACCTTGATCTAATAAGTAGACCTTACCATAATAATATATCAATAAATCCACAAAACGAGTTCCTTCCAACGAAAGCTAACAAGGCAGTTAAGTCCATTAAAGAATACAACAATGGGATTCCACCCAAACAAAGCTAATAAGGCATGATAATTCTCCACGATGGTAAGTCTACAACCAATTCCACTTAATCCAAAAACCTGAGGTGGCTAATAGTTTGAGGCACAATTCCGTATATGTGGTTCAACCATACATGTAATGCACTGAAAATCGGGGGTCGAGTAGCAACTCAACTCCCGAGTTCCAAAACATCACTTATGCAACATATATGCTTATGATTCAATGTTGTCTGTGTTAGTGCATTAATCATGAGTGGGATTATACCAAAACAGTAATTCATACTCCAGATTAAGTTGTAAAACGCAAGCGGAAGACTAAAAGACAGAAGGAACGTATATAAGTCAAAAGATCACGATCGGTTTCTAGAGTATGAATACAACACTGAATCACTATACATGTGATATTACAAAAGTCAAAAATATCAAAAATGGTTCAACTGTATTAAAATCCTGTAATCCCGCCGACCAGGAGAACCTAAGCGAAGCCATCAGAGAACTGCATATAAGAGTACTCATCCTGATCGTCGTAGTAATCAGGCACCACCTCAGGGGTCACTATTGAGGGTCAAATATTGCATATTAGACCCCAGTTATTACATGAATTTATGAACATGACATTGCTTAATGAAATATTTTAATCAGGTTTTTGCTGCAGGATGCAATTAGGAGCGTTGATTGAAAAAGAGTATTAAAAGCGTGGATTTGATGCTCCGAAGTCACCAGAGCAAGGGACGGACTCTAGAGGACTAAGATCAATGAATTCACACACCAGGGATCTGAGGAAATCAAGCCGTTCACGTTAAAAATGGCCCAAAACTGGTCCAGAATGCAAGATCACAGGGTTACCGCTATCCAATTGACACGAGACTTCATACATGGGATGTGAACCATAAATTAACCTTACATATTAAATTTCAACCATTGAAGATCTCGGGAAGTGGGCCAACGGACAGATCAGCCCATTAATCTTCAATTTGGGGCCCACTTGATATCTGGAACTGCCTTAACAGTTGGCCTCAACGGTTTAAATAAGATGAGAAATTGGATGGACGGATTGGATTTCTGAAGAACATCAAAGTGGACTCCATATGTACAGCGTGTGTACATAGTGTACACACGCCCGCTGAGCACCACGCCACCTTCCAATTTCAAACAGCGCCCGCCCGCATCTTCTCCAGAAACGGTAGTTGCCGTTTTTGGCGTTCTATGTAACGGACGGACGAGTCCATTTTTCGGACGATTGTGGGCCCCACACATGCCCCGTACGGCTGATCCAAGCCGTCCATCTTGTAGAGGGCATCGAAATGATCAAACCCAAGCTGATATTTTGTTCCCATGCATACACACGTGTGTGATATAGAGGCCAGAAAAGGACTGCTCTACGATGTTTAAAATTGATTTTATTGAGATTTCTTCTCTGGGCCGCGCCAATGGATATTCAAAACCACCCATTCTTGACTGAAATTTCGTTCTGAATGCAATGGATGGGATGGATTTCCCAGAAAACACTTCTACGGGGCCCACCGATCACGACAGCGAAATGGTGCGAAAGGTTTCGCACATATTAGGAAATCCAGTTTTTCAAGGGGTTGTGGGCCACCATCTTTGATCATATGGTAGATCTGAACCGTCCATCATGTAGAGGACCCAAGAAAGTCCTAAGGACGGTGTTGTTTTAGAATTTGAGCAAGAAAAGTGGTGTTTCGAGGCCCTAAACTTGGCTGCGAAAAGACTTTCGCTGCGCGTGCGACATCTTTCCAAATTTGATTTTCTCTACTCCAGCAGCTATAAAAAGGGTTTTGGACGTGGGGAGCAGGGATCGAAGGCCTTGAACGAAGAATCTCACGTGAGAGAGAGAGAAAGACAGGGAGAGAAGAAAGAGTTTTTGTTATTTTTTCTTTGGTTATGCTTTTCTTCTCAAATTTCTGATGAGATCTAGCCCATCCATGTGTGGCTAAGCCTCTTGGCTAGGACCAAGAGGTGAAGCTTGTAGTGTGATAGGACCGATTCTACGGTTTTGATTCATGTTATGGACTGATTTGATTCTAGTTTGATTTATAAGAATGCTTTTAGTTTTTAATGATTTGTTGTGACTAAAATTACAATAGATCTGCGATGGCTTGGAGTATTCTCTCCATAATTTGATTGTGAAATCAGGAAACCCTGTTGTTCACCATTGCCCTTTGGACATGGTTGGATGATGGAATCCTTCCTAACCTTCATATATCGTCTGATTGATTGTGGATTGATTTGAGTTCTGTTGTTTACCTTGTCTCATGGGCATGGATTTGTGATGGAATCGACTCTAATTCTCATATCTTTCATCTCTTTGAAAACTAGATCAATGGAAGTTCAGATCGAGCTTTAGTGACATATCTTCCAACTGGATGAAGATGGGACTCGAAGTTCAGTTGAGTTCGTGAATCAAGCATAGATCTCCCTTATCTCTACAAGTGGATCCTTGGCACCCTAGTTTCCTACCTTTAAATTTCACCAGTTTTAGTTTCGTACTTCACAATTATTCACTCATATTTACTCGATTTAAATTTCATCTTATTCTAGTTCTATTTCTAGTTAGTTTCAGATCACGTACAGGTTTTAGTCCCTGTGGATTCGACCTCGGTCTTACCGAGATTATTACTACATCATAACCCTATACTTGGGGAGTTAACAGTCACACCATTATCTGAAATCAAGACCGAGTCTAGTTGGTGTTTAAAACACTGTCCCATAATGCGGGAGTGAGTGATCAACTCTGTGGAACAAAAAAGTAAAGGTTAACATCTTATCAATTCAATCAAGTAGTAATGATAAAGCAGTAAATCACATATCCCTAAGTACTCTTGTTAATGTAAGAATGACATGAATGTATAATGCATGCCCTCGCTTACGCTCCCTCAACGACTTCATCTCACGTTCACGCATGAACAACACTGCCTCAGTGCTTAACCTGCTACGCCTGAACGCACGGGTGATGCAGTGCATGCATATGATTACCAAGTTCTCATTAGTCCTTTTCATACGGCAGGATTGGGAAACTAAGGTACCTCCCTGATATCATTCCCAAACAAGGATCCATTCTAGGGTCGCCAGTCCTAGTAAATCTCATACGATGAGGCGGTTCTAGGTTGCTACAAAGGGCTCGTCGCCAAATCAGTACAGGCCTAGTGTAAACTCTAGATGCTACGGAAGGGTTGTCGTCTCCACGTAGAATCAGAGTATGCTCGAGGTCACTACAAAGGGCTCGTCACCAATCAGTGTAGGTCGACAGCTCGAATATAGTTTTCCATACCACCATATTCGGCTCACGAGTTTGGGTTGCTCACTGGTCACTACGGGGAGGCTCGTCGCCCCAGCGTAGGCCGACAACTAGGCCACGGTGTCCCATACCACCATGTCCGGCTCATGAGTCTTAGCGGATCGAGGTACCAAGGTTTACGGGATTCCACTGGTGAGTTTGGTACCTTAGGTTCAAGTAGTAGCGTCCATACATGGTGAACATACATTGGCACATCGGGTTATTTGACAAGCTCGACTAGCACGAGCGCACCTAAAGTTGATCGACAAGAAGTGCATAAGCTCTCCGTGTGGCCTAACCACTGCCGACAACCTTAATACGACTCGGCTTCATCAAACACATCCTATGTGGCGAATGAATATTAGCCACGACTTCAAGCCGGTTACTGATAGCCTGGACTATAACATAGCCCCAATCACATTCAATTCTTAACCAGAAAACATGTGGAATAGTCAAGAAGATTTAACAAAGTAAGTTAAACATGTTAACAAGCATGTTATAAAGCACAATGAATGCAGGAAATACAAACAAATACATTTCATATGTAAGAGATTAAATTAAACAACTTGCATGGAGGAAATCATATACATCTCTAAGGTAGTTGAGAATCTTATCTCAACACCCACCCTAAGCACTATCATCTAAGTACTTACTCATACAAGCATTTTCACAAACACTTAGAATACACTTATTAACATACATATCGCCTATTGGCCAAAACATGTATTTGGGCGAATCCTTTCGCCGAGTAGTTATTACACATATATCTAGCATATATATACAGTAATTAATCATGCAAGCACAGTTTCATATTTTGTACGTATACAGTATTTTCTACAAATATACAGAATACACTATACGCCATAATTTGCATACATAACTGAATCACAAAACGAACATCGCATTTTGCATGTGAAATAACACCCAGATCATGAATCTATCATTATCCGTTATTGAAAGCATTGAAAGCCATAACCTAAACGTCTATAGTCCGCACCTTATGCCTTAGAAGTGTGTAATGGACTCAGTTTAAACACCAAGTCTTTAACAACGGTAGAACGACAACCTATGGCATGAAATAGGTTAGCTATTTCATCACTTACACTAGTTGGATCTCTAGAACTGATTAGGGTTAGGATTTCTTACCCAAAAACGGAATCAGAATCACTGGAAAAGCGATACGGTAGTGATGGTTAGGCACGTAGAATAGCAGGATAGAGCAACAGGAATCTCCTCCCACTTCTCTCACACTTTCTCTCTCTTTACTCTCTTCTCTCTCTTAGGGTTTTCTCAAATTCGTATGGAGTGAATGAGAGAGGGTTTAAGGTCCTTATATAGGCCCAGAACTGATGGGAATGACCCCAGGGCCAAGGTATACTTAGGTTATGTCCAAAGGGAGGTTGTTCCGTCTCAACGGAGCACTTCCGGAGCCCCCCCTTGAGCCAAAGGTTGGACTTAACCTCACCGACTCTGGATCTAGGTCGAGTTAAGTTTTCATTCCAGTCGGGTTCCCAGATCACACGTGTGGACCAGTTTTAGTTTAACAGTTACCGAAACTCGATCAAGATTACAAGTATGCTGCCATGTGTATAAAATTTCTCCTGATCTGAGGGTGTATTTGGGTCAGATTCTGACGGTCTGATTGCTTATATCAGGCCCGCAAGTGACAAGTCTCAGATTACTTAAATTAGATTTAATTTCTAAAGAAAAATACGTTTTCTCACACACTTCACTCCGGGCTCAAGCGAATAGCCCCGGACACTATCTGGATTTGATTTCCGAGATGGTTGTCAAGCCCAACAAGGCGATCCTAATTATATAACTTCGTATTATTCGAACTTTCAACGTGCGGTCTACATCCGATATGGAGTTTCAATGTGCTCCCGAGAGCAACTGGGTAATGAGATTGATCCTAGATTTCAGGGTAACCTAGCGTCAATGATTCTACAAGTTTTGGTTCTTGCAGATCGTATTTAAAGTGGATCAAGCGAATTTCATAGTTAATTTAGTTTAGCACTTAGTTAGTTTTGTCTAATTCCTAAAGGATTTTATCCTGAGCGATTTTTGCCTGAGATGGTACTCGGGTCTTTGTGTAGAATTTTCTGAGACGTTACAATCTACCCCCCTTAAAGAAAAATTTCATCATCGAAATTAGTACCTTTTCGTACTCCTCAAGAATCTGAGCGTAGTTCTTTTTGACCTCGGCCTCTGTCTCCCAAGTAGCCTCTTCCTCAGTGTGATGCGTCCACAATACTTTCACAAGGGGGATGACCTTGCTACGCAACACCTGCTCCTTCCTGTCTATAATACGCGTCTGACGCAGTACATATGTAGTGTCTTCGCTCAACTGTACCTGATCCCACTTGATAATGTGGGAAGGGTCAGGAACATATTTCTTCAGCATAGATACATGAAATACGTTGTGCACGCCTGCAAGTGGTGTGGGCAAACCAAGACGGTATGCCACCACACCCACTCGGTTTAATATCTGGAATGGGCCAATAAGCCACGGTGTAAGTTTCCCCTTCTTGCCAAACCGAAGGACTCCCTTCATGGGAAAAACTTTAAGGAATACATGATCCCCAACTTCGAACTCTAGCGGTCGCCACCTTATATCGACGTAGCTCTTCTGTCTGTTCTGCGCTGTAAGAAGTCGATGCTTGATAATGTCGATCTTCTCTGAGGTCGCCTGTACTAACTCTGGGCCAATCAAACTGCGTTCGCCAAGCCATACCAATACTCGCTTGAAAGTTGTTATTGTAGGTGAACTTTGCATATGGGAGACAGTCATACCAACTGTCCTTGAAGTCCAAAACACAGGCTCGCAACATATCCTCTAAAATCTGATTCACTAGCTCCATCTGCCCATCGGTCTATGGGTGAAACGCGGTACTGAACTTCAACTTCACACCCATCGCTTCCTGGATACGAGTCCAGAAGATAGATGTGAATCGCGTGTCTCTGTCCAACACAATCTCCAAGGGAACTCCATGTAGACGCACTATCTCCTTAATGTACAATCTGGCCAACTCGTCTACAGAGTTTGTGACTTTAATCGGGAGGAAGTGGGCTGATTTCGTCAGCCGATCCACAATCACCCAGTCATAACCCTTTCTCGTCTTCGGTAGTCCCGAGATGAAGTCCATAGAAATGAAGTCCCATTTCCATTCAGTTATGGGCATGGGCTGAAGGAGTCCAGGAGGTCGGCGATGTTCTACCTTGACCTGCTGACACGTGAGACAACGGGAGACATACTCTGCTATATGAACCTTCATATTGTCCCACCAGTATGATCTCTTCATATCTTGATACATCTTCGTGCTACCAGGATGCATCGTAAGCTTCGATCTGTGGGCAGCCTCGAGAATTTCCTGTCTCAAGTCATGAATGTCGAGGACGCATAGGCGGCCACGGTATCGTAGGGCCCCATCTGTGCCAACTCTCTACTCGGAGTCCTCGTCATCGCTAGCTAGCTTTCTAAGCTCAGTCAGCCACTCATCGTCTTTCTGGGCTTTGATAATCCTGCCGTCAATGAGTGGTCGCACCCGAATGTGCGCGACACTCTCAAATGGCTCCTCCCCGGTGAGTTTCTACTCGAATTCCCGTACGAACTCTACCATATCCCACTCTGTTATCATAAGCGGAGCCGCAAATATTATAGCCTTCTTACGGCTCAACACGTCTGCCAAAAGGTTGTCCTTGCTAGGATGATAGGAAACCTCGAACTTAAAGTCCTTCAAGGTTTCCATCCATCGGCGTTGTCTCATATTCCAGTCCCGCTGAGTGAATATATAGCGAAGGCTCTTGTGGTCATAGAAAAGCTCAAACTCCTCTATGTAGAGGTAATGTCTCCAGAGCTTTAATGCAAATATGACCGCTGCTAACTCGAGGTCGTGCGTAGGGTAATTCTCCTCGTGTTTCCTCAACTATCTCGAGGCATATGTAATCACTCTGTCCTTCTGCATAAGGACACATCCCAAACCAACTCGAGACGCATCAGTGTAAATCGTATACTTGACCCCTTCCTTTGACAATACTAGCACAGGGGCAGACGTCAGTCAGTCCTTCAGCTCCTGAAATGCTACTTCTGCCTTCTTATTCCAGGCGAACTTCAGATCCTTCCGTGTCAACTGAGACAATGGCTTGTTATCTTCGAGAATTCCCGAATGAATCGTCGATAGTAACCAGCGAGTCTTAGAAAACTCCTCACCTCAGTAACCGAACCAGGATACTTCCAGTCCTAAACTGCGGGTACCTTAGCAAGATCCACCGCTATTCCTTCCTTGGACACCACATGTCCCAGGAACTTAACTTCCTCTTTCCAGAAGTCACACTTCTTGTACTGTGCGAACAACTGGTTCTTCCTCATAGTGTTTAAGACTGCTTGTAGGTGTTCCTCGTGCTCTTTCCGACTCGCAGAGTATATCAGGATGTTATCGATAAACACGATGATAAATCCGTATAGAAATGGCTGAAATACCCTATTCATCAAGTCCATGAACACGGTCGGGGTGTTCGTAAGACCGAACGACATCACGAGGAACTCGTAATGCCCAAAACTGGTCCTGAAGGTCGTCTTCTACACGTCTTCATCCCTGACGTGCAACTGATGATACCCTAACTGTAGATCAATCTTCGAGAAGTATCGCGCCCCTTTCAACTGATCGAACAGATCGTCTATCCTGGGCAAAGGATACTTGTTCTTCGTGGTCAATTGGTTCAACCTGCGGTAATCAATACATAATCGTAGTGACCCATCTTTCTTCTTGACGAACAACACAAATGCTCCCCAAGGAGACACACCGGGTCGTATGAAGCCCTTCTCTACCAGCTCACCAATCTGTTTCCTCAGTTCCTCCATCTCACATCGAGGCATCCGATACATAGGTAATGAAACGGGGGTCGCACTAGGCACAAGATCAATAGTAAAATCAATCTCGCGCCGAGGAGGCAATTCAGGGATCTTCCTGAACACATCCTCAAATTCCCAAACTACTGGCACGTTCCCTAATGTCGGCCCACTAACATGCTCTAGTAAAGAAGCGTAACATCTAACACGACATGGCCAACTAACCTGCACTAGAAAGGTAAAGACCGTGCCATCAGGGTTGTTGGCTGTCACGACCCGATTATCACAATCAATATCTGCCTTCATCTCGGTGAGCCAGTCCATACCGAGGATAATGTCGTAGTGCCATAGTGGGGAGACGATGAAGTCAACGAATACTGTCCTGCTACTCAAGTCTACTGAGCAACCCTCAAACGTCCTTGTGACATCCGAAACAATCCCAGTAGCAGTAGTGAGTCTCACTCCCTATGTGGGAGTAGTATACAAAGCTAGACGCTTAACTGCCGCACATGAAATGATGGAGGTAGTGGACCCAGTGTCCACTAATAAGAAGACAGGAGTACCTTGGACATGTTTATACCTCGAAGGCCATAGGTGCTGTCTCTGGCTCTTCTGCTGTAAGTGCATGGACGCGTGCCTGCTGAGGTCGGTTGGGCTGAGGCATCATAGGTCGCTGAGGCGGCCAAAATCGAGGTGCAGGGGGTTGGAATGATGGATGTGCAGGAATAGTATGCAGGGGGGAGCCGATATATTCTGAGGACGAGTGCGGTCGATCCTCTGCGGTGGCGAGAATCCGCTGTCTCTCATATGTGTGAAGCAGATCTCCGCTGGGTGGCCTGGCCTCCCACAATAAGTGCATGTCACACCCCGTCGCCGCATCGAAACTAGTGGCGCCGAAATCTTGAGAGGAGAGTCTGTGCGAGGCCTCTTGCTAAGGAATGGCCTGCTTGGCATATCTGGTCGGGGCCTAGTAACCATAGCCCCACGAGAACGCGTCAACTGATCCCCGTTAGACTCTGCCCGCATAGACATGTGTACTAGCTCATCATAGGAGGGTATGCTAGCACAACATATCTTCGAGCGAATATCTGGGCGCAAGCCCTAAGAAAAACACCGCATCCGCATCTGTGCATCAGCAAGTATCGTAGGAACATATCGGCCTAACTCCATGAACTGATGCTCATACTCTGACACTGTCATGCCTCCCTATCTGAGGCGTAAGAATTCATTCTCCTTCTCGTGCTGGTACGTCTGGGGATAGTACTTCTCATGAAAGCGGAACTCAAAAGCTGTCCACGTCCATATATAGTCAACTGCAATTGTCCACAGAACACTATCCCACCACAAGCTAGCCTCCTTTTCAAATAGAAAGGTGGCCAACTCGACCTGCTCTTGCTCGGTACAATGTAGCATCCTCAGCATCTTGGAGATGCGATCGAGCCAATATTCGGCCTCCTCAGGTCTGTGAGAACTCGTAAAGGTAGGAGGCCTCAAGCGCTGGAATCGCTCGAGGAGACCACTCGTATCCAGATTCCCCATAAGGTATGAGCAGGAGTAGGGGGAGGTACACCCTCATCTTGAGTAGAAAGCCCAATAGTCTCGGCAGTGCGTACGGATGGTGAAGGTGGAGTCGCACTCCCACCCTAAGCTAAGGCCCCAACAATAGTGGCCAAAAGCTGCTACTGGTGCTGCACCTGTTGCTGGTGCATCATCATCAATAGCTGCTCTAACCTATCCATAGGTGGGACAGACTGTGGCACATGCTGCGTCGAAGAAGACGCATGGTTCTGCTCACGAACCGGTGGTGTGTAAGGTGGCGGTCCAACTGCAGGACCAATAGATGGCTGAGACTCAGGCATAGCCTCACGAACAGGGCCCAACCCGGGGTCCGTATGACCATCACTCTGGGGAGGTGCCTGATCCATCGAATCAGTAAGTGCAAGGCGTGCCATGCTCCGCGTGACCTTCCGTAGCATACCCTATATGACATAGGGTGCAACCCAGGTTAGATTCAACATACACACAAACTTATTACGTAGCATTCATACACAAATTAAAGCAAATCCATGCATTTCATTCACCAAAATTTGTCATAATACATGGAATACAGAGTTACATGAATCATGACAAAAGATGCATGTGAGCTAATACAACCAAAACTTTAAACACTGAAAACAGTCTACTATCTACTACACTACTAGGCCCAGCAACACGAACACAAACATAACTTAAGCAGTAACCAAAACAAGCTTCAAGACAACGGCAGGGATGACTAGGCATCCAAGTCTAGCGAAGGAGGAGGGGCACCCTTATCCTACAAGCAGCACAGGATAGACTTCAACGTACGAGTCACCTTCTTGAACTAATGCTTCATGAGGCCTCGAAGATCCATAATATCTGTCGTAGGACAGCATGACCCTGACGCAGGACAGCATGATCTTCCTCAAGTTGAGCTATATGAGCATCCCTAGTAGCCCGATCAGTGTCCTGCTCCGGTGGTGTAGGAGGGGAGCTCTCCTCCGTATCATGGGCCTCCTCTTCTTCCTCGCTCTCTTCCTCTTCTATTTCAGCTCCACCTTCATCCTCACTCTGTTCTTCTTCACTCTCGGTCTCGTCCTCACTCTCCTCAAGTCGGGCTTGTCATTATCGTGGCCCGATTTCCATCTGATTGAGAGTAGTTTCATTTATGAAATGTTGAGCCACTGGGAGTTATGCGCCAAGACTGTAGCCGACCTCGCGTGCGATCTTGCATATAAGCCGGCCGAAGGGAAGCAAATCGGTCCTTCTATTTGAGCGTGCGGTCAGAACGAACTGTCGCAAAACATACGTGGGCACGCACAACTTCTCTCCCTACCCCACCTGGTATAGAAAGTCGATCATCAGGCGCGTGCACTCACTGTGATTGCTCCACCTGGGATAGACATTGAATGTAAAAATGTGATGGAGTAGATGGAAGTCGTCAGTCATGCTGGTCGCTAGAAGACTGTTATTTGGCTACCACTGAACCAGTCTACCACAAAGAGAACGCGTACGGCGATCCCTTTCTCGTGCATTCTTCAGATTCTTCTCGCTCGTGTGAACTTGACCAAGCGGTATGCCCAGGAGTCAAGCTATCAGGCCAGCGTCGATTGTGACCTCTCGATCTCTTCCGAATGGGATCTTGAACTGTAAGGGATCCAGCGTAGGCTCTCGAATATGGGCATAAAAAATATCAGACAGTACCCTCATTCGTGCGATATTTTCCCTCAAACACAGGGCCCCAACCGGCTTCAGCTAGGCTCTCCATTAGCAGATACTCGCCAAAGAGCCGTCCATCCACCTGAGCTTCAAAAAGGACCCTACAGCCCGCATATCATCCATTGGACAACTCCGCTAGTAGAGCTCTTTGGAGAGGAGCTTGGGGATCGAGGTCCCACTTCGTCCGTATCTCACGCTCAACGCCCGCGCTTATAGTGGCGCCTCTCGGTCTCCTTGCATGAGTGGGGCGACTAGGCCCGACTTCATCCATGACACCCTTTCTCTTTCCCATGAGAGAGAGAAAGGTGGAGATTGAGAAAATGGCCGTAATAACTTCGAATAAAGCCATGGAAAAAGGGAAGAAAAGGAAGAAAAGGGTTGGAGTCTTTAGGCCTCCACGGATTTGGGCCTCCAAGGGGTGTGTAAAGGCTCCAATGGAAGGGAATAAAGAGGGAAAATGAAGAAAGAGGATGGGTAATGGGTGTACACGAATTTGAGCCTCAAATGGGGGATTCAAGAGCTCAAATGAGAGGGAATGGAGAGGTTAGGCAGCAATGGAGAGAGATTTCGAATGTGTGGTGAAGGTGGTGCACGAAAATGAAGGAAGAAGAGGTTGGAGGGGCGATTTTTGTGAAAAATCAGAAGTTTGGGAGAGAAAGGAGAGCTTGGGAGGGCACTTTGTGAAGGAGGGATGTGTATGGAAGGGTTTAAATCGAAACCCTTTGCGTCCGTGGGCCACACTACCCCACACATGCGATCGGCCCGACCTGGCCCGTATGGCGGCGAGGTCCTCACCGACCTCTGGAGGTTTTGGCGAGGGCTCGCCGTTTGGGCGAGGTCATCCCCTCCCCCTTGGTCTAAAAATATGTGGGGCCCACCCTAGGTCCCTTTGGAAGTGCCCCGTTTGGGCCCCACCTATGATTTGAGTCTATTCGGGCTATGTCGGGTACTATCTGATGTATATTTGCATTTAGCAATTTATAAGGGCTGGGATGGGGCCATTTGTGATTTAAACCCGTCGTTTGATGGTCTAGGAGTGATCCGGGGTCACCTCATGCGATCACAGAAGTGTATGGACTCGATCTCGGCGATCGTTTTCGGTGAACTTCGCCAATTGGCGAAACCGGGACTCCTATGACTGTTTCTACATTTTATCGCACCCACCTAAGTTGAGTTTGCGTCAGCGTACATTGTGTGACCATAACCCAGGTCTGGTTTAATCTAAATCATGCTCTGATACCAACTTATAACGCCCTGAAAATCGGGGGTCGAGTAGCAACTTAACTCCCGAGTTCTAAAACATCACTTATGAAACATATATGCTTATGATTCAATGTTGTCTGTGTTAGTGCATTAATCATGAGTGGGATTATACCAAAATAGTAATTCATACTTTAGATCAAGTTGTAAAATGCAAGCGGAAGACTAAAAGACAGAAGGAACGTATAAAAGTCAAAAGATCACGATCGGTTTCTAGAGTATGAATACAACACTGAGTCACTGTACATGTAATATTATAAAAGTCAAAAATATCAAAAATGGTTCAACTGTATTAAAACCCTGTAAACCCGCCGACCAGGAGAACCTAAGCGAAGCCATCAGAGAACTGCATATAAGAGTACTCATCCTGATCGTCGTAGTAATCAGGCTCCGCCTCAAGGTTATGCCATCATCTGAAATCAAGACAGAATCTAGTTGGTGTTTAAAACACCGTCCCGTAACGTGGGAGTGAGTGATCAACTCAGTGGAACAATAAAATAAAAGTTAACATGTTATCAATTCAATCAAGCAGTAATGATAAAGCAATAAATCACACATCCTTAAGTACTCTTGTTAATGCAAGAATGATATGAATGTATGATGCATGCCCTCGCCTACGCTCCCTTAACGACTTCATCTCACGTTCGCGCATGAACAACACTGCCTTAGTGCTTGACCTGCTACTCCTGAACGCACGAGTAATGCAGTGTATGCATATGACTACCAAGTTCTTATTAGTCCTTTTCATACAGCAGGATTAGGAAACTAAGGTACCTCCCTTATATCATTCCCAAACAAGGATCCATTATAGGGTTGTCAGTCCTAGTAAATCTCATACGATGATGCGGTTCTAGGTCGCTGCAAAGGGCTCGTCGCCAAATCAGTACAGGCCTAGTGTATACTCTAGATGCTACAGAAGGGTTGTCGCCTCCACGTAGAATCAGAGTATGCTTGAGGTCACTACAAAGGGCTTGTCACCAATCAGTGTAGGTCAACAGCTCGAATACAGTGTCCCATACCACCGTATTCGGTTCACGAGTCTGGGTTGCTCACTGGTCACTACGGGGAGGTTTGTCGCCCCAGCGTAGGCCGACAACTCGACCACGGTGTCCCATACCACCATGTCCGGCTCATGAGTCTTAGCAGATCAAGGTACCAAGGTTAACGGGATTCCACTGGTGAGTTTGGTACCTTAGGTTCAAGGAGTAGCGTCCATACATGGTGAACATATATCGGCACATCGGGTTATTTGACGGGCTCGACTAGCACGAGCGCACCCAAAGTTGATCGACATGAAGTGCATAAGCTCTCCGTGTGGCCTAACCACTGCCGACAACCTTAGTACGACCCGGGTTCGTCAAACACGTCCTACATGGCGAATGAATATCAGCCACGACTTCAAGCTGGTTACCGATTGCCTAGACTATAACATAGCCCCAATCACATTCAATTCTTAACCAGAAAACATGTGAAGTAGTCAAGAAGATTTAACAAAGTAACTCAAACATGTTAACAAGCATGTTATAAAGCACAATGAATGCAGGAAATACAAACACATACATTTCATAAGTAAGCAATTAAATTAAACAACTTACATGGAGGAAATCATACACATCTCTAATGTAGTTGAGAATCCTATCTCAACACCCACCCTAAGCACTATCATCTAAGTACTTACTCATACAAGCATTTTCACAAACACTTAGAATACAGTTATTAACATACATATCATCTATTGGCCAAAACATGTATTAGGGTGAATCCTTTCGCCAAGTAGTTATTACACATATATTTAGCATATATACATAGTAATTAAACATGGCAAGCACACTTTCATATTTTGTACGTATACGGTATTTTCTATAAATATACAGAATACACTATACGCCATAATTTGCATACATAACTGAATCGCAAAACGAACATCGCATTTTGCATATGAAATAACACCCAGATCATGAATCTATCATTATCCGTCATTGAAAGCGTTGAAAACCATAACCTAAGCGTCTATAGTCCGCACCTTATGCCTTAGAAGCGTGTAATGGACTCAGTTTAAACACCAAGTCTTTAACAACGGTAGAACGACAACCTATGGCATGAAATAGGTTAGCTATTTCATCACTTACACTAGTTGGATCTCTAGAACTGATTAGGGTTAGGATTTCTTACCCAAAAATGGAATCAGAATCGCCGGAAAAGCGATATGCCAGTGATGGTTAGGCACATAGAATAGCAGGATAGAGCAACAGGAATCTCCTCCCACTTCTCTCACACTTTCTCTCTCTTTACTCTCTTCTCTCCTAGGATTTTCTCAAATTCGTATGGAGTGAATGAGAGAGGGTTTAAGGTTCTTATATAGGCCCAGAACTGATGGGAATGACCCCAGGGCCAAGGTATACTTAGGTTATGTCCAAAGGGAGGTTGTTCCGTCTCAACGAAGTACTTCCGGAGCCCCCCCTTGAGCTAAAGGTCGGACTTAAGTTCACTGACCCTGGATCTAGGTTGAGTTAAGTTTTCATTCCAGTCAGGTTCACAGATCACACGTGGTGGACCAGTTTCAGTTTAACGGTCACCGGAACTCGATCAGGATTACAAGTACACTGCCATGTGTATGAAATTTCTCCTAATCCGAGGGTGTATTTGGGTCATATTCTGACGGTCTGATTGCTTATATCAGGCCCGCAAGTGACAAGTCTCAGATTACTTAAATTAGATTTAATTTCTAAAGAAAAATACGTTTTCTCACACACTTCACTCCGGGCTCAAGCGAATAGCCCCGGGACACTATCTGGATTTGATTTCCGAGATGGTTGTCAAGCCCAGCAAGGCGATCCTAATTATATAACTTCGTATTATTCAGACTTTCGACGTGCGGTCCAGATCCGATACGAAGTTTCAATGTGCTCCCGAGAGCAACTAGGTAATGAGATTGATCCTAGATTTCAGGGTAACCTAGCGTCAATGATTCTACATGTTTTGGGTCTTGCAAATCGTATTTAAAGTGGATCAAGCGGATTTCGTAGTTAATCTAGTTTAGCACTTAGTTACTTTTGTCTAATTGCTAAAGGATTTGATCCTGAGCGATTTCTGCCTGAGGTGGTACCCAGGTCTTTGTACAGAATTTTCCGAGACGTTACAATACAACTCACTATCCCAACACTATCATCCCACAAATTGTATCAGAAACGAGGCAGTTTGAATCACGCAAGCCTATCCATAATTGCACATTATCCCTATGGATCTCACAAGTAGATTTTGATTGTCGTGTCTTGTGAATCTAAACCGTTTAACCCAAAACACATGTGATTCACACTACAACATGTTATAATTATATGCTCATGTAAATTCTATTTATACCCTATCCAACCGGGTCTTTCTATCGATCATTCGAAATCAGATATGCGTGAGTTCTGCGTGCGTATGATTAACATTCGCAAGATTAGGTTAAGTATATATGACTGAATTTTAAAAGAAGATCATAAGACATCGAGCGCATTGTAAGCAATTGGTAATGGTTCGGCCGAGTTCAAGCAACTAAGCAAACAACTAGTTTATAGTTAAGTTCGTATGAACACAGACAAATGTCAAGAATTTAGAGAATGCATGATCATGGGAAGAATCTAGAAGCAGAGAGAGGGAGGAAGTAGTTATAGTAACAGTTGAATCTTGGGAAGTGTTTAGAATAGTAAAGAATCGATACAGATGGAAGGTTGAACAAGTTTAGAAATTGTCTCACACCAACCCAAACAAATCAACAAATCAATTATCTTCAATTATCTTTTAGTTATCCTGTCAAATTTAAATTCCTTAGCGTAATCACTACTTTTATCAAGTAAATCCTTTCCCTTAGCGTAACTATTTACTTTTCGCATTTACTACTTGCTTTCTTTATCTTAATTCATAACATAAACGCAGTAGTCGATAATTGTAGTTGTAATTGAAGCACCTCTTAGCGGTCGATTCTAATTTTCCTACCCTGTTTCACTCTTCCTGCATTAGGAAAGTCCTTTCGTATAGAAGTAAAAAAGAAACCCTTCATCAGAGGACGAATCCCACCCTTTGACTATCACCTGATCCATTTACACTTTGAGCGAGTGGCTGAATAGGTGACCGATCTCCTTAGATCTTGGTCATACTTAGTGTCTTCCTACTTTGGCGCTTAGGGTCATTGTTGCTCAGTTTGAATTGGAACCGTAATCCCAATTCTGGCATGCCCATGCACTCATCACCCGTGCTAGAGTGGATCGTCAAAACAGTGAGGAACAATTTTCTGGCACGCCCGGTGGGAATCTATTGTAGGAGTGGTAGGATTGCTGGGAACAATCCCACAATGTCAACCACACCACACCTAGGGGATGACATGCAGGTTTAGGCACCTCCAAGTGAAATTAATCTGAATATCAACCCGACCGAAAACCAAGCAAGGCCGTCGACCACTCACCATATTCTTTCGGAAGAGGTATCAATGATGTTAAGGGATGTTCATACGTGCATCTATATGGTACAAGAGGATAGGAGAATCCAAGTGAAACAACTCCGTCAACATGCCCAAGCACTAACCATTATATGGTTAGCCTAACCAAGGCCATCAACGATTATTAGTCATGGTGACAGAACGAATACAACCTACGCAACAAAATAATGGTAATTGGGTCAGTAATTCTGTCCCTTTCCCACTGACATCACATTACCACCTACTCATCTAGAAGTCAGGAATATGTCGCCTCCTGTAGAGGTTGGGCAACCAGAGCAGGAAGTTAGGAACTATGATAATAGAAATCAAGGACCGCTAATGGGACTTTACCCTCTGCAAGGTCCTAGGTTTCAAGAGAATTTTAATAGATTTGGTCTGGATCATACACCAACCATGAAACATTCACAGATCGATCGTGACTAGATACTGCAATTTGTGCAGGAGGTTGCAGGCTAGGTGTTGGGCCGTAATGCTATCCCTACATATCATAAACCATACACAGAATGGGTGGATCGACAACACCCATTGCCAAGAAATTACTGACCGAATTTCACCTTATTCTTAGGAGAACACGGTCAATCAACTATCTAACATGTTGGCTGGTTCACCATGCAATGTGGCAAATTAGCCAATAATGATTATTATAAATTTCGGTTATTTGGTCACTCGTTAACCGCCACGGCCTTCACGTGGTATTCCAATTTGTTGATGGATTCAATACATAACTGGCAAGAATTGGAAGAAAAGTTTCATGCTAAATTCTTTTCCAAAAATAGGGACATAACCATGGCTGATCTCGCACGATTCTGGCAAATCTTGCGAAAGCTACATTATGTGATTTAAACGAGAAAAGAACCGTTGTAAGGTGGTCATAACCGAAGCCGAATTCATGCAACTCGCATAAGGTGGTTTGGAATACAAACTCCGTAAAAAGTTCGTAAGCACAGAATTTGCCGATTTATATGACCTCACCAAGAAGTTCTCTCGATATGAAGAATTGCTTTAAGAAGGGACTAGGCAAGTAAATTTGTTAATCAGAATGTACTAGAATGATTCTAATTACAAAATTGCAATCACCGAATTAGTGGCTAAGAAACCATTAGTCTACTCGGCATCGGTCAAAGTAGAGTCAGCCGCCCCAACAACCGAGAAGATCCAAAAACTATAACCTTTGATATTAATTGGGCTAAGAATTTTTTTTCACTACATGTTAGAAACAAATTTCATTAAGGTTTCCATTAATCAAAAGATACCTTCGGTCGAGGAATCAAGAAGGTTGACTATTGTAAATGGCATGGATCTCCTCCCATTCCACTAATAAATGCGTTATTTTTAGGAATCTCATTTAAGAATACATCGACCTCGAATTACTAAAAAATTTGAAAAAGGAAAAAGAAGCCATGCTAATTGATACCGATCCATTCCTAGCCAGTATGGAAATAAACACAATCACAGTTAACTAGAGGAATCGACCTCTACTGAAAATAAAACTCAGTTCAGGAAGTCTACGTAAAACGAACGGTCGATATGTCCCCAGACAACAGTGGGTATCTCAATATCAGGACATATACAGACAAAAGAATATCGGTTATGTGACCGTTGTGCTCGAGAGATCCGTTGGCGACCTAAAGACTGTCCCAGACTAGAAAATCACAATCATGGCAATAGTCGAGATTGCTAGTGGTCAAGGCAGATAGCATCTAATCACTAGTCGCATTGGGAATCGCCCTCGACTAGGATGGTCAAACCCCCTGCTACACGAGAAGGGGTATGGAAACGATTTATGCATCCAAAGTTCCCAATGGTACCAAAAAATCTGACTAGAACTCAGAAATGTTGTTGGCAGAGAAATATGGCCGTAATGAAAAGAGAGAGAAAAGAGAACTAAGAACTTCTTTGACCAGAACCCAACTTACCACATCCATTCTGGAAAGTTCCTCCTCCAGAGGATCGGATAGTAGTGAACATGGTCAAAGCAATTACTCTGCATACTGATTAAGGGAGTAAAGTTACTCTCAAAAGTATTGAGACATCGGTTGTGTTTAAAGAAGAAGACGGTGTTGGCAACTTGTTGGATTATTTTAGCAAGGATTGCCTCCCCACAGAAGAGTGGTTCCATAGTGAATTCATGCCTACCGTGAATAGGCCAAGGGATATAATGGCCGATTTGCCAATTGACCCCACAAGGAATGAAACCCCTAGTAAGACTGATGGGATCAAGTCTGATATGTTATAGGGACAAGGTTTCGATAGTAACATTGTGTGTGGTTCACTGCCCACCAACAGTATTTCATTGTAATATGGTACTTACTTTATTGTCTGACTTTCAGGCAAGAGTTACTCAACCAAACACAATGCCTGGAGATGTGGAAGAAAATGTTTCCCAAGTTGTTATTCATCACTCTTCTTCCCCCTATGATGAAGGGAAACAAGATAAGGCATTGCATGCCGACAGTCACTGTAGCGACCGACAGGACTACCGATAGATTGATTATCGATAAAGCCACCATTGACATGACGCATCACCTCAAGCCATTATATATTTCAGCGCATTTAGATGGATGTCCTGTTACTAGAATTTTAGTGGACAATGGGGCCATAATAAATTTACTACCAAAAAGAATGATGACCAAACTAGGAAAGACGACAACCAGTTTGATCCTTTCTGAAGTAACTGTTAGCAATTTTGCTAGCCAAGTTACTAATACACATGGGTTCTACCGTTCGCCTTAACGGTAGGCACTATGTATGTTTTGGCACTATTCTTTGTAGTTAACCCTACGTCAAGTTACAATGCCCTAATAGGGAGAGATTGGATTCATTCCTTCGCATGCATCCCCTCTTCTCTTCACTAGTTTGTCATCTTTTGGAACCAAAATAGGGTCATGCTCGTTTTGGCTGATAACAATCCCTTTTTAGCCACATCAAATGCCAATGAAGCTTATTACTATCGCAAGGAAATAGGGCCCATCAAGTTCACTAGAAGAAATAAGTATGGACGGCCGATGTGTATCTCATTAAAGAAAAACCTATATAGCATGATTCAGGCTATGCTGGTCCATGAGAACGAAACTCAACCGAAGGGCTTATCCCTTTATCGGCCGACTGCAAGGTGTGTTATTGAAGAGATATCATGATCGTGACAAGTGAAGGCGTAGTGTACCTGGCTGATTTCGTGGCAAGAATAAAGAGACTCAAAGGAAGCCTAAAAGGAATCGATGAAGGTGTCTTTATGAACTTGGACGAGTCGGATGAATCTAAAATTGCGGTTTAGACCGCTCTAGTAAAAGTATGGAATAAGTCAAAGTGTCCTAGAGGAGGGTGAATAAGACTTTATAAAATTTATGCCAATTTAAACTCCTAGTTCCTCAATCTTGATCTAATATGCAATTAATCAAGATGCATTAAACTTAACTCTACAGGCTTCCAAGCCAAGTAGAGAATCCAAACAATAGACTACTTAGAATGAACAATTTAAGCAGTTGGTCTATGTAGGATGTATGAGTGCGTGGAATGTGCTTCCTATTAGTTCTAACCATTCACATGCATCATTTTAAGCAATCAAGATAAACATGATCAAATGAGTCCACAAATAGCAATCCCAAACACAATCATATATAGTGGTTCAGCTATATGCCTACTCCACTCCCGGCAGACACACTCAACCCTTGAGTGTACCGGATTTCACTAACGGAGGTTTCAAATTAGGTTCACCTCAAACCGTTACAACCTACATAAGGTTGACACTAGGACCTACACAAGGTTTCTAATAATGCCTACACAAGGCAACTCGTCCTGCACAAAGACTCAAACATGCTTACACAAGGCAACATACATGCCTACACAAGGCAACTCGTCCTACGCAAGGACTCAAACATGCCTACATAAGGCATACAAACATGCCTACACAAGGCAACTCATCCTACACAAGGACTCAAACATGCCTACATAAGGCAATTCGTCCTACACAAGGACTCAAACATGCCTACACAAGGCAACATACATGCCTACATAAGGCATCTCTTCCTACATAAGGACTCAAACATGCCTACACAAGGCAACTCGTCCTACATAAGGACTCAAACGTGCCTACAAAAGGCAACATACATGCCTACACAAGGCAACTCGTCCTACATAAGGCAACATACATGCCTACACAAGGCATACAAACTTTCCTACACAAGGCAAACACACATGCCTACACAAGGCACAACATGTCCTACACAAGGACTCTATACATATTCTCCCATCAGAGGCCTGTAAAAGGTCTTGATGATCTTTAACACACAACCTGAGGAATCAATCCTACGCAAAGAAGGATCCTTGGGGTTTGTGGACTCTTAGACTTTACCTGAAAGTAGGTGAGCCCCGTTTAACGCATGATGAAGACGATCTCCCTTGATGACAGAGATTCTTTAGCTCCCTTGAAATGAAGCACTTGAAGATGCTCTACTGTAAGTAGCTGGGGTTGGGTCAAGGTGTTTGGTGGAATCTACTCTATTAATTATGAATCTTTAAAGAGACAGAGTAATTTTAGGGTTTGTGCATTCAATAGATTCCAGCCTAATGATTTGCCATTAAGAGTTGCTTGAAGATCCTTGAATGGTGAAGTTCATTCTCCAATCCAATCTATTGAGTATTCAATGAATAAGAAGGGGTTGGGGAATGAACTTTCATGAGAAGAAGGTTAATAATGGTAGGTAAGAAGCTACCTCCTTGGAACACTCTCTTTTTCTCAATACATTACTAGAACTGAGCTTCTGTTTATAAAGGCAAAAAGTCCGACGGTAACATAATTGTCAGAATTGGACTGCGTTTGATGTCATTGAACCTGTTTCGATGTCATCAAGGTTTGAATCTCGATGTCATCGAATCTAGTTCGATTCATCGAATTTATGCGTGATTTATCTTCAAACCTTGCTGGACGTTTTTGGGACCTTATTCGATGCCATCGAACCTGGTTCGAAGTCATCAGATTTGAATCTCGATGTTAACGAACCTATTTCAATTCCTCGAACTTTTTAAGGGCTTTTCCTTGGAAGCTCGCTAGATATTTTCTTATCTTCTTTTGATGTCATCGAACCTATTTCGATGTCATCGAAGGTTGAATTCTGATGACATCGAGTCTAGTTCGATTTCTCAAACTTTTTAGGGCAATTTCCTTGAAAGCTCGCTGGACAGTTTCTTGTCCTTTTTCGATGTCAGCAAAGTTTGAATTTTGATGTCATCGAGTCTGATTCGATTCCTCGAATTTTCTAGAACATTTTTCAAGAAGTTTGCTGGATAAAAACTCTGCTTTCTTCGATGTCATCGAATCACTGTCGATGACATCAAATATCCATGTTCGATGTCATCAAAGGTACGTTCGATGAATTGAATTTTTCGTCCATATATTCATTTGGTTGCTGGACATATGAGAGTCATTTTCGATGTCATCAAGACATGTTCAAAGTCATCGAACATGAGTGTTCGATGTCATCGAACCAAGCTTGATAACTTGAAGTGACATGCAGAGAACTGTAGAAGGTTTACTTATTTGCACAAAGTCTTCAAACATAAAATTCCTTTGTTGTTCTACGATTTTTGAAGGGAATTATATACCTGGGTGTTTTGGTCATGGGATGTGAGGCTTAATTTACCTTTGATGTTCCTAAATCACACATCCAGTTGAGGCATCATCTTGTATTGTCTTCACTTGGGGCTCACTTGACTTATCGACTCAACCGACATGCTAATTGCAAACAAAGGCACTTTCAATCTCCCCCTTTGTCAATTATGTGACAAAACACCTAGAATAACCTAAATTGCGTGTACATTAACTTTACACAATTTTACAAGGATTCCTACCTAACACATACAATAGAGTGACTTTTCTTGCAGCTGCTCCCCCTCCCTGTCAACCTGCATCACCATGTTCTGAAAGTATACAACCATAGAGTTTACATGGTGGGATTGTTCTCCCCCTTTTTGTCAATGATTGGCAAAGGGTTAGTATATACCAATATCATACAGTACGACTGAAGTGACATTTGTAAAGAGGAGGATATTAAAACATCATTGCACAATATATAACCTTAATTCCAAGCATATATATCATTCAAACACATGTACAATATAGAGATTTAACATCATTTAACCAATATCATACTGCCCAAGCTTGGCAGGCATTAAGCATCTCATCATCAAAATATTTTAAGAAATATTTAGCCCATCCATGGGCATAACCATTCAACAAAAAGAAATATTCTAAAACGTTTAGCCCTTCCAAGGCATGACCAACAAGTTAGACTATCCATGTCAGTAAGTCATCACATACACACACATATACTTAGGGCACCCAAAAAGATATCTATGCCCTAAGCATCAATAGTCAATAAGTGTATGTGATGAGGTAACAACAACAAGAAAATGCTATGGTGTCGGAGCTATGTCTGATGGAGCGGTGTCGTGTCACGCCCCAGACTCGGTGATCGGACTCACAAGGAACCTGATAGCTTGTTCCGGTCGCAACAGCCTCCGTAGCACCCCATTCTCGGCTCCTGAGGTAGGATTCTGATCCTGGGATCTTACAAGGAGGGTTTCCATATTACAATTCCAATCCAATAGAGCATACCCAAGATCATAGCAAGTAAATCTCAGAAATAAACCAAGGAACACACTGCGAAATCCACTAAGAATTTAAACTTTACAAGTACAAGGTTCAAAAGGAAATACATAATATAGAAAGATGGAAGGAAAGGTCTGTAACAGGTCCTCATCTCGTGTCAACCAAATCCATAGCTCTTCCGCTACTGCGCTGACGTAGGGTCTCCTGCACACATCAATTGTGCATAAACTTATAAAAAGCTTAAAGGGTGGTGAAAGTGTGTGACAATGGTGCGCAGAAGAATAATAGGGGATGCAGAAGGGTAACATGATCAATGTCAATATCACTAGCCTTACCCAGACTAAGCCACGAATGCAGGAAGCCATACCAAGGCTATGCAATGCAATAAGGCTTATACAGCCGATACCAATGCAATGCGAAGTAATGTCAATGCTCATAACCAGTCCACACATCCCATATAGTTCCATCATAAGGAATACCACCCGGGTCTAATGTACTATAGGATGACTGCCACTCTCAAGACTGCACAGTCAAACGAACGTAAGAGACCACACTACCCGCTTGTAGACAGCCAATCACCAACGAGGCTCGTTGGTAGCAGACCCACTCATGAGATGGTCAGACTCAGCCTAGTAATGCCCATTCACTCAGGCAGATAAGGCCACATCCCATCTCAACCGATTACACGACAGTGGAAGACGCGGCCTAACGGTGTAAGGCACTCGGGCGCTCATAACTTTCACTCGGTCATGGCGTTGAGGCGTCCTCTAGGTACCTTGATGGTTTCGGGGCTTTCACCCAGGGATATCCTATGCACCCCAAATGCTCAAATGATATATTTTCGGTGTCCACATACGGCCATCCAAGAATACCCCTGTGAAGGCAAGGCCCTGATGAAGTAAGGGCGATAATATCCATGAGATGTGATGCCAAATGCATGAATCACGCATACCAATCATGCACTAGCTCCAAGCACTCAATGTGCACAAGAGGGGAAAACTCCATCCCTCTATCATATCAACCCAATGATGCATATGGGTCATGAGGGTGAAATAAGTGCACCATACGGCGATGATGACGTGGAATACACTCCTCCTTCCCGAGGAGGGATCAAGTCTAGATATATAGACAGATACTCTAAGGAGAAATCCTCAAGTGGGGGCCCAATAGATTGGGGTAGCCCACAAGGCTAAGGAAAATAATATATGAGCCTAGAAGGATAAGCAGTCCTAATAAGAGTCTACGGTGGGCCTTTAACCACCTATAGAAAACCCATGGGCCTACCTTAGGATCACCAAGGAGGACATCCAACCTCAACTATTTCCCAAGAGGTAGCCCGCCTCTAACCAAATACGAATCAAGGCCCAAGGCCTATACTAATCATGGGCAATCATACAAAGCCCAACTCATAGGGAGCATAGTTGGCCCATAAGCAAGGTTTGGGCCCAAACATAAGGGTCATAAACCCACATATTGTGGTGGGCCTAATGGGCAGCCCGGTAATCCAACCATAAGGGCAATCCTTATACTTAATTTAAGTGAATTGGGCCTCACAAATGGGCCCAAGTACAAGGTTATTTTGGTGGGCAACCAAGGGCCCAACTACTAGTATATTACGACCCACAAACCCATCACAATAAGTAGTAAATATAGGCCCAAAGGTCAAGGGGCCTATCTAGAAAGTTTCAGGATAAAAGGGTCTAGGGAAATTCAACCATTAACTATGAACATTGATCCAATAAAAACCCAACTGGAGTGGGCCTCAAGTGTGCATTAATTTAGCCCAAAGGCACATTAGGAAAAAGACATGATATGTGTTTAAAACATTCCCAAATCTAGTGGGACATGTTACCCCAAAATATACAATCTATGGGCAACAAGTTTGGGCCTGTTGTTAGAATTCTAGCCCACCTGCTTCTGGGCCTGCTGAAGTCCAGCAATAAACGTTAATTTATAAAATTATAATTCCTTGGTGACCCACACACATCACTGTGGGCCCTACTAGATAAATGGAGTGCACAAAACACCTAAATCAGGTGGACCATGCTGCTGGACTGGACATCCAGTAGCAGCCCAATGGGCCTGGGCGTCCTTGCTTGGGCGGTCCATGGGGCCATGGACGGCTGCCCCAATGGACATCAAAGTGGGTCCCATATGTGGATTTACCATAGGGAAGTGGGCCACGTACCATGTGGACCACAATCTGGATGAACGGCATGGATACAAAATACATCATGGTGGGCCATTTGGGGTTGGGACGGCCAGCCATGGCTGGACGCCAGCCTAGCTGAAACGTCTAACTGTGGCTGTCCATCCAACAATAATTTCTCCCATTTTGGTTTGAAGGGTGGTAGCCCACACCCCCAAGAAGGGTCCCAATATGCTAGACCACACAATGGACCAATAAGGAAGCCTAAAGCCCAAGCAAAACAAGGAAAAGCAACATGGACAACAAGGTAAAACAAAATTTCTGCTACACCAAATACATTGCTATCCATATAATGTTTACCCTAGAAAGTGGGCTCAATCCATGCCTAAAAGGGGAGGGGTGAATGGCTAGTATTTTTTCTCATAAAATACATCAAGGTGGGGTCCACAAAAGTGGCCCGCCACTCCTAAAAACCAAGTTGAAATATGTATTTTCCCTTCATACCTTAAGGCTGGACGGTCCAGCAAGGTGGACCATCCACCCCTATGGGCCACCCTTTTTTGGGTCCCATTGCATGGACAACCTGAGGTGGAATTTGGCGTATTACAAGATGGGGTGCACTACTCCAAGGTACACCCTATATCAGCAAAGAAAGGTGGTCTAAAAGATGGGCCAATCCCAAGCCAAAATTCTGCTACAATAGTCCAATAAATCTGTCCCAAAATTCTGGGCAGCCATATATGGCTGGATATTCCAGCCCATATCAGGGATTATACATCGATCCAAGGGTGGTGTGGCCTTCCTTAGTGGGCCCCACTAGTGTCTAAATCAAATCCCCAAGCCACATCAGTTGCATGCATCATTTAAGGTAGCAAATGGGACACCCAAACCGTTGGTGTAGGTGGGTATGGGTGTAACGATCCAAAAATCGGGGGTCGAGCAAAGCTCAACTCCCGACTTCCAACGCGTCACTTATACAACATAGATAATGATGTTTAAATGTTGTTCATGTTAGTGTATTAAACATGAGTGGGATTACACTAAAACAACATATGAAACTCTTGAGTTAATGGAAATAAGCAAGCGGAAGACTGAACTAAATATATAAAGTATATACGTGTTTCACAACCTCTAGAGTATAAACGTGCTATCGGGTTGAATAAATACATAATTTGTTTCAAAATATACAAAATATTAGAATGTAAATGTTTAACTAATCTAATGTCCCTATAATCCCGGCGACACAACTTTAAGTCTACACAGACCCGCCTGAGAGCTGAACGTAGGAGAACTCCTCGTCATCAAAGAAGTCCGGCTCCGTTGCAAAAGCCTCATCACAACCTGCATCTAAACCAGAGTCTAGTTGTTGTTTTAAAACACCGTCTTAGAGTGGGAGTGAGTGATTAACTCAGTGGTACTATAAGGCAAAGGTTAACATATTATCAATTCAGTCAAACAATAATGATAAATCAGTACAACAATCATGTCCTAAGTACTCTTGTTAATGTAGGAATGGTATGCTGTAATGATGCATGCCCTCACTTGCACCCCTTCAGCGACATCATCTCACGATCGCGCATGACAAACTCCCAAAAAGAGAGCTTCTTCGCCAAATCACATGCAATGCGGTGCATGGCCGTGTTAGTCAAGTAATTTATTAGGCTTATTCATACAGCAGATTCGGGAAGCTAAGGTACCTCCCTTTATATCATTTACCCAAACAATGATCTATTTAGGATCGTCAATCCTAGTTAATCACATACGATAGGCAAGTTATAGTGCAACATCACCCCTAATTGAAAAGCAGTGGATAAGCAAGTTCACGAGTTTACACTCGAGGTCACTACGGAGAGGGTCGTCACCTCAGCGTAGGCCTAGTTTATACTCGAGGTCACTGCGGGAGGCTCGTCACCTGAACGTAGGCTGACAGCTCGAATACAGTGTCCCATACCACGGTATTCGGCTCACGAGTTTGGGTTGCTCACTGAACACTACGGGGAGGCTCGTCACCCCAGTGTAGGCCGACAACTCGACCATAGTGCCCCATACCACCATGCCTTGGACATGAGTCTTAGCGGATCATGGTACCATGGTTGAAGTGGATTTTACATTGGTAAGTGGTACCTTAGATTCAAGCAGTAGTGTCCATACATAGTAAACACACAATAGGTCAATCGGGTTATTTAACAAGTTCGATTGGTACGAGCGCACACTGAATAATCGACATGGAACACATGAGCACTCCTCATGGCCTCACCACTGTTGATAATCACCGTACGACTCGGATTCATTGAAAGTATCCAAGGTGGTGAAACTAGTTCGGTCACTCAATCGGGGACCATTACTGACTGCCTGGACTACATAGTAGTCCCAATCATACTCAAATGCAATAGGTAGTCACATGTGATATTCATAACAACATTTAACAAACAAACCAGACATAATTCTCATTTGAGCATTTTATCAAACACATTGAACATATTATTATACATATGCATTTCATCCATAAATCACGTAATAGTAATTTAGATTACACGAAGGAAACTATAAATATGGATAAGGTAGTTGAGAATCCTATCTCAACACCCTTATTAAATAGAATTCATCAAACAATTTCTCATTCAGACATTTTATCAAACACTTAGACTACACATTACTACATACATGAACTAAGTTAGTTATAGCATATATTACGCTAAATCCTTTGATAAAGGAGTTGTCATACATACAACAAACATGTATTCTAGGTTAATAGTCATGCCAAGCACAAATTATAATTTCAACATCATTCAAACATTTCAACAAACACATGGAATGCAGTATATATTCACATAGTTCACACACATATATAATTTATCGAATACATCGTAACTAAGATCATATGGCAGCAATTAAGTCAGACATAAATCATTGCTGCATTGAAAGCCTTGAAAACCATAACCTAAACGTTTATAGTCTGCACCTTTCGTCGGTTTGCTCGTTTCGAATCCTACACTTCCATTTACAGAACAATAGCTACCTAAATCACGAAAGAGGTTAGCCACTTCATCGATTCCTCTATTTGGATTCCTAAAACAAGATTAGGGTTAGGATTTCTTACCCAAATCAATGTTAGAATCGAAGGTGTAACGATGGTGGGGTGGTGATTCGGTAGTTGAAGTAGTGGGAGTGAATCCCAATAACGATCTCCCAAACTCACTCTCTTCTCCTCACTCTTTCCTCCTCTTTTGTCTCTTCTCTCACCTAGGGTTTGAGAAATTCGTATGGAATGAGAGAAGGGTGGTTTAAGGTCCTTATATAGGCTCAGAAGTGATGTCAATGGCCCCAAGGCCATGGTATACTTAAGGTATATGCAAAGGGTAACTGTTTCGGGCCAACGGGACCCCTAGGAAGGTCCATTTCTCACCTAAGTCATGGAGCAAGTTCCCTGACAATGGATCTATGTCAAGACTGTGTTTATGGTGCGATCCGACAAACTGATCGGCCGAGAAGGGCCTGCATCAGATCAATGGTCGTCGTTACTCGATCAGGACCACAAGTATACCGATAAGACCAGGGAAATTTCACTGATCTAAGGGTATAGTTTGGTCAGAAACTGACGGTCTGAAACCTTTGATTTTGCCCGTAAGTGAATAACCCAAATCACTTAAGTTTGAGTTCATTTTCTAAAGATATTCGCGTTTCTCATACACTTTGCTCAATGCTGAAGTTGTGCGTTTCTAGATACTATTTGGGCTCGATTTGTGTGATGGTTGTTAAGTCCAGTAAGGCGGTCATAACCTTATAGTTTCATGGTAATCGGACTTTAGACATGCGGTCCACGTCCGATACGGAGTTTCAATGTGCTCTCAAGAGCAACTGGGTTTTCAGATTGCTCATAGGTTTTTAGGTAATGTTAAGTTAGTAATTTTAATGGTTATAGGTCTTGCCATTCGTATAGATAGTGGTTCGTGCTAATTCCACAAATTATTTAGCTAAGTACTTAATTAATTTTCGTCTAATTTCTAAAGGATTCGGTCCTTAGGGATTTTTGCCTGAGGTGGTACTCAAGTCTTTGTACAGATTTTTTCGAGACGTTACAATCTACCCCCCTTAAAGAAAGATTTCATCCCTGAAATTAGTACCTTTTCATACTCCTCGAGGATCTGAGGGTAGTTCTTACAGACCTCGTCTTCTGTCTCCCAAGTAGCCTCTTCCTCAGTATGGTGTGTCCACAGTACTTTCACAAGTGGGATCACTTTGCTGCGTAACACCTATTCCTTCCTATCAAGAACACATGTTGGTCGCAGTACATAGGTAGCATTTTCACTCAACTGTACTTGCTCCCATTTGATAATATAGGAAAGGTCAGGAATGTATTTCTTCATCTTCGATACATGAAATACGTTGTGCACGCCTGCGAGTGGCATGGGCAAAGCAAGGCGGTATGCTACCACACCTACTTGGTCTAGAATCTGAAATGAACTAATAAATCGTGGCGTGAGTTTTCCCTTCTTGCCAAATCGAAGGACTTCCTTCATTGGGGAAACCTTAAGGAATACGTGGTCCCCAACTGCAAATTCTAGCTGTTGTCGTCTAGTATCGGCGTAACTCTTTTGTCTGCTTTGTACTGTAAGAAGTCGATGCCTGATAATGTCGATATTCTTTGAGGTCGCCTGTACTAAATCTGGGCCAATTAAACTCTTCTCACCAACCTCTGCTCAACAATGCAGCGCTCGACATGGACGCCCATACAAGGCCTCGTAGGGAGCCATGCCAATGCTTGCTTGGAAGCTGTTGTTATAAGCGAACTCAGCATAGGGAAGATAGTCATCCCAACTGTCCTTGAAATCGAACACACATGCTCGGAACATATCTTCTAATATCTGGTTTACCCGTTCCGTTTGCTTATAGGTCTGAGGGTGGAACGCGATACTGAACTTCAGTTTCACTCCCATTGCTTCCTGTCTCGATTCAACACAATCTCCTTGATGTACAGCTTGGCTAAATCGTCTGCTGAGTTTGAAACTCTAATCGAGAGGAAAGGAGAGCCGATTTCGTCAATCGGTCCACAATCACTCAAATGGAGTCATGTCCTTTCCTCGTCTTCGGTAACCCGAAAATGAAATCCATAGATATGAAATCCCATTTCCATTTAGCTATGGGCATGGGTTGAAGTAATCCAGGAGGTCGGCAATGTTCAGCTTTGATCTGCTGGCACGTGAGATAACGGGATACAAAGTCTGTTATGTGGGCCTTCATGTTATCCCACCAGTACGAACACTTCATGTCTCGGTACATCTTCATACTGCCAGGATGCATTACCATCCTTGAATTGTGAGTGGCGTCTAGGACTTCCCTTCTCAAGTCATGGAGATTCGGGACGCATAGGCAGCCACGATAACGTAAACCCCAATCCAAACCAATTCTCCATTTGGAGTCTTCATCGTCACTAGCTCACTTTCTCATCTCCACCAACCATTCATCTTCTCTCTGAGCCGCAATGATTCGGTCATCAATAAGTGGCTGTACACAAATATGTGTGACGCTCACTAATGACTCCTCTACTGCAAGCTTCAGTTTGAAGTCTCGCACAAATTCTACCATGTTCCATTCTTCTATCATGAGCGGAGCTGCAAATTCTATTATCTTCTTGTGGCTCAAAACATCTCCCACAAGGTTAGCCTGACGGGATGACAGGAAACCTCAAACTTGAAGTCCTTTAAGGTTTCCATCCAACATCGTTGCCTCATATTTAGGTCTCTCTGCGTGAATATGTACTTGAGGCTCTTGTGGTTGCAAAAGAGCTTGAACTCCTCTCCGTAGAGGTAATGTCTCCAGAGCTTTAATGCAAAGATGACAGCTGTCAATTCCAGGTCATGCGTAGGGTAGTTTTCTTCGTGTTACCTCAACTATCGTGACGCATAGGCAATCACTATGTCCTTCTGCATAAGAACACAACTCAAACCAACATGAGACGCGTCGGTGTATATCATATATTTGACCCCTTGCTCTGGCAATACTAGCACAGGGGTGGACGTCAGCTTGTCCTTCAATTCCAGAAAGGCTACTTCTACTTTCTCGTTCCAGGCGAACTTAAGATCTTTTCGAGTAAGCTGGGACAACGGTCTAGCTATCTTGGAAAAATCTTTAATAAATCGCTGATAGTAACCTGCCAGTCCCAGGAAGCTCCCCACTTCTGTAACTGTTCACTTCCCAAGTATACGGTTATGATGTAGTAATAAACTCGGTAAGACCGAGATCGAATCCACAGGGACTGAAACCTGTACGTAATCTAAAAATAACTAGAACTAGAACTAGAACTAGAATGAGATGGAATCTAAACCAAGTGAATATGAAGGAATAATGGTGAAAATATTAATCTAAAACTAGTGAAATTTAAAGGTAGGAAACTAGGGTGCCAAGGATCCACTTGTAGAGATTAGGGAGATCTACGGTCGATTCATGAACTCAACTGGACTTCGAGTCTCATCTTCATCCAGTTGGAAGATATAACCTGAAATTCAAATCTGAACGTCTTTTGATCTAGTTTTAAAGAGATAAGATTGAAGTAAATTAGAATGGATTCCATCACAAAACCATGCCCATGAGACAAAGCAAACAATAGAATTAAATTGATCTACAGTCAATCTGAGAGATGTATGAACGGTAGGAAGGGTGTCGTCATCTAACCATGCATAGGAGACGATGGTGAACAACAAGGCTTGCTGACTTCATAATCACAAAAAGGAAAAGGAAATACTCAAGCCATCACAGATCTATTGTAATTTCAGTCACAACAAACATTAACAACTAAAGGCATTCCTTAATTATGAACTAAGATCAAATTTATGCAAACATAAATCAGCCCCATAGGAATCAGTCTCATCACTCCACAAGCTTCTCCTCTTAGCCCTAGCTAAGAGGTTCAGTCCAACATGAATGGG
The DNA here is from genome assembly GCA_021015155.1 of Magnolia officinalis. Lineage (NCBI taxonomy): Eukaryota > Viridiplantae > Streptophyta > Magnoliopsida > Magnoliales > Magnoliaceae > Magnolia > Magnolia officinalis. The sequence goes on along the minus strand of JAJHSJ010000010.1, from coordinate 27,186,673 downwards.
CTAGATCCCTTAAACAAAACAAAATAAAATAAAAAAAGAAAAAGAAAAAAAAAAACTCTACTATCTTTCTGTCTCTCTGCTCCACGTCCAGCCTAAGATCAGATGAATCCCCCTCACGTTCTCTCTCTTTGTTTCTTTTATAGGCATGGAGGTCGGTCTGCAAGCCTTCTTTACGTAGCTGGAGTCGGTGCAGACGTGTGTAGCAACAAGTCGGTTTACCCAACCGACTCTGTTTCGCAGCCAACGAAAAATGCAAAAGAAACCTTGCGTTTGATGCTTGGTGGGGCCCATATTTTATGGTTACTGAAGAATCATATCTGTCCACTAGTTTCGTGGTGTCGATTTAGGCCACTCTTCCAAAATTGAAGTGGATTCGAGCTCTGGGTGGACCACACCACTAATCTACGTGGTGGCTTTTCCCTGCCGCTGTGTTCTTGAATGTCTGTATGGGTCCACATGCTTGGCATGGGCTTGATCACTTTTATCACACGAACCCAATGGACGGACCGGATCATCTGTTCGAAGTGATCTTGATGGTCATTACAATCCGTCCGCAACCCCTGTTCTTGCATTCATGGCGGAGATTCATGTGTGTGTAACCCATGGGTCCCACACTCCCTATTTCTTGAGGAATCCATGCTGTCCATTGAATTTCCCTAAAAAAACCATTCAGGAATGTGCAGTTTTGGATTAATTCGAGTGTGGCCCACAGATTCCTCTAACTACCGTCCATCCTCCGTTTGGATGATTTAAATCCGATACACTCTTTCCGATGGAATTCCATCACCTAGGCCTAGACGAGGGGGATCGTAGGATTCTAATGGATGGTCCAGATCAGACCGTCGAATCACAATAGCGGCCCACAAGGATCGTCCTCAAGTCCATGTACACGAACGTTGCAGGCGGGAGTTGTTGAAGATAGTCGAGTCAGCGCCTGGTGACCTGACTTGGTGCATTCAGTGTACGACGCCCCTCATGCACATAGTGTACACGCACCTTAAACGTGGGGTCCATTGAGATGTTTGTGAGAAATCCGCTCCATCCATCCATTTTGAAAGCTCAGTTAAGACGTTGAATCCAAAATCGAAGCGTATCCAGTGATCAGGTGGGCGTCAGATTACTGATATGGGGGCTGATCTATCCGTTGGACCACTTCTAGAGGGATCTAATGGCTGAAATTTTACTTGTACGGTTAATTTATGGTCTTCATGCTATTTGTAACGTTTCAAGCCGAACGAATGGTGAGAACCTTGTGATCTTGCAATCTGGACCCTTTTTAGGCCACTTGAGCTTCAGTTTCTCTATTTTCTTGGATCTCTGACGTGTAAATCCATTGATCTTGGTCCCCTGGGGTCCGTCCCTTACCTTGGTGTCTTTGAGTGTTAAATCTATGCTTTTAGCACCCTGTTGCAGTCCAAGCTCGTGAATTCACCTTGCAACACAAACACGCTTAAAAGAAGACGTTAACAATATCATGCTTATAAAATCCGGTAATAATTGGGGTCTAATATGCAATATTTGACCCTTAACACAACTCCCAACCAACATTTTGCTAGTCCCGAGCAAAGTATATGAAAAATAAATTGAGAATTACAGGGCAATTTCTAAAAACTCGAGTGATTTTTTAAAAACAATCCAGATATTGGAAGTCTAAGATTCATGAATGTTGGGCATTACATTCTCATATACTCAAGCGCACGGTAGACTTCATAATCAAGATCAAAGTATTAATCCGCCAATTAAAAATTTCTATACATTAAGATCCATGAGTGTATAGTGTAATCTTGGCTTAGCAACTTTAAGATTTACTTCTTTTTTTCTTGATATCATTGGTAACCAATAAGAGGATTCATGACAACCAAAACCTGAACCAAAACCTGCCTCATAAATTCCAACTTTTGATTTTTCTATTAAAAGTAATGCCAAGGAGGGAAATCAAATCCTCACCTATAGGGAGCAAACCTATGGTAAAGACCATTCGCCTAGCCCTTTCCGACTGTCATTCTTGGGGAATCAACCTTCACCTATAGGGAGCAAACATATGGTGAAGACCATTCGCCCAACCCTTTCAATTCTTCTTTATAAACATGATGGTATTTCTCAGGCTGGTTCCTCTCATGCTTAGTAATTACCAAGTTAATCCTTCAATATTGAACTGAAACCTCCATGTGTAAGCAAGATGTGACATGTGAAATCATGATTCAATCAATGTTTAAAACTTCTAATCATAGATTGATAAGTCGAACTCAACTGTGAAATCTATCAGACAACTAAATCCAAGAGACATAAATCCCCAACACTCCGTATCTTATAGTTCTAAATCAATGATGACTGTCAAAATCACTTCGAATTCACAAGAATTTCCAGAAAAATTTTAAAAATGTTCATAATTTTTTCTAAAGAAATTAAATCCAATGGGCTAGCTATATTTGATTTTGATTCCAAGAAGAAGGAATACATCAATTCCTCTTTTTAATTCAGATAGGAATGCAGAAACAAAATCAAATAAATAAAGCTAACAAAAGAGAATATTAAATATGCACAGCGTAGCTTAAATAACACAAACTTATCTCAGAGTGATGCCTTGATTTTTCTTGAATTCAATTCTTGAAAAACTCTGAAATTCGTGTTCTATTTATAGTTGTAGAAATCGCATCTTCGACTGGTCGTGTGGCCACCACGACTGGTCGTAGGTCGAACTACATTTTAAAATTTTAAGCACGATCGAAAAAAAAACTGTTCTACGACTAGTCTTAGGATGTCCAGGACTGGTCATGAGGCCTCCACGACTGGTCGTGAGAAACCAATAATGGTTGCTCGAGGTTGAGTCATAGCTGCAGGACTAGTCGTCAATGAGTCGACATTGTTCCTACGACCGGTTGAGCAGACTCCAGGACTAGTCGAAGCTCAACCAAAAATTTCTGAAAATTTGCAACAACTTAGGACTGGTCTTGGAATTTCTTGGATTGGTTGAGCCAGTTCTAGGACTAATCGAACTGAGTTCAGGACTGGTCTTAGAACAAACCAAATACTTATAAAAATATTCTATATGAATTATGTATTCAAAATGACCTACCCTAAGGTCAAACTAAGGTCATGCAAACCTCAAATGTGAAGTATGGACATTGAGTCTTCACTTCTTATAAAGATGGTTGACCTTTGAAGATTGTGAAGCTTGAGATCTTTGATGTAGCTTGATCTTGAGATCTTCTTAAGCTTGGACTTCATCTTGTACTTTAGTCTTGAGTTGTACTCGAGAATTGAACAAGAACTTGTCTTCTGTTGTAGCTCTTGAAATATTCTGATCATTGAAGCTTGTAGAATTAGTCAAAGAACTTGAACTTGAAGTAGATCACCGTTCTTAGCTTGTAGCATTGATGCAATAACTTGAACATACAAATCCACAATCTACACAAGACATAATAGATTATGTTTTTGGCACCACACCTAGATTGTGTATTTGGCACCACAAAATTTGACAACTAAAGGGGCAAATAACAATTGCACTTACAGATACGACTTAGGGTCGCACGGAAACATCGATTATCGGTCAAAGGTTATCGAAATTTGTCAGGAAGGATTGCAGGAGTCGACGGAATAGTACGAACTAGGATACGGGTCTTACATTATCCATCCTTCAAGGGTATCAACAGGCTTTACTTCGAAAATATTATCTTCTGAAGAAATATTTATGTGAAGATTGACTTGGAGAGGGGCCATGATATATTTCTCTAAAGTAATCCATGCCTTGGTCTTTCTGATAATTTCTTATATACGACGAAGGAATCAATATGACACAATCAGCTAGGCAATAAATTGATGACCCCACCAACACACTAAGTATGAATTGGAGAATTATGCCGATAATTATGAAGCATGATCCAGTGTGAACTTTCAAGAGTTTTTTTTTTATATATATTAAGGCCCAGTTATATGGTCCAATGCCGTAACTTCTCATTGTTCTAACAATGATATTGCAAGACTCCAAGTACCAGATTTGATGGAAACAAGGAATAAATGTTTATCAAAAGAGATAGAATCATCGTCAGTAACTCCTATGTCCTTCGGAAAGTTATTAAATGGAATTGAGAAAATTCTTATCTATTTTCCAGAAGCAGTAAAGGTATAAGGAACATATACTTTTAGTCAGTTTATGAAGAAATGCTAAGGAGCATAAACTAGAAAAGACTTCGCGGTTGAACCTTTGGAGTTGGAAATGACATCTCTGAAAGCGCGATATAATGAGCAAAGGATGCAATAAATGCATTGCAAAGCACGATGATAAGCACAAAGATGAAATGATAAAATCTCATATTGCGAATATTACAATCAGCCTAAAAGGGAGAAGAAGCTTTCAATATATTTCAAAATTATAAATACTTCATGAAGCTAAATTAGAAAGTGATGATATTTGGAGATACTAATTTTGATTAATTTGATAAGAAAGACTATCATTCGAAAGCTTGAGTTATGCAGATCATGAATAAAGGAGACAATCGAAAGAGTTGTTGCAGGAAGAGAAGCATTAAAGAACAACTCGTTAGACACAGAGTTCAAAGAAAGAGGTGCCAGAGTTAATAAAAAAGACCATTGCAGCAGCAACAATATTAAAAGATAGTTCTCTGGTCAAGTTACTTAAAGATGAAGTCGCCTTAGCTATTACAGTGATGGGCTTCGATGGAAAGAGAATTTTATCCTCTCTACTGAAGCATTCGCTCTACATTGCTGGCTGGGGACATTCAAATCTTCCGTTCGAGCACGATCATTCAAGTTTCCATTCTAGCGTGATCATTCAAGTCTTCCATTCGAGCGTGATCATTCAAGTCTTCCGATCGAACTCGATCATTCAAGTCTTCCGATCGAACGCGAGCATTCAAGTCTTTCGATCGAACGCGATCATTCAAGTCTTCTAATCGAACGCAAGCATTCAAGTCTTTCGATTGAGCGCGATCATTCAAGTTTTTCGATCAAACGCGATCATTCAATCTTCCTTTCAAGTGTGATCATTCAGTCTTCCATGAAAGCATGATTATCCAGTCATCCTTCAGTTGCAGTTCATTCAGTTATTTGGTCAGAAGAAGATCGATCCTCCATTTGATTTCATGAATCAGTCAAAGAAAGATCAAGGGGGCATCTGTCGAGGCACAAAAATATTCCATCTCATTGCATGTCCGTCGCATTGGTCAGAGTATTCCATAGTGTAGATCCTTCCTAGGGTTGTGTACTCCTTATTTTGGTAAAAATGAGTGAATGGGGTATTTCGATAAAAAGGAGTGAATGGGGGTATTTTGGTAAAAAGGAGTGAATAGGGGTATTTTGGTAAAAAGGAGTGAATGGGGGTATTTTGGTAAAACGAGTGAATGGGGGTATTTCGGTAAAAAGGAGTGAATGGGGGTATTTCGGTAAAAAGGAGTGAATCGGGGTATTTCGGTAAAAATGACTGAATGGGGGTATTTTGGTAAAAAGGAGTGAATGTGGGTATTTTGGTAAATAGGAGTGAATGAGGGTATTTGGATAAAAAGGAGTGAATGGGGTATTTTGGTAAAAAGGAGTAAATGGGGGTATTTCGGTAACGAGGAGTGAATGGGGGTATTTTGGTAAAAAAGAGTGAATAGGGTATTTTGGTAAAAAGGAGTGTATGAGGGTATTTTGGTAAAAAGGAGTGAATGAGTGTATGTTGGTAAAAAGGAGTAAATGGGCGTATTTTGGTAAAAAGGAGTGGATTGGCGTTGCCTTGTATGAGGGGAGGAAGTGATGTTCTTGTCTTAGAAAGGGAGGTACACCATCATTTAAGGAAAAGTGGTTGGACACCACTATGTAAGGAAGGAGGTTGGAAGTTGTATGAAGGAGGAAGTGGTGGTGATCACCACTATTTAAGGAAGGGAGGAGCTGGAAAGTCTATAAATACCCCCTCCTCACTCTTCATTTGGACAGAGAGACAAAAGTGGAGACAAGAAGTGAGGAGAGAATCTCATGCGCCACTCTCCATTGTGCGCCACTACCCATTGTGCGCCACTCCTTATCGTGCACCAATCTTCATTGTGCGCAATACCCATTGTGTGCCGATTTGAATGGGAAGAGAATGGTATTGTGCACAACGTCATCTCTTTCTCCCTTGTCTTGAGCCAGCACACAACGCCATCTCTTTCTACCTTGTCTTCAGCCAGCGCACAACGCCATCTCTTTCTGCCTTGTCTTAAGCCGGCGCACAATGCCACTTTGGAAGGAACTTTGTCCCAATGACCAACCTTTGTGCGCCACTTATAAAGGAGCTTTATGCGCTCCTTTCTGCTTTGCCCTAAAGACATTCTCTCCTGCGCCACTTCTTATGCTCCCATGTCCTAAGATCCTCCTTTGTACGCCACTTCCAATGGTGTCATGTCATAAGATCCTCCTTTGTGCACCACTTCTTATGGTGCCATGTCCTAACACCAGGCTTCCTGCGCCACTTATAAAGGAAAGCCTTGTGCGTTTGTCCTGATGCCAGCCTTCGTGCGCCACTCTCCATGGGATTTTATCCTAACGCCAGCCTTTGTGCGCTCCACATTTTAAGGGTTGTGCGCTTCACATTTCAAGGGTTGTGCCCTCCATATTTCAAGGGTTGTGCGCTCCACATTTCAAGGGTTGTGCGCTTCACATTTCAAGGGTTGTGCCCTCCATATTTCAAGGGTTGTGCGCTCTACATTTCAAGGGTTGTGCACTCCACATTTTAAGGGTTATGCGCTCCACATTTCCAGGGTTGTGCACTCCACATTTCAAGGGTTGTGCACTCCACATTTCAAGGTTGTGCGCTCCATGTTTCAAGGGTTGTGCGCTCCATATTTCAAGGGTTGTGCGCTCCATATTTCAAGGGTTGTGCGCTCCACCTTTAGAGGAAAATGAAGGAAATGTGAAGTACAAAAAGAGAATTTCAGAAGAAAGAAGAGTGTCCATACGATTGAAAGGATAAATGGAAAGATGATCAATGCTTATCATATAACCAAATCAAGGGTTTCAAGTCCGCGCAACCCATCCACTTTTGCGATGAATATCAAAAGCGTCGAAATGCTGCCGAAATTACCATTGTACTGCCTTCTCTTTCATTCATTGCATTACATTGATTGTACTCTGTTTTCAGAATCAAGGGAATACGAGGATGTAAATGAACTTAGATTGAATAAAATTCTTTGTGATCATTGTTCTCTCATTCTTTCTTTGTTATCATTGAATGAAATCCCCCAAATCGAATGTATTTGTATCTTATCAAAACAGTGTCATAGTCAGTTGGAAGAGGGTGTGGCCTTACTCGCCCGAGGGAGCAGGCAATGTTAGGCTGAGTCCGACTACCTCATAAATGGTCTGTTATCAACGAGCCAGGACGATATTGGTAGGCGGATAGTGAGGTCTCTTCCACTTACCCAGTTATACGCTATTTTTTTTTTAAAGTTTTTTTTTTCGCACGCACACACACTCACACCGTAGTGGAATTTCACCATTTATGGTACTCAAACCCTTGACCCAGTGTTGAAACTACTGAGAGTCAACCACTGGAGCAAGAGTACCCAATTATACGCTTGATGAGGCGGCAGGTGGCGTAAAGTGTACTAGACCCCAATGATGATCCTAGAGAAGTACGGTACTGATGTGTGGACTTATTGAGTAGGAGTTGCATACTCAGCATTTTACTCATTTATTCATTCATTCACTATCCACTTGGGCTCGTGGTGCACAACTAATTTGATATATGTACCTTCGCAATGGCCAGGATCTTGGTTGAGCGTGCGACTAACCTGAGATCAGGAGTTGACTACATTGAGTCTAGCTATCCAAATTTATGTATGAGGTTGGTTTGGATAGAAGTCCCTTGTGATGGACCCCACAGCCTGCGATACTACATACTATCATCTCGACTTCACACCCTAGCTTGGTCATTTCTTTCGCACCACATATTACATTGTATCCCCAGCACATGGCATTTGGTTTACCACGACCCCACATTGCATAAACGATCTGCATTGCATACTCTGATATTATATGACTCATGGACTTATTAGTATTTCTGTATACTCTGATATTGTATGACTCATTGACTTATTAGAATTTCTGCATATTCTGATTATTGTATGACTCATGGACTTGTCAGTATTTCTGCTTACTCTGTTATCGTATGACTCATGAACTTACCAGTATTTCCAACATCGCATGATTTATGGCATTGTATTGAATACTTGACACCTACGTTACGCACTCACGTTCACCACCCTCTAAGATTTCTATAAGCTTATGCACCATAAATGCATGTAGGTGGCGTTCGGTCGCAGCAGCGTTGACCTTGGAGCATGCAGCTATCTTCCAAAGCTTTGATTTTTGACATATGTATTTTCCTTTCAACACTGTATTCAACTATTTATATTAGTAGATATGTGATGATGATGTTGCCTTTGTGATTTGGGTAACCTTGTGGTTATGCTTCTTACGAGATAAATGTACGTTGGAAAATCCTCCTTGTATGATTCCAGGATCAGAATCTAGTGTATGGGCGTTGGGAGCCAAGAATGGAGTACTACAGAGGCTGTCGGCATCGGATTCAGTGATCGGGAGTTATGTGAGCCCAGTTTCCGAGTTTGGGGCATGACACATGCAACTGAACCACTATACATCTTGTGCATTAGGTTGAATGTTTTAATTCCTATCTATTATATTTCGCTGAACAATATACATGAATTACTTACTGCTGCAAACATGTTTAACATAATGCATGAATGATGTTCTCAATTGAGTAGACTTTACAGTTGCACTTCTTCATGTTTGTATTACTCTACATAAGTGTTTAGAAGTAAGTGCATGTTAATTATCCAGTTAAATTTAAAGAATCCTATTCACCCCCTCTAGGACATTAGGCATATGTTCAAGCTTCGCTTATAGTGGTAAAACTGCAATTTCAAGGTTGCAAACTCATCGACACTCTTGTTAAGAAGAGTCATGGACTTAGTCTCGATCTCTGCCCTAAGATGGATGTAGAAAGAGCTAATATGTCACCCATTCCATACACAAGTGCAATGGTAGTCTAATGTACGTTATGATGTGTATTCGATCAAACATCTGTTTCGTGGTAGGGTTGGTGAGTCACTATCAGAGTAATTCAAGACTGCCTCACTAGAGGGCAGTTAAAAGGATATTTTGATACCTGCGCAGGATTGAAGATTACATGTTATGCTATTAAGGAATATATATTCATTTATGAGGTTATTGTGATGTAGATTGGGGTAGAAATTTGGACAAGCACAAATCTATTCTAAATATGTGTTCTTACTCAGTGGCGGGGCCATCTCTTAGAGCAGTAAGAAGCAACCTTGTATTGTGCTTTCTTCTATGGAGTCAGAATATTGTGCATTGCTTTTCCATTCAGGAAGTTGTGTGGTTAAGGAGGTTCCTTAGGCATTTGAAATGTGTACCGTATGTTCATGACCATGCCAAATTCCATTGTGATAGCATGACAACCAATGCTTATGGGAAGAATCCCAAATATCATGACAAATTGAAGCACATCCAGATCCGTTATCACTACACTCGAGATATGGTGGCAAAGAAGAAAGTGGTCCTAGCACATGTACCTACTGGAGAGATGGTTGTTAATCCACTTATGAAGTCAATCGCCTGAGAGACTTTTCATACTTATATTAGGAGTCTGGTTTTCGTAGGATGTGATTTTGTGATATGGATACTTTGATACATTTTCTTTTATCAACTTATTTATATTTAGACCTATGTATGTATATTAGCCGTTCTTCTATTTGTGTTTGTCAATGGTCATATTATGGGCATACATTCGCTGCATCCTTCTATTTGAGACATGGATTGAGATATGTCACCAAGCAAAGGTTGTATATCTCACACAACAACTGCCCTGACACATTAGTTGTGAGTAGGATGAGATGTGTTATCGACATATATCCACAATCCATCATACTTGCATATAGCCTTGAACTGGACTTGAGATGAGGTCCATTTTCTGAACGAATATGACCATTCCCAGTAGGTTCATGGAATCTGAATAGCCAAATGTGAGACTTCATCTAGGCACTTATAAGAGCGACAAAGTTGATTGGCTCAGACTAAGAGCCTGAACGACAGATGGGTGAAGACTTCTATGGTGTAGAGGTTAACATGATCCTTCTTAGGAGTTCCACCATGATATGCTTTCATACAACATGTGTTAAAGATGATCGAAAATACCTAAACCCGCCCAACTCCTCTCTCATTACGACGAATGTTATACAAGATGAAATGTTGTCGAATTCACTATAGAACAATTTTCTTTTCTTTGCTTACATCAACGAAATGTACTTTATTGTGGAATCAAGAGAAACACGGGGGATGTAATATGAATTCAGAAACAATAAAATGAATGCTGATCTTTGTTCTTCAGTCTTCCTTTGTTATTATTGAATATAAAAATTCTAATCCACAATACTTTGTTTCTTATCGAAATAAAATGGCGACTCTACTGGAGATCGAACCCAAAATCTCTGGTTGGAATATCTATATTTAATATTAACTTCAGAACAATTGGAATATTGTTTATCATCAATTGGCATCGTAATGACAACTCTCAATGAGAACATCCCCCATTCATCTCTAAAATGAAGTATATCCCGATTTAACTCAAATTACTAACATCCCCCCTTCATCTTTTCAAAACCACAATGAATTCACTTGCAAACAACATAATCTTATACTTCACACCTAACAGATTCGCTATTGACTACGCCGGTAATGCTCGATCACCACCCAAAAACTTAGCAAAGAAGGTTCGGTCAATCTCAACCGAAGGCAACAAGTTATGTGAAATAGCTAGAGTGGTTTTTGTATCACCAACGACATAGAATAACGACGAAGAAGGGACGATAGTGACATCTAGGAGAGTAAAGGCCCGGTCTCCTCCAACAAAAATTACGATTCCGTTGTGAGTAGTTATAGGGCTCGTTACGTGCAACACGATGAGGCGAAACCCCGCATTGACTCCACCGCCGTTATATCCAAGACAGAATGAGACTACTTCCTTTGCCTCGTAAGACTTTCCTACCATCCCAGTTGCGGCTCCAGGATGGACTCAGAGGGAAAAAAAGGGAAGTCTCCCTTGACGAACAAGTTGTTGACCCTAGAATTTATCGCAATAACCCTGTTGAGCATACCGACACCAGGCATCTCTCTCCAGGATCGTCAGGATCATGCGGGAGTATCAATGGCTCCAATAAGGGCTCCTTCTCTCTGAATTCTCCTACAACAACTTTTCCCCTTTCTCCTTCAACGACTGGACAATCCGGAAGTGGGGAGGTAGCTGTTTGCATGGCAAGGATGAGCCAAACTCAATCATTATCTATAAACGAAAGGTAGGCCGAGATGGCCCATGCACAGACCATCCTAATGGAGGAATGCAGAAACCTCAGAGAAGCACTGACCACGTTAGTTCGTAATGTGGCCCAGGTTACCGCCTCCTATGATGGTTACGGTAAATGGGAATGAACAACAAGAAGAAGGTTCACAGCCTCCAAGGGTGGGATTACACGGATCGTCACCCATGGCTTGTAAGATAGCAGAAGACAAAATACGACAAGTGGTGGATGAAGCCGTCAGAACGGAAAGAGAATGGGAACACCCCCAGAAGGTTCTGTTTTCGAACATTGTAGCCTCGTGAAGTCGAAGACGTGTCGTTCCCAGCAAACTTTAAGTATCCAGACTTCCAAAAGTTCAATGAAGATAAATCACTAGAAGAGCACTTGATGCATTTCATTACAACTATGAGTAACTTTTCTACAGTCCAGCAGTACTTCTTACAACTGTTTGAATAATCACTGATAGGAAAAGCCTTCAGATGGTATTCTAGCTTGGCACCAGAGTCTATACACACTTGGGATTAAATGTAGGATGCCTTTATGGTAAATTTTTTCTCTTCGAACTGGGACATTAGCCTCATCGAGCTAGCCTCCATACGACAATGGTAAGGTGAGCCGGCAGAGAATTTTATTGTCACGCCCTGAACTCAAAAATCGGGTTCACAAAATTCTCGATCACCGAATCCAACACCAATAGCATCCGTAATACCCCATTCTCGGCTCCCGACACCCATATGCCATGTTCCGATCATGGGATCATATAAGGAGGATTTTCACTATGAATTTTTTTTGTAAGAAGCATATCCATAAACATAACCAAGTCACAAACAACATCACCACATATCTACTATAATCAAAGCGTTTAAGTACAATACATAAGAGGAAATATAAGATAGATATCAAAAACTCCAAAGCTCTAGCACATGCTCCTGTCTCAATGCTGTTGCGACCTAACGTCACTTGCACGCAACGATCGTGCATAAGCTTACAAGAAGCTTAGAGGGTAGTGTATGTGTGTGCAATGCATGTGCCAAACATATGAATATCAAACTAAGCAGAAATACTGGCAAGTCCATAAATATCATCAGCCTTATCCACGCTAAACGATACAAAGACATAATAAGCTAATGTCATTTACTGAGGAAGCAATGTAGATCATCTATGAAATGCAGAGACATAGTAAGCCAAATGTCTTATACTGAGGATGCAATGCAATATGCAATCTAAAAGAAATGACAAAGCTGGAGTGTGTAGTCGAGATGATACTATATAGTATCGCAAGCTGTGAGGTTCATCACAAGGGACTTTTATCCAAATCAATCTCGTACCTAAATTTGGCTAGCTGGACTCAACGTGGTAAGCTCCTGGTCTCAGATTGGTCGTGCACCCAACCGAAATCCTGAATATTGTAAAGGTACACATAATGATTTAGTTGTGCGCCACCAGCCCTAGTGGATAGTGAATGAATGAATGAATGAGTCAAATACTGAGTACGCAACTCCTGCTCAGTAAGTCCACATATAACCACCACAGCACTTCCAATGTTGGACAAAGTTCCACCCTACTATATGCACAGTAGCCTACCAACCATGGGTAGCTTGCCCAGGCCCTTAGACCCCGCCCACATCAACGTCCGCCCATGTGTGCCCGCCCACGTGTGTAACAGTGATGGGGTGTCATAATATCAATACTGTACATCTTTGGGATATCAACGGGGTCTAGTACACTTCACACCAGATTGTCGCCCCATCGCACGCAACTAGGTGAGTTGAAGAGACCTCACTATCTGTCTGGCCAGTAGTTTACCAATATCTACCTAGCTCGTCGATAGCAAACCCATTTTCGAGCTGGTCAAACTCAACTTAGATATGCTCCCTTCACCTGGGTGGGTAAGGTCACACCCTCTTCCAACCGACCACGACATAGTGGGAGACGTGGCCTGCTGGTACTCGGCACTCGGGCTCTCATGTATCCACTCGTTCTAGACATTGAAGAATCCTATAGCCACGGGGGTTTAGGGACTTTCACCCAGGGACATCCAAAGTGCATATATGCTGAATCCTAAACATTTCTGATGTCCCATCTGACCATCCATGATAAGCCTATGGATGCCACAGCCCTGATGTTGCTAGGGCGCCAAATGATCATGTCACAAAATGCGAGATGCACGAGTCATATCATCTAGTCATGCATCAGACGTGTGCGTACCGTGCGATCATGTGGGGCAACTCCGTCTCACAGGGAGTCTCATAAACATCTCAGCCCAATGACATATGCTATAATCAATCATCCATCATAACAGGTATACCAATGATGCGTATAAGCATGTATCATGATACTATACTAAGCATGTTCTTAGTGTGTCGATCATGTCATGCAAAATACGAAATGCATGAGTCATACCATCTAGTCATATATCAAACTTGCGCGTACCGCGCGATCATGTGGCGGTAACTCCATCTCTCAAGAAGTCCCATAAACATCTCAACCCAATGGCATATGCTAGAATCAATCATCCCTCATAACAAGCATACCAATGATGTGTATGAGTATGTATCATGATGTTATATTAAGCATGTTCTTAGTGTGTCGATCATGTCATACAAAATGCGAGATGCATGAGTCATACCATCCAGTCATACATCAAACCTGCACGTACAACGCGATCATGTGAGGGCAACTCCATCTCTCAAGGAGTCCCATAAACATCTCAGCCCAATGACATATGCTATGATCAATCATCCCTCATAATAGGCATACCAATGATGCGTATGAGCATGTATCATGATGTTGTACTAAGCATGTTTTGTCATCATGCATATAAAATATCATCATCATTACCATGAGGATCATTTTCGCTTCAGGATTAACATAAACAATGTCATAAGTACTATGAATAATTACTCATCCATCATTAATGCATATGGTATAATTCACCATCCATTAAATCATACCTATTATTTCAACCAATAACTCACAATCATCATTATCACGTTATCATACAAGTATTATCATCTCACCCATCACTAGGTACATCCTGCCTAGTGTGACTTCCATAATGGACTTGAACTACATGCAAGGCATGTGATCGTATAGGTCAAGTGTGAGTCCCACTTGGTGAACCAATAGGTTAACCCAAGGGTATAAATGTCCAACCACAACACTTTCAATGGTGTGGATCTAATTCCACAACTAAGTGGGCCCCACACATTCCACCAACTAGAAACAATGCACAATCTCAAACATAAAGGATAACATGCTAACATCTTTCATGTCATATATCATATTGGGCTCACTAGCTAAATACATAATGAACCAAGAAAAGGCCCAATTATCTAGTTTATGCATTCGAAAATAGGTCTTGCTAAGTGTGGCCCACTTGACTAGAGGTAGTGCACACGACACGCTGCCCAGTAGGCAATAGGCTTGCCCAATGGGCTCAAGAAAGGTTACCATTGTGGGTTTCTCATTCCCCAACGATTTCTTTTAGTGTTGGGCCCACTTGGGCCTTAGGGTTGCATCATTTAGATGGGCCCAATGCCACTTATATCTTAAGAGAACATTTGGACATCAAAATTTGTCCACTAAATATTTTACAAGCTATACAACACCCATTTACAAAACATGACAGGTGGACCTCATTACATGAAAGGTAAGGCCCATATAAGATAGCCCATACTAGATGACCCACTTAAGGTTTTTAGCCCAACAACACCTGGGAGTTGTTTTTTTTTTTTTTTTTTTGAGTTTATACGTTGCATTAAATTCTTTGGAAAGGTGGCAGACCCTACCGATGTGGCCCCACATAAATTTTATGTAAAACAAACTTTTGGTGTAGGGTTGGTTCTGGGTCATTTTAGAGTCAGATTCATGATCATGTGGGGCCTACATATGGTGAAAGAAAATAACCACCTGGTAGCTTTATGTATGGGCTTTACAAATTATAAGGCAAGCCTCATTTGTTGGGAGAGTACAATTTACGGTGATGACCTAAACATGGGTACTTAGAGAAATTGTGCAGGAAATATAGTGCATAATTAGTTTTTGCCCAATTTTGAGTATATCCCATGATCACAAGGGACCACATTTCATTGTGCCGTCATGTGCCCTTAGTTGTACTATATATGCACTTAAAAAATTATAAGTTGGGACCAACTGGTTGTTCACACGTAATAATTGGTATAGGGCCAAACATAGGCACTTCAATTTTTTGCACAACCATACCTTGCCCCATTTTGGGATCCACTCCCTGATCATGTGAGGTCTGATTTGGCCCAATTAAAATATTATTTATCTTTTCATTAGTGTAGGTTAGAGGTTACAAGTGGTGGCCTACTCAAACCTCCAGCGTGTGGTCCACCACAGAGGCCTAAAATTGGTACAAAACACAAATAATCAGACAATTTTCAGCAATGGGGTCTGTCACAACTTAGGGCCCAACTTCCATACACTTAGGGATCATTCCTGACAAAAAGGTGGGACATCACAACTCATTTATATAAGGATTAAACATTCCCCAAAGTGGGATTCTTAACTATAGAGTGTGGGACCCACTACAAGGTATCAAAGAGGCCTACATGCACTCCAGTCAAGTACTTGGAAAATTTCAGTAAACAGAAAGTGCAAAGGAAATGAAATAGATCCACTGACAAGTGGGGCCCACATACTAGCAAACCATAGATAAGAGACACATAAAAATATATATGGTTTCCAGATTGGATGAGCTAATAAAATGCATAAATCACAAGTGATCCCACACCCAAGTGGCTCAATAAGAGGATGAATGTTATGTACAAAATATACACATCTAGTAGCATATGAAATATGTTAATCAATTTTTTATAATCAGATTCTCTGTTAGAAAATCCGATCCAATGGATGGTTTAGTAATACATCATTTAGGCTGTATATAGATTTCCAACCATACAGAGCCTTGGATCCATCTTGACCATACATGGTTTAGTAATACATCATTTAGGCTGTATATAGATTTCCAACCATACAGAGCCTTGGATCCATCTTGACCATACAAAACAATTTAAGGTTTATCCTTACGAAAGTATCTATCGGTTTAGAACTTTATAAATTTTATCATGAAAGAATCTGATCATAGGGACCATACATATGATTATTTACTATCTCAAGTAAGTTAAGAACAAATATCAAATGCATCTGACCGTTTAAATCATGGATATCGACCACACAAGAATGGTCATAACAAGCCCCTAGGGAGACCCTAAACTTGAAAAGTTACTAACCGCATCTAGAACATGTGGAGACAGATCGGGTATGGGCTATGTCAAACGTATGCCTCCGAGAAATAAGAGTGTATCTCCTACATTTGTCAAAGGAGAATTGTAAGTGTTATGTTATATATATAGCACCCCGTATTGTTAAATTTTGTAGTGACAAACCACTTTGGAATGATGAACTGTTTCATAGATGGAAAGTTCACCTTCATATAAAGATAAGCTACAAGTCATGAAGATTGCTCTATCTACATCAACTTCAAGTGCTTCATCAATTTCAAGTACAACATCAACATGAAATGCTACTTCAATTTCAAGTGCAAGTTCTACTTCAAGTCAAAGTGCATGTTCAACTACAAGTACTAGTTCAAGTTCAAGTACTAGACCAAGTTCAAGTGCTACTTCAGTTGCGAGATCAAGTCCAAGTCATTACATGGTCAAGGTCAAGATCAAGTTTTAAGCATACAAGATCAAGTTCCAAGTATACAAGATCAAGCTTCAAGTACTTCAAGTATACTATCTACTGAAGTTACCGAAGCTACAAGTTCAATCTTCAATATTCCAGGTATAAATGACCCTAGAAAGACCTTAGGTTTAGGTCATTCATATTGCACATTTAATATGGGTTATTGTACTTATTTTAGGCTTTACTTCAACTAGTCCTAATTATTGTTCAACTAGTCCAGTCACTGGCTCAACCAGTCCAGGGTTTTTCTCGACCAGTCCAGGATTTATTGTAATTTTTCAAAATTTTTCTGGTACGACCAGCCGAGCCCCCTGCTCGACCAGTCGTGTGACCTAACTTTACTCGAAGTCCAGCAATCATTTCGGGCCCCACTCGACCAGTCGAGGGTCAGTTTTATCTAATCACACCAGAAAATTTGAAATTTGGTTGCTCCCAGGACCAGTTGAGGCTGACCTTAGACCAGTCGAAGGAACCATTTTTTAGCCTATAAATAGAGGTCTTTCCTCAGCTTTATTCACTCATTCAAAGAAAAATGAAGGCGCCACTTTGAGAGAAAGATCCTTGTAATTAGTGAAGCTATTGTCCGGTAAATTAAGATTCATTGTTATAGCTTTTTGATTTCTAATTTCTTGATCTCTCTTAGCATAAATCTGATTTTATAAGGGTGTTCTTCTCTACCTCTTTTGAGATCTAAGAAACTGAATCAAAGTAGCCCAAGGTTGGATTAATTTAAAATTCATTTAGACCTAGAACCCTTCTATATGCGTGATTGAACATTGGACTTATTCATCTTCAAAGAAGAGGTTCTACCGGGCTACATCGCAGAAGAATCTTCAGATAAGTATTTTCATTTATAGCTTTTGGTTTGTGAGATTTCTAGAAATTCTCTATTGTCATTTTGACTAAGATAGCCAGAAAATCTCAGCGTGGGGTTTTTAATTGTGGTAGCCCATTGAAAACACAATTATAAAGGTTTTAAGGTGAACCTTAGAAAACCTTCTTTCATAGTGAAAGCCAATATCACGTGGGTTGTGATTATTGGGAGTGGAGTAGGTGTGGCCGTTTGAGAACAATTGGTGTGCACATCGAACCACTATAATTCTTAAAGTTTGGTGGATGATGATGATGATGATGATGTATGTGTGATGAACGCTTGTATTTATTTCATGTACATGTGGTGAATGTTGTAATAACTAGTTTCTTTTTATTTTCTTCTTGTTTTAGTTTGAGTTTCTGATCCTTACCGAGTTCACGACAACTGGTTGTCCTACCATAAACTTTGGTTTTTGGTGTAAGGTTGTCCTTTGAACAACGTTTGAATCAACCTCTCAATACTATTGCATTTGAGTTTGTTATTTGATTCAGTTATTTGCATTTGTATTCCGTAATTTATTTATTTTTTGGCATAGTCCTATTCACACCCCCCCCCCCCCCTCCCAGGACTGAGAGCTCACCCTTTTCAAGTGCTATCAGAGCTAAGTTGCTCATTCTATTGGATTTATTTCCTGAGCTTATCGATCTAGAGCTTTCAGTATGTCAAATTTTGATGGTCTTTCTATTACTAGGCTACCACCGTTTGATGGCTCCAACTATGCTTATTGGAATGGCAGAATGAGGATCTTTTTAAGATCCATTAATGAAAGCGTGTGGCAAGCCAAGGTGACTAGATGGAATCCACCAATGTCTGAGGTTCTAGGCAGTGATGGAACCAAGTCCATGAAGGAAACGCTATTTTACATGTGGACTACTCTTCAGAAAAATGAGAACAGTGCTAATGCTAAGGCTTTAAATGCAATCACTTATGCACTATCACCTGATTAATTCAAAAGAATTATTTCTTGTGATACTGCTAAACAAGCCTGGGACATTCTTGAAATGACACACGAGGGAACATCTATAGTAAAAAAAAAAAAGTCTAAAGTTCAGATCCTTACCATTAGGTTTGAGGAAATTCGTATGGAAGAAAATGAGTCTTTCATGGACTTTTATATGAAACTAAATGACATAATTAACTATATGTGGGGTCTTGGAGATGGCATCCCAGAAAGCAAAGTCTGTGAAAAAATATTGCGATAACTTCCTGAGAGATTTAATTCTAAGGTGACTACCATTTAGGAACTGAGAGACACATATCATATAAAGGTTGAGGAACTTATTGGTTCACTTCAAACTTATGAGTTAAATTTCAAAGCTCCAAAAGTTAAGTCCATAGCTTTTAAATCATCCAAATCTATTTCTTAAGATTGTAATGTTAGTTCCAGTTGTGAAAACTTGGAGGATGATTGACTTTACTCACTAAAAAGTTTTACAAGATTTTTAAAAGTAAGAAAAGAGTTGATTTTCAAAAACCCTCTGAGAAGAAAAAGGGAAAATCTAAAAATTGAAAATCTCTAAAAGATAGTCAGTGCTTCAACTGCCATGAATATGGGCATTTGGCAAATAAGTGTCCAAAAAAGGAACAAGCCAAAGAGAAAAGGCATGATAGCCACATGTGATGAATCATCTAGATCTTAAGGTTCTTCTGAGTCGGATGAATCAGAACTCGAAACT
This sequence comes from Magnolia officinalis, assembly GCA_021015155.1. Classification (NCBI taxonomy): domain Eukaryota; kingdom Viridiplantae; phylum Streptophyta; class Magnoliopsida; order Magnoliales; family Magnoliaceae; genus Magnolia; species Magnolia officinalis. The sequence goes on along the minus strand of JAJHSJ010000010.1, from coordinate 27,167,033 downwards.
TCAAATGAAGTCAAGGCTTTAATGACTCTAGCCAGAGTCACTTCCACAGATAGTTGCGATTCGACCGAATATGAAAATCTGATAAGTGTCCATGAAAATGATAATGAAGATGATCTTCAAGATGCCTATAATGCCCTATACAAGGAAAGTTGCAAGATTGTTGTTAAGCTAAAACTTCAAAAAGAGAAATTTCTAAAATTAAAAGAGGATATTTCTGATTGTTTTGAAAAAGCAATGCAATTTAAATTTCAAAACATTTGAACTTGAAAAATTAAGAACAGAAAATGAGAAACTAAAATGTGGTGTCTTCCCTATTGAGTTCAAAGGATACATGGAGGTATGGCCAGGGAGACCTTAAACTTGAAAAGTTACTAACCACATCTAGAACATGTGGAGACAGATTAGGTCTGGGCTATGTCAAACACATGCCTCTGAGAAATAAGAGTGTATCTCCCACATTTGTCAAAGGAGAATCCTCTAACTTAAAAGGAAATGGCTTGAAATATAATAATCAAAACAACTCTAAAATTGCAAAAACTTTTCAAGCTTCTAAAGTCAATACTAATAATGTTAGCTTTAGAAAACAATGCTATAATCCTTTAGCTGAAAAAATTGTTGACTTACTTAAAGATCTTCTCAAATCTAACTCTAATGTTAGAGTTAATAATAATTTCAAGCGAAGAAAAACCAATAGTGCTCCAAAATCCAAAACTACAATGAAATGGGTTCCTAAGGTCACTTGTCTAGTTGCCCACACCGCCTTCAAGGCTTCGAGTCAATCAAAGTAGTACCTAGACAGTGGTTGCTCATGACACATGACAGGTGACAGAGATTTGTTCACCAACTACAAAGAAATGACTGTTGGTTCAGTCACTTTTGGTGATGGAAGCAACTGCATGATAATTGGGCAAGGTATGGTTCATATCTCTAACCTTCCTCCTTTTAAAAATGTTTTATTTGTAGAAGGACCTTTTGTTTACACACACACACACACCCCACACACTCACGCCTTAGTGGGATTTCACCACCTATGGATACCCCTTAACCGGGTGTTGAAACACCTAAGAGTCTACCACCGGAGCAGGAGTAAGGATCCTATTTGTAGAAGGACTTAAGCGCAATCTTTTGAGTATTTCTCAAATCTACGATAACAAGCATAGTGTTAAATTTACAAATCAAGGATATGAGATCTCAAATGAGAAAGGTTGTGTGATATTAAATAGCCGTAGAACATCTAAGAATTGCTATATCATGAATGAATCTTGCTCATCTAAATTAACTTGTTACATGGTCCAAACCAATGATAATGAATTATGGCATAAACGTCTTGGACATGTTAACTACCGAAATCTATATAGATTGAGCAAAGCCGATCTTATTAGAGGTCTATCCAAATTGAAGAAAATGGATAAAATATGTGGCACATGTCAAATTGGAAAACAAACAAGGAGTAGTCACAAGAAAGTGAACTCCTCTGCCACATCCAAACCTCTTGAACTTCTCCATTTGGATCTTGTTGGACCAATTAGAACGGAAAGTAGAGGTGGTAAGAAGTATTTCTTAGTAATTGTGGATGACTTTACCAGATTTACTTGGGTTGCATTCATGAGAGAAAAATCTGAAACCCTCAATGAAGTCAAAAGAATACTCAAGTGTATTCACACTGAAAAAGAAATTAATATTGTTAAGATCTGAAGTGATCATGGATCAGAATTTGAAAATAACAATTTTGAGAAGTTCCGTAGCGATCATGGTATATCGCACGAGTTTTTAGCTCTTAAGATGCCTCAACAAAATGGGGTTGTTGAAAGGAAAAATAGAGTGCTACAAGAGACGGCCAATGTAATGTTAAATGGCCTGAAGTTACCTAAAAATTTATGGGCCGAAGTTATTAATACTGCATGTTATATTATAAATCGTGCTTACATTAGAAAATCTAAAGATAAAACGGCTTATGAATTGTGGTTTAATAAGAAACCTACAGTTAAATACTTTCGAATCTTTGGAAGTAAGTGCTACATTTTACGAGACTGAAAAAATTTATGGAATTTCGATACTAAGAGTGATGAAGGGATATTCCTAAGTTATGGAATAGTCGAGTATATCGTGTTCTTAACAAGAGAACTGGTGTCATTCAGGAGTTTATAAATGTTGTTATTGATGATCACCTGAACACACCAACATCTAGTTCAAAAGATGATGAAGTCAATATAATTGAAAAACTGACTCCTCATCTTGTCAAATCGACACTGAACTATGATCAGTCAAATACCATCCTACTGATCAAATTCTAGGCAACACTCTCACTGGTGTACGTACTCGAAAGCAATTGGAAAACATATGCAATTATGTATGTTTTACTTCCCAAATTGAACCAACCAATGTAAAAGAGGCACTCGCTGATGAAAATTGGATAGTTGCCATGCAAGATGAAATGAATCAATTTGTTTGGAATGATGTGTAGTATTTGGTTCTAAGACCATCAGATAAACATATACTTGGAACCAAGTGAATTTTCAAAATTAAATCTGATGAGTTAGGGAATATAATCAGAAACAAGACTAGACTGGTTGTACAAGGGTACACTCAAATAGAAGGAGTTGATTATGATGAAACTTTTCCCCGAGTAGCTCGTCTAAAATCCATCAGATTATTCATATCCATTGTGTGCTTTAAAAAGTTTAAAATTTACCAAATGGATGGTAAGAATGCGTTCTTAAATGGTGATCTACATGAAGCGGTTTATGTCGAACAACCTAAGGGTTTTGAGGACCCTAAACACTCTAATCATGTGTATCACCTTAAAAAGGCACTTAATGGTTTGAAACAACTCCCAGGGTATGGTATGAGAAATTGACTAAGTTCTTACTAAGTCATAATTTTGTTACGGGGAGTGTTGATAAAACTCTTTTTGTTAAAAAATATAGTGAACACATACTTATAGTACATATATACGTTGATGATATTATCTAGGTTCTACTTGCTCTAACCTGTCTATTGAGTTTACAGAGTTGATGAAATACAAGTTCAAAATGAGTATGGTGGGAGAATTGAACTACTTTCTAGGTTTACAAGTTAAACAACTAAAAGATGGTATCTTCATTTCTCAAACCAAGTATACCTTAAACTTGGTTAAGAAATTTGGATTTGAAAATGGTAAAAAATTTGATACTCCAATGAGTACAACTCTTAAGCTTTCAAAGGATGCAATAAGTAAAAGTGTAGATCCTCGGCTATATCGTAGTATGATTGGTAGTTTATTATATTTAACTGCAAGCCGACCTGATGTAGCATTCAATGTAGGTATATGTGCTAGATATCAATCAAATCCTAAGGAATCTCACCTTATTGTTGTCAAGAAAATTATTAGATATGTTACAAGTATGGCTAATCTAGGCCTCTGGTCTCCACAAGATACAAATGTTCAATTAGCTGGTTATACGGATGCTGACTGGGCTGGGAACATAGATGATAGAAAATCTACCAGTGGTGGATGTTTTTATGTTGAAAATTGTTTGGTTTCCTGGCACAGCAAGAAACAAAGTTCCGTATCATTATCCAGAGCTGAGACTAAATATATTGTAGCCGAAAATGCTCATACCCAACTTGTATGGATGAAAAAGATGCTTAATGATTACAGTATTGCACAAGATACAATGATATTGTATTGTGACAATTCTAGCGCAATTAATATATCTAAAAATCTCATCCAACATTGCCATACGAAGCATATTGACATTTGATATCACTATATTTGGGAATTGGTAGAAGATAAAAGCATTTCGTTGGAATACGTTCAAATGGAAAATCAACTTGCCGACATATTTATTAAAACACTTGACAGGAATAGGTTTTCAAATTTGAAATTGGATATTGGTATGTGTAATTCTCATTGAGTTTATCATGTTTACATGTTTTATTTTTTATATTTTATGCAAATAATTGTTGAATAAATATTTGAATTTTTAGTGCTTGCACGACCAGTCGAGTTGCGCTGTTGGAAGCCTTTATGAGTGAGAAAATCACTTTTTCTCTCATTTTCTCTTCTTCCTCATTCAACCCGTCGAACTCATCTTCGATTGGTGCTTGGTAAGTGCTCCATTTTTTTTCCCTATCATATCTGGGTTCCTTGATACATACATTGCTAGATTCTTGAGTTTATTTGAGCTTTTCTTGTGGTTTCTAGGGATTTCTAGTTAAAAATTTGTTGGGTTTGAAATTCCTATTTCCATTATTATATTTCTTTCTTTTAATCTTGCAATGGAAGGACGATTTAAGAAGAAAGCTACTGGAGCTTCCTCTTCTTGATCCACACCTCTTAGGGTGCGAACCCTACGTCCTCCCAAAGAAGACCCGAGTATGTGCGGGATCTTCGTCTCCGCGAGGTTATCATTGACCGGTCGGTCAATTCAAATCATCTTTCACAATTTTAGCTCCTTCCCGTCCTTAGTGCTGTAGGATGGGAAAGCATCTTAAATTGGGGCAGACCGGCATATTGTTCCATTGCACAAGGGATGTTCGCTTGCATTAGTGATGTATCTCTTGATTACTTGACTTTCTCTTTTAACTTTAGAGAAGGTACATTTCAAGTTGATTGTTATTTAATTTCAGGTTTACTTGATGTTAATGTGAATAAAGATGGTATTCCAATACCAACCTTAAATGATAGAATGAATGAGTCAGAACGTTGAACACTAACCCGTAAATTATATAACATGGACTCGGAATGGAGTGCGGGAAATGCGCTTTGGGCCAATCAGATATTGCCCAAATACAGGGTACATTGCATTTTCATTACGAATGTTTATCCCTGCTTTGACAACAAAGCTGAACTGTCTTCTTTCATGGTTTGTATTTTGCATTCCGAAGTGTCGGGTATTCGCATCTGTCTTCCATCCTTAATATGTTATATAATCATTCAATTCGTCTTCATCCGAGATACGGATATATTCCTTTCACTTACCTAATGACCACCTAAGCTTTACATTACAATGTGGTCATGCCACCTGGTGAAGCACCAATTGCGCTTCTTCATTTCAACAATGCTAATATAAACAAGATGAACTTGAAGCTCAATCCTGGCTAAAGGAATGAGGAAGCGGAGGAAGTTGGAGAAGAAGATGCGCTACCAACCGACACCATGATGGAGGATATATTTGATGAGTTAGAATCAGATGATATTGAGGTTGACACAGATTATCAGCCACCTGAGTATGATTGTAAGGCCAGTATCCTAGTTAGTACCTTCCGTAGACTCCCGCGTCCTCCCTATCGAATTTCGGCAACCTGTAATATGTAGACAACATTTGTGCGTGACCCTAAGTCGCATCCCGTATATATGAGACGACTCGACCCGAGACTTGTACCCTAGTGACTGCGTCGTCGCCATGCACGGTTCTAACATTGCGACTTGTGCACCGATGAAATACCCAGGCCAGGATTTGTGGGCCCGCGTTCATCTCGAGGAAAACACAGCGCATTACGAATTCTGAGAGAATCTCTACCGTCCATCACATCAATCCATCAATTAATCAAGTACACATCTCATCACAAGTATAGTACCAACCCATACCCTACCCATCCCTCACTCACCCAAAAGTTAACAACACCCATACCTTTCCATCCCATCTCTTACACAACACCACTCCACCCATCACTCACACATCACTCACCCATCTCCTTTCATCCCATCACCTCTCTCTCAATCCTTTTCCCAAGCAAACAAAGAGAGCAACTGTCCAAGCTTCCCAAGGAGAAGTTAGGTGTGGCCCACTCCCTACCCCCTAATCTCCCATCTTCACCCTTCAATCCCCATCTTCCACCATCAAAGACAGATCTTAGGAGCTTAGCATTCCAAGGAGCTAAGAAGGAGTGAAATAGTTGGGTGTTCATAACATTAGATCTCGATTTTGATATAAGGCCCACTTGTGATGGGAACCATTTTGATGTATGTGTTGTAACAAAGAGGGGCCCATAGTGGCGAGGTCCCTCCACTACACCGTCTCTCTCTCTCTCTCTCTCTCTCTCTCTCTCTCTCTCTCTCTCTCTCTCTCTCTCTCTCTCTTCGGATTTACTGGCCCATGTGTGGGAGATCCTGTAACATCCCGGATTTTTGCCAACCTGGGATTAGACGTCCTAGGGTAATGAGTCGATCCTAAGACCTTATCAACTTGTCAAAACTCAATCCCACAGTCTAAAATCGCTCTTTAAACCATTTTCTTCACAAATCCCACCCTTCACTACCTTATGCTTTCAATTTTTCAAAGCACTTTCGCCCTAGACACTATCTTAAACTAGCTAAGTAGTAAAACTTGGATCACTTTATATACAAACTGCAAAGGCCTAAGTACCATCTCAACCAGAAAACAATTAGGATTAAATCCTTTAGAAATTTAACAAAGTTAACTAAGTGCAAAACTCGATTAGCCATGAAATCCGTTGGGATCGCTTTAAATACGATCTGCAAGACCCAAAACTTGCAAAATCAGTGACTCTAGGTTACCCTAAAGTTTAGAACCAAACTCATTTCCCGTCTGCTCTCGGGAATGAAACGAAACTTCGTATTAGGTCTAGACCGCACATCGGGAGTCCGATTAACACGAAGCTAAGGAACTAGGACCGCCTTACTGGGCTTGACAATCATCTCAAAAATCAGGTCCAGCCGATGTCCCACGACCATTTGTTTCGATCCAGAGCGAGGGTGTGTGAAAAACACTATTCCTTTTGAAAATAAAATATCTGGAATAGTGATCTGGCACCATTCGCTTACGCATCAGTATTAAGTAACCAGACCGTCAGAATCAGACCAAATTACACCCTCGGATCAGGAAAAATTTCAGGAACATTTACATGTACTTGGAATTTCGGATCGTGGCCCACTGACCGTTGAACTGAAAGTGGTCCGCCACGTGCGATCTGGGAATCCGATCGAGTCGAAAACGTAATCCCTCATAGATCCATGTGTGGTGAGCTTAAGTCTGACGTTTGGCTCAAGGAGGGCCACCAGAACCTCTCTTTTGAGCTGGAAAAGTGACGAAATACCTATATTAGCAGTAACCTTTGAACAGGAGTCTATTTCGGTGAGTTTTGAGACTATATAAGGACCTTAAACCCTCTCTCATGGCAGCCATACGAATTTGGATTTGAGAGAGGGAAAAGAGAGAGAAAGTGAGGGAGAAGTGGGAGAATCTCCCTGCCGTCGTTCCCTGCCACCACATGGGCTGCACCGCCCCTTTCCAGACATTTTTCCGGCGTTTCCGGCGTCGTTTCTAGGTAAGAAACCCTAACCCTAATCTGTTTTGGGGTTTAGACTGTTGTAGGTTGTGAAATAGCTAACCTATTTCGTTCTCTAGGTTGCCAAACTGCCGAATACGGAAGCTTAGCGAACCTATCAACTCCGTTACGATTCTACGACAAAAGGTGCGGCCTTTAGGTGTATAGGTTATGGTTTTCAACGCTTTCAATGCCAGATAATGATAGGTTCATGATCTGCATGCAATTGCACATGTACAAAGTGCTTTCCGTTTCCTGTTTCGGTTAACGTTGTAGAATATGGAATTTCACATACTCTAGGTATACGTAGAAATACCGTATACGTATTTTTTTTGGAGAAGTGTTTGACATGTTTATTTAATGTATGATTATACTATATATGGATAAAATACTAGTTTGGCAAAAGGAATCGCCGTAATACATGTTCACTTGTAAATGCTACGTATGTTGAAATTGTGTTATTCTAGAAATACTGTATACGTATAAATTTTGGAGATGTATGTATCATGATTATTTGCTGTAGTAATATATTATACATGGATAAAATACTAGCTTGGCTAAAGGATAACCCTAATACATGTTTTACTAACATACACCATGTATGTTGTAATAGTGTATTCTAAGTGTTTGTGGAAATGGCTGAATGAGTATGGAATTCTCATTCATGCTCGCCATGACTAATTGTCATGGATTCATGATTGTTATATTGGCGATACCCCTTTGACGAAAGGATTTGCCCTAAATCACGCCACGACCATTATACACTATATATGCTAAAATGTGTGGCCCAAGTGTTTGTGGAAATGACTGAATGGATATGGAACTTGGATTCCTGCTTGCCATGACTATCCGTCGTGGGTATACGCGTGTTATGATTGGGGCAACTCCCTAGTGAAAGGATTTGGCCTAATGCCTATGTGATCGACATATGTCGTGTATGTTGATGTATGTTTGTTTAAGTGTTTCTTGAAATGTCTGAATGAGTAGTAGTTAGCAAATTGTAATGTATAAGGGTGTTGAGATATGATTCTCAACCTCTTTTAACTATGTGTATGATCTCCTTTGATAGTTGTGTGATTAGGAATTGAACATGTACAAACGCATGCGTGTGTGTGATTTATAACATGCTCAACTGCTTTATGATTTTAACTATGTAATGCATATGTTTAAATTTATATTTACGTTGTATGATCCATCATGGGTGATGGGGGAGCGGAGCAACGAGTGCGTGCAACAGCCCTGGCAGCCCTAAATGGATAATACCAGACCTTGACTGTATGAGTTGAATCTTGATTCATTACTGCTTTATTTATCTGCAATTGATTGTGTTTGGGGCTATGATTATGGCCCAGGCAATCGGTAATGAGATTGAACTCGTGGCTGAGATTCATTTGCCACGTGGGATGTGTTCGACGAACTCGAGTCGTGCGTTGCCTGTCGGCAGTGGCTAGGCCACACGAAGTTGTTTATGCACTTCATGTCGTGCAGCTCAACTGGCGATCGTGCTAGTCGAGCTCGTCAAGTAACCCGATCTGTCTTATGCATGTTCACCCTGTTTGGACGCTACTGCTTGAACCTAGGGTACCAAACTTACCAGTGAAACCCCCTTTTAACCATGGTACCTCGATCCGCTAAGACGCATGAGCCGGGCATGGTGGTATGGGACACCGTGGTCGAGCTGTCGGCCTACGCTGGGGCCATGTGCCTCCCCGTAGTGACCATTGCGCAACCAACTCGTGAGTCGAATATGGTGGTATGGGACAGTGTATTCGAGCTGTCGATACTTACGGCGAGAGCCGAGTACGGTGAGACCTGTGCTCGTGCTGACGGGCGATGAGTCCTCCGTAGTATCTTCGAGTATACTCCAAGGGTCTGTGATTGGCGACGAGTCTTTCACGGCAACTAGAGTATGAGTGGAGCCGAGTACGGTGAGACCTGTACTCGAGCTGACGGCTAGTGATTGAGCCGAGTACGGTGAGACCTGTACTCGAGCTGACGGTCAGCAATTGAGCCACATACGGTGAGATCTGTATCCGTGCTGACGGGTGACAAGCCCTTTGTGATGCCTTCGCTAAGCCTCTCAAACCATAATGTCGTATGAGATTAACTAGGATTGACGACCCTAGAATGGATCATGTTTGGGAATGATACAAGGGAGGTACCTTAGTTTCCCAATACTGCTGTTTGAAATGGACTAATAAAAACTTGGTAATCATGAGTATCATCGCACCGCATGTGCTTGGTAGATGTGGCGCACTGAGGGAGTAAACATTCGCGAACGTAAGATGATGTCGCTTGAGGGTGGTTTGGCAAGGGCATACAGCATCATGTCATTTCATTTTCGCACTTAACAAGAGTAGTTAGAAATGTTTGATTTGTACTGCTTTATCATTACTGCTTGATTGAATTGATAACATGTTAACCTATGCTTTACTGTTCCACTGAGTTGATCACTCACTCCCACGTTACGGGACGGTGTTCCGAACACCCACCAGATTTATTGAGTTTCAGGTGATGGCGATGCTTATGAAGCAGAGCCGGACTTCTATGATGTGGAGGAGGAGTTCTCCTACAAGTAACTTTCTGACAGGCCAATGAAGACCTGGTATTGTATTGACGGGGTTATGGTTCTTGGGATAGAAGGCATTACACTTCCTCACATTTGGTAAATTTTAGAACTGCACTTGTATTATTTAACCTGGTAATGTTATCACACTGGAGACTCATCATAAGTTATATATTTATCTATCTATCACAGTCTTCCGCTTGCAAACTTAACTGTCTCTGGAGTATGATATGCTATTTTGGCTTAATCTCACTCATGTTCAATGCACGAATACAGTCAACATTCAATCATCATTCATTTTGTTGCATAAGTGATGTTCTGAAACTCGGGAGTTGAGTTTATGCTCGACCCCCGATTTTCAGGGCGTTACAGATCCAGACCGTCCAGCAGGTGGGACGGCTTTGTTGTTCACCCTACTGGACTGTCTACCCAGTTGGATGGTTTGGATGATGGGAAAACACAAGTGTTGGTTTGATCCAAGCGGTGGGCCACGCTGATGTGGACCCACCATGATTTATTTATTAAATCCACACTGTCCAGCGATCTGGACGTGGGTGTGATCCACCGTGATTTATGTATTTTATCCCACCATCAATAACATATAGCTGATGGATTAACGCCAGCAAGTTCTGTGGGTCCCGCATGATGCATGTATTTTATAAACCCATCCATATGTGTTACATCCAAACCGTCCATCTGTTGGATGAGCAACATATGGCTACTGGATTGACATTAGCAAGTTATGTGGGCCCTACTGTGAGGTACGTTGCATCCCAACCGTCCATCTGGACGGTGGGCACCACCAGTAGCTGTAGCTGCTTTACGTCAACAAGTTTTGTGGCCCCATCTCGAGGTATGTGGTATGATCCACATCATCCGACCATTTTAGCAAAAGACAGACCCACCCCACACGTGCTGTACGTGTGGGGGTGGGGCCCACGATGATGTATTTATTCTGTTTACACACCGTTCATCCATGGACGGTCCTTCATGTGAGGCCAACGTGGTGTATGGGTCTTATCGATACCGACCAGATGGTTGGACGGTGGCACCCACCGCTGATGTATATGTTTTATATCCCACGGTCTATCAAGTGGACCACACTATAAAATCAGTGGAGGAATGAACATTCACCATTGAAACCGTTTGGAGTCACAAAAGTTCTGGATTAATATGAAATTTGTTTTTTTTTAAAAAAAAAAAAAAAAAAATTTATCTCAACTCAGGCCTTTGTGACCTTATGAACAGATTGGATGGAAAATAAACATTATGGTGGCCCTGTGAATTGTTAGCAGTGAAAATCATTATCTCCACTACTATTTGTGGTATGGTCCAGATGATCTTTCGATATGATTCATTTTTTTTTGGGTAATCCTCTAAATTGATCACTAAAAATAGATGATTAGTGTAGATAGTCCAACTAGGGCGATGGGTCCCACTTGATGTATATGAGGCCCATGAGTGAGGCCCAATGTGATGTATATGATGCCCATGAGTGAGGTCCGATGCGATGTATATGAGGCCCATGAGTGAGGCCCGATGTGATGTATATGTGGCCCATGAGTGAGGCCCAATGTGATGTATATGAGGCCCATGATTGAGGCGTGATGTGATGTATATGAGGCCCATGATTGAGGCGTGATGTGATGTATATGTGGCCCGTGTGTGAGGCCCAATGTGATGTATATGAGGCCCATGAGTGATGCCCATCGTGATGTATATTAGGCCCTTATATGAGGCCACGAGCCCACTATGCGCTTGGCTTTATGTGGGCCACTCCTTGGGAGCAATGTTGCTTAAATGTCCATATTAATAGGCAATAATGGTTAAATGTCCACATTGTGACCTTTCCTTAGGCCTTTATTAGGCCCATTCTCATTGTTCTAAGTAAACCTAAATCATTGGGCCCCATTGATGTTTGCATGGTCCATCTATTCGTATTAAGATAACCCAAGATGTTGGCCCCCAATTGGTTGTCAGTAGGATTATTTCTTTTATTTTGAAGTCCATCTAGGACTTATTTGGGGGCCCCTAGGGCATCTAGCGGGCAATAAATAGTATGGAGAAGGAACCCTTTCCGGATCCTTAGGAATATAGGTAAGCCACCAAGGCCCAACCTTGATATAAGAAGAATATATCATTATCGTAGATGGTAGGATATGCGATGTTAGGTTTGGTATATTCACTGTTGAGGACCGATCGTCACATTATAGATCAGATCTGTGGGCTTCTGTGGACCCCACCTTGTCTATAGGCCGGTTATTGATGTCGACTAGGAGTATGTGATAGCACAGCATCATGATGCATGCCCATATGCATCATCTGCATGCATGTGATGAGACGTGGTTGACCATTGCATATGCCTTCGGGCAAGTTATTTATGGGACTCCCTGATGGGCAGTGTTATCCCTCATGAACGGACGGTACGCGTAGGATTGATGCATGACTGGATCATATGACTCATGCATCTTGCATTGTCTGATATGATTATTACATGCCCTAACAATATCAGAGTCGTGGCCTCTACAGTCACATCATGGAGGGCCAGATTGGATACCGAAAATACTATTACTAGCATCGGGGCACCATAAATGTCCCTGGTTGGAAATCCCTAAACCCGATGGTATTAGAGGATGACTCCAACATCAAGACTAAGTGGATACATGAGCGCATGAGGGCTACATACCAGTAAGCCGCGTCTCCCACTTTGTCATGGTCGGTTGGAAGGGGGTGTGACCTTACCCGCCTAAGTTAAGGGCAATATCTAAGTTGAGTTTGACCAGCTTAAGGAATGGGTCCGCTATCAACGAGCTGGGCCCGATATTGGTAGGTGGATAGTGAAGTCTTTTACACTTGCCCAGTTGTACACTCGGATAGGGGCGATAAGCTGGCGTAGAGTGTACCAGACCCTAGTGATTATCCAGTATGAGATCTATACTAATATTTGATGCTCTAGCGATGAGATGTATGGTTATGTGAATTTAGACGAGGACTGGCATGCGTGTATTGCATCTCGCATATGACATTCGGCTACATAGGCCTCGCATCACATGGCCTTGGTATGGCCGATAGCTTTCATGCCTTGCATCGCATAGCCTTGGTTCGGCTGATGGCATTCATGGACTTACCAGTATATTCCACATTACTCCGATATTGCATTCTGAGCACGCTTATATTACGCACACACTTTCACCACCTTCTAAACTTTTTATAAGCTTATGCACGACCGTTGCATGCAAGTAACGCTAGGACGTCGTAGTAGCATTGAACTTGGAGCATACAGGTGACTTCTAGAGCTTTTGATTATCGATATTGTATTTCCCTTACGCTTTGTACTCGAAGTTTTTTTTTATCATAATGGATTTGTGATGATGTTGTTGGTTGTTATTTGTGGGTTATGCTTATAGTTATGCTTATTATGAAACAAATTCATGTTAAAAATCCTCCTTGTACGATCCTAGGATCGGAACCTGGTATATGGGTGCTGGGAGCCGAAAATGGGGTATTACGGAGGCTGTCGACACCGGATTCGGCGATCGGGAATTTTATGAGCCCGGTTTCTGAGTTTGGGGCGTAATAGAAGTTGGTATTAGAGCATAACTTGAGAATAACTGTGAACAACATCACATGCCTACTATGAGCTTAAGGCAATTAAGTTCCGAGTTCGAATAACTTAGCGATCTTCTATTATAGATCCTTAACGTGCGTGCCTTCGAGAGTTCTTAAGGGAGATAGGCACCTTTGTTCTTCCCTATAGGACATGCCGCCAAGGAGAGTAACCCGAGCGACTCTCACTCCACCACTTGCGACTCCCGCTCTATCACCTACGACTCCCACTCTACTACCATAGATCCTTGCTCCCCATCTGAGGATGTCGCTCCTCTACCCGAGACTGGTGCGGATCCGGCCGTACCCATGAGTGCCTCCCATCTACATCAATGTTGCAGGCTGTGACAGTCACCCTCCAGGGGCAGAGCAGACATCCCACTGTTACGCCAGCCCTGGAAGAGCAGGAGCGAGCGAGCGCCCTTCTTCGAGACTTCTGTCAGCTCGATCCCTCGCGCTTCCAGGGCGAGCCAAACCCGACAGTAGTCGAGAGATGGCACTCCGAGGTGGATAAGATTTTTTATATGATGGGATGTACCACCTAACAGTGGGTTCGGTTAGTCGTATTTCTTCTCCAAGGTGAGGCCGAGCACTTGTAGACCTCCATTACCTGTGCTATAGGGCCTGATTTCGTCTGGACATGGGAGGATTTCATAGACCGATTTGACTGGTAGTATTTTCCTGACCACATTCGACGGCAGCGAGCGTTGGAGTTCAAGGCCTTAGTGCAAGGAGATATGACAGTGGCTCATTATGCGGCTCGTTTTGTAGCGTTGTCCAGATTTACACTGTATTTGGTTGATGATGAGGAGCGAAAGTTTCGCCATTTTGAGAACGGCTTGCATTACGGTCTCCGAGGCCGTGTTGTTGGGCATGAGCTCCTGACTTTTAAGGTGGTAGTATGAAGGGCCCAGATTTATAAGACTGAGTGGACCGACACGCAGAGCAACAGTGATCAGAGGAGAGACCGGAAGAGGCAGGCCCCCTTCGGTAGCTTCCAGCAGCATCGGCGGCCACAGAGGCACATGAGACACCCATCTACCAGAGCACTAACAGCACCAGCGACACCCCCGACACCACCTCAGTGGCAGCTTCCTGGTGCTTGTTTTGATTGCGGTGGGATAGGACACCACAGGTGGGAGTGTCCCAGACCGCAGAAGCCTCCACAACAGTAGTTGAGAGCACCGCAGCAGCATCTGCAGCAGCAGTGACAACAGATCTCACCACCGAGACCCCCTCATCAGCATTATCAGGACCAGCCTCCGAGACCTCAGTAGCAGAGGCAACATTTTTGACCGCCTCAGCGACATTAGCAGCAGCAACACCCTTAGAGGGGACAGGCACCTCCCTAGCCAACTCAGGCTAGGTTCTACGCTGCCCAACAGGACCCTCAGTCATCCAGAGGGGTCGTTGAGGGTACCCTCTCTGTTTCTGCATGCATTGCACGATTCTAGTGCATTGCATTCCTTTGTGGCCGAGGATTTTTACCGATCAACTGGATTGCCGGTAGAGTCTGCTAGTGAGGGGTTGACCGTATCGATGCCCTTGGGGAAGATTACAGTGTTAGGCCGCTTCTGTTCGTCTTGCCTCGTGGTGGTGGGAGAGATTTTCTTGCCTGCTGACTTATTTGTGCTGTCAATGTCAGATTTCAACGTTATCCTGGGCATGGATTGACTTGTAGAGTACCACGCCATCTTGGACTACTCTGCGAGGACAGTCACATTTTGTATATTGGACTTGCCACAGTTCCAGTTCGTTGTCGAGCCCAGAGGAGAGCCGTTGTCTTGTTTGATGTCATGTGCCATAGAGGAGCCCATAGCAGTGAGCGTCGATCAGTTGCCTGTGGTTTACGATTTTCTCGATGTATTTTAGGAGATTCTAGGGTTGTCTCCGCGCCGGCATATTGTGAAAGTGCCCTGGTTTGTCAAGTTACGTGAGTGTTGAGTAAGATTGTCTACAGAGTCTGATAGGAAGATCAATTCAAGCGTTTGCCTCAACCGAATGTGTGCAAGCTCGCCACAGGTAAACTTAAATCCTCACATCCCATGACCCAAAACACCAGGTGAATAAAACCCTTAAAAAAGTTAGAAAATCATAGGGTTTTAAGGTGAGAAAACTTTTTCAAAATAGGAAAATCTCTAAGTTTTTCTTGCCTTGTCGATTTTATCGAAACACCCTCGATATGATCGACCTGCGCTGTCGAGTCCTCGATGCTTCATCAATACCATCGAAAAGATGACCAAATATGTCTAGCAACTTCACAACATATCTGGACGAATTATCGATGTATCGATACACCTATTGATACCATCAATACTCAAATCTCGAGCTCATCGAAAGTGGTCGATAAGATCGACAGGCAGATTTCTGGTGCCCCTGTTTTTTAAAGAAAATTTCAAATTCCTTCACTATATCGATGGTCCTTCCAATATGATCTAAACTCAAATATCGATAAGATTGGAAGACCATCGATGATATCGATCGAGGGCACGCATTTCTTCCAGCAGATATTTCAGGTTGTTTTTAACTTTGATCGGGGGCCATTCAAGGAAATTGATATTCATATGTTGATGATATCGAGGCCGAGTCATCACATCGAAAATGGACATAAACTGTCCAACGAGTTTACAGGTAAATCTATTGGATTTATCGATGCATCGACACTGCCTTCGAGATATCGATATGCAAATTCCGATGACATCGGCTGACCCCTGATCATATCATTAAAACCTGAAATATTTTATCACCAGTCTCTGTCATGCTTTAAATGTCAATAGATTGATCCCAGTTTCGATTGGATCAGAGTTCAAAATCCGGTGTCATCGACACCTGTTTCGATCCCATCGACAAGCTGGCAAAAGGTTTCAAAAGCGTATGACATTTGAGTTTGTGTCATCGAGCTGACCGTCGATATTATCGACAGTATACGCTCGATGATATCGACACTGCTCGATGATATCGAACTTTTTCATAAATGTGACCATTTTATATCCGTTGGAACCTTTTGCCTGTTTAAAGAGAGACTTGCCTTTATTACTAGTAGAGAAAGAAGAGAGTGATTTTGTGTTTTTTAACTTATATCATATATCCAAAGCCCTTTCTTTCAAGGGAGTTCATCCTCCAATCCACCCTCATCATTGATATTCAATAGAGCGGATTAGGGAATGAACTTCCGCATTTAAGGATCCTCCAGCTACTAACTTAATGGTAAATCATTAAGCTGGGATGCCTTAAATGCATAAGATTGGAATCGCTTTATCTTCCTGATAGGAAAACATTTTGAGAGTAGGATTCCTCTTTACCTTGACCCAACCTGAAGCCGAGTATTGGTAGATCATTTTATGTTGCGGATCAAGGGAGTAGAAGACTCTTCGTCAACAAGGAGGAGGAGATCTTCGGCATTGTGCTTATCGGGACTCATCAACAAATGTAAGTATCTAGAGTCCAAGAGGACACTTGTGATCATTCCTTTGTAGGATTGGTTCTTAAGTGGTTCTCACCTTTGAAGTCCTCGTAGGAGGCCTCCGGCAGGTGTGTACGTGGTGGGTGCGTTGTGTGGACCCTTGCTCTATGGAGAGCATAAACATCTGGTTAGGAGTGAACCAGAAAAACTCTGGGTTTGAGGTAAACCGCGTAAAACCTCGGGTTTGAGGTGAACCGTGTAGAAACCTCCAGTAGGGTCTTATGGAAGATCCTTGGGCAGTGTGCCTAAAAGTGCGTGTGTTGTGTTGACCTTTGCTCGTGAGAGCATAACAGTCAGCCTCAATGTAGGTTGTAAAGGTTGAAGGTGAACCTGATTTAAAACCTTAGGTTTGAGGTGAACCGCTGTGAAACCTCCTTAGTGAAATCCGGTACACTCAAGGGTTGATTGCGGTTACTGGGAGTGAAGTAGACAAGTAGTCGAACCACTATAAAAATGACTGTGTTTGTGATTGCTCTTCTTTGTGTGTGATTTGTGTCAATGCATTCATATTTATATATCTAATCACACCTCACATACATACACAGTCATATCCAAACATAAACTAAGTTGCATATTGTTATATACCTTAAATAGTTTGTGATTGGATCCTCTACCTAGCTTGGAAGCCAGTAAAGTTACAATTGAGTAATCCTGATAATTGGATATTCATAGGATTAGTGAAGTAGGATTTTTAAATAAATTTTAAAAATTTTAAAAAGTCATATTCACCCCCCTCTAGGACATATTGGTATATTCCGACTTCAACTAAAGCGGTCTTCACCATAATTTCATATTGAGTTCCAGATTGATCTTGTGCCTGGTATCACGCTTATCTCGAAGGCCCCGTATTGTATGACACCATTGGACTTGCGAGAATTGTAGAAGCAATTGGATGAGTTGCACGAGTTTAGCTTTATCCATCTGAGCAGTTCGCCATGGGGAGCGTCGGTACTCTTTCTGAAGAAGAAGGATGGCTCGTTGAGGCTTTATGTGGATTACCGCTAGCTCAACCGGGTCACGATCAAGAACAAGTATCCTCTCTCTAGGATAGATGATTTATTTAATTAGTTACAGGGTGCTCAGTTCTTTTTAAAGATTGACCTGCGTTCCGACTATCATCAGATTTGGGTCCGAGAGGAGGACATCCAGAAGACGACTTTTAGGATGCGCTATGGTCACTTTGAGTTTCAAGTCATCTCCTTCGGACTTACCAATGCACCTGTGGTCTTATTGCAGTTAATGAATGAGGTTTTCAGGCCTTATCACAATCAGTTTGTTGTGGTCTTCATTGACGACATTCTAAGATATTCGAGGACCCGCGAGGACCATGAGCAGCATTTGGAGATTGCATTGTAGACCCTCTGTGCCCACCAGGTGTATGCGAAGCTGGAGAAGTATAAGTTTTGGCAGGAGGAAGTGAAGTTCCTCAATCATGTGGTTATGAGGGAGGGTGTTGCAATAGACCCTTGAAGGTTGAGGTAATGCGTCAGTGGGGCCAGCCCATGAACGCGTTCGAGATCCCCATTTTCCTTGGTTTGACACGCTACTACTGCCATTTCATTGAGGGCTTCTCTTGTATTGCAGCCCCGTTGACCAGGTTAACTCGAAAGGGCGCAGAGTTTATATGGAGTGACGCCTATTGAGCTAGCATTTATGGAGTTGAAGGACCGCCTCATGTCTGCTCCTGTCCTCGCTCTTCCCTCTAGGAGTGAAGGATTTGTCGTATTTACCGATGCCTTGCATATTGGTTTGGGTGCTATCCTGATGTAGCACGGGAAACCGGTGGCCTTCGCGTCTCACCAGCTCAAGGTCCATGAACCGAACTACCCCATGCATGATTTGGAGCTAGTAACAGTCGTTTTCGCATTGAAGGTATGAAGGCACTATCTCTACGGGGTTAGGTTCGATCTCTTCTCCAACCACAAGAGCTTGAAGTATCTATTCTCTTAGTCTGAGCTGAACATGAGGCAGAAACGTTAGATGAATTTTCTGAAGGACTATGATTTTGATCTCCAGTACCACCCAGGTAAGGCAAACATGGTGGAAGATATCCTTAGCTGTCAGCCACGAGGCCTGGTGGCACAAATGATGATTTAGGAGTGGAGAATGCTTGAGGATATAGTAGAGTATGACTTCAAGTTTGGTCTACAGTCTTCTATTGTTTAGCTATCGAGTCTGTCGATTCAACCCTCTCTTGTTGCAAGGGTGATCGAGGCTCAGCAGGCAGATGAGTCGTTGCAGAGTTATCGGGTAAAGGCAGCATCTGAGAGTCAGTTAGATTGGCAGATTGGTTCTGATGGTGGACTTCGATCGTAATTTTCTATCTACTTTGGCTCGATAAAGATGTATCGAGATATGAGGCGATAATATTTTTGGGCGGGGATGAAGCACCAGATCGCCTGTTTTGTGGCCAAGTGTGACACTTGCCAGTGTGTTAAGGTCGATTATCAATGAGTGTCCGATTATGGAAGTGGGAGCACATATCCAAAGATTTTATCATGGGTTTACCGAGGACTCAATGCGGTCACGACGCCATCTGAGTTGTCATTGATCGTTTGACGAAGTTGGCGCATTTTCTTATGATTCGTGTGACCTGGCCTTTGGACCGGCTTCATTGAGGAGATTGTGAGACTACACGACATTCCAGTCTCGATCATTTCTGACCGAGACCCGAAGTTCACATTTCAGTTTTGGAGGAGCTTTTAGAGAGTGATGGAGTCTGTTTTACAACTCAGCATTGCATATCATCAGCAGACCGATGGGTAGACCGAGATGGTCAATCAGATCCTTGAGGATATGCTCAGAGCTTATGTGATTGACTTCGCGGGTAGCTGGGATGAGCATCTACGATTGACTGAGTTCGTATACGACAACAGCTATCAGGCGACCATTGGCATGACTCCTTTTGAGGCATTATATGACAGACCACGCAGATCGCCAACTTGTTGGACCGAGGTTAGGGAGCAGCATCTCCTAGGTCCCGAGCTTGTGCATCAGACGTCAGAGGCTATCGATATCATCAGGCAGAGGATGCGCACAGCTCAGAGCCGGCAGAAGATTTTTCTTAATTGTCAGCGTCATCTGTTGGAGTTTGCAGTTGGGGACCATGTGTATCTCAAGGTCTCACCCATGAAGGGTGTGATTCGTTTTGGAGCGAAGGGCAAGCTGGCCCCGAGATTCATTAGACCTTTCGAGATCACTGGGTGCGTTGGGATCGTGGCTTATCGGCTTGCCTTGCCATCTCAATTCTCCGACATCCACAACATTTTTCATGTCTCTATGTTGAGGAAGTGTGGGTCAGACATCGTTCCTGTTATTGATTGCCAACCATTGGAAGTTCATAAGGATGCTTCTTACATTGAGCAACCAGTTCATATCCTTGATCGGAAGGAGCAGGTCATCCAGACCAAGGTCATTCACTTGGTGAGGTGCACTGGGGTCACCATTCTGTTGATGGGGCGTCATAGGAGCACGAGGCCGAGATTCGAGAGTGCTATCCCTATCTCTTTGATAATTGATTATATGTTGTATCTTGTATGTTGTCTCCGATTTTATATGATGTTATGTTTTCTCTGTCCTTATTAATTATATCTAGTTGTGATGTTAGTGTAAATTTCAAGGGTAAAATTTTTATTAGGAAGGGAGAGTTGTAAGGCCCGTATCCTAGTCTATACCGTTCCGTAGACTCCTGCGATCCTCCCTATTGAATTCTGGCATCCTGCGATCTATAGATAGCATTTGCGCGCGACCCTAAGTCACATCCCATATATCTAAGTCGACTCAACTCGAGACATGTACCCTAGCGACTACACTGTCGTCGCGGTTCCAATGCCACGACTTGCACATCGATGCGATACCTAGGCCAGGAGTTGTGGGCCCGCGTTCATCTCGAGGAAAACCCCGCGCATTGCGAATTCTGAGATAATCTCTACCGTCCATCATATCAATCCATCAATCAATCAAGTACACATCCCATCACAAGTAACGTACCAACCCATACCCTACCCATCCCTCTCTCACTCAAAAGTCAATACAACACCCATACCTTTCCATCCCATCTCTTACACCACCACTCCACCCATCACTCGCACATCACTCACCCATCCCGTTTCATCCCATCACCTCTCTCTCTCTCTCTCTCTCTCTCTCTCTCGCTCTTTCTCAATCCATTTCCCAAGCAAACAAAGAGAGAGCAACCGTTCAAGCTTCCCAAGGAGAAGCTAGGTGTGGCTCACTTCCTACCCCCTAATCTCCCATCTTCACCCTTCAATCCTCATCTTCCACCATCAAAGAGAGAGCTTAGGAGCTTAGCATTCCAAGGAGCCAAGAAGGAGCGAAATCGGTGGGTGTTCATAGCATTAGATCTTGATTTTGATGTAAGGCTCACTTGTGATGGGACCCATTTTGATGTATGTGTTGTAACAAAGAGGGGCTCATAGTGGCGGGGTCCCTCCATTATGTCGTATCTCTCTCTCTCTCTTTTCAGATTTACTGGCCCATTTGTGGGTGATCTAGACTGTCCAGCAGGTGGGACACTTTGTTGTCCACCCTACTGGACTGTCTGTCCAATTGGATGGTTTGGATGACGGGAAAACACAAGTGTCGGTTTGATCTAAGTGGTGGGCCATGCTGATGTGGACCCACCATGATTTATTTATTAAATCCACACTGTCCAGCGATCTGGATGTGGGTGTGATCCATTGTGATTTATGTATTTTGGCCCACCGTCCATCTGGACGGTGGGTACCCTAGCAACATACAACTGCTAGATTAACGCCAACGATTTCTGTAGGTCCCGCATGATGCATGTATTTTATCAACCCGTCCATATGTGTTGCATCTAGACCATCCATCTGTTGAACGAGCAACCTATGGCTGATGGATTGACGTCAGCAAGTTATGTGGGCCACACTGTGAGGTGCGTTGCATCCCAACCATCCATTTGGACGGTGGGGACCATCAGCAGTTGTAGCTGCTTTACAACAGCAAGTTCTGTGGCCCCATCTCGAGGTATGTGGTATGATCCACATCGTCGGTCAGGAGGGGGACCCACCTCACATGTGCTGCACGTGTGGGGGTGGGGCCCACGATGATGTATTTATTCTGTCTCCACACTGTCCATCCATTAACGGTGCTTCATATGGGGCCAACGTGGTGTATGGGTCTTATCCACACCGACCAGATGGCTGGACGGTGGGACCCACCGCTGATGTATATGTTTTATATCCCCACCGTCTATCAAGTGGATTGGACTATAAAATCAATGGAGGATTGAACGTCCACCATTGAAACCGTTTGGGGTCACAAAAGTTCTGGATCAATATGAAATTTGTTTTTCCTCTTAGCTCAGGCCTTTGTGACCTTATGACCAGATTGGATGGAAAATAAATGTTATGGTGGCCCTGTGAATTGTTAACAGTGAAAATCATTATCTCCACTGCTAATTATGGTGTGGTCCAGATGATCTTTTGATATGATTCATTTTTTTTGGTAATGCTCTAAAATGATCCCTAAAAATAGATGAATGGTGTACATAGTCCAACTAGGGCGATGGGTCCCACTTGATGTATATGAGGCCCATGAGTGAGGCCCGATGTGATGTATATGGGGCCCATGAGTGAGGTCCAATTTGATGTATATGTGGCCTATGAGTGAGGCCCGATGTGATGTATATGAGGCCCATGAGTGAGGCCCGATATGATGTATATGAGGCCCATGAGTGAGGCTTGATATGATGTATATGTGGCCCTTGAATGAGGCACATCGTGATGTGTAGTCGGCCCTTGTGTGAGGCCATGGACCTGTTATACGCTTGGCTCAATGTGGGCCACTCCTTGGCAGCAATATTAGTTAAATGTCCACATTGATGGGCAATGATGGTTAAATGTCCACATTGTGACCTTCCCTTAGGCCTTTATTAGGCTCATTCTCATTGTTCTGGGTTAACCTAAATCATTGGGCCCCATTGATGTTAGCATGGTCCATCTATTCATATTAGGATAACCCTAGATGTTGCCCCCTGTAACGACTCGAAAAATTCCGTACAATGGCCCGAGTACCACCTCAGGCAGAAATCACTTAGGATCAAATCCTTTAGAAATTAGACAAAGTTAACTAAGTGTTAAACTAGATTGTATATGAAATCCGCACGAATCACTTTAAATACGATCTGCAAGGTCCAAAACTTGTGGAATAGTTGACGCTACATTACCCTAAAATCTAGGATCAATCTCATTACCCGTCTGTTCTCGGGAGTACATTGAAACTCTGTATCGAATCTGGACCGCATATCGAAGGTCCGAATAATACAAAATTATAGACTTAGGACCACCTTGCTGGGCTTGATAACCATCTAGGAGATCAAACCCAGATAGTGTTCCATGACTATTCGCTTGAGCCCGTAGCGAGGAGTGTAAGAACACTTGGTTTTCTTTATAAGTAAAATCTCAAATAGTAATCTGAGACTTGTTACTTGCGGGTCTGATATAAGCAATCAGATCGTCAAAATCTAACCCAAATACACCCTTGGATTAGGAGAAATTTCATATACATGGCAGTGTACTGGAAATCCCCGATTGAGTTTCAGTGATCGTTGAATTGAAACTGGTCCGCCACGTGCGATCTGAGAATCTGCCTGGAATGAAAACTTAACTTCACCTAGATCCAAGGTTGGTGAGCTTAAGTCCGACCGCACACAGAAAAGGGGCCGCCAGAAGCGCTCCGTTGAGACGGAACAAACCCACTTTGGTTATAACCTAAGTATACCTTGACCTTAGGTCTATTTCGGTGATGTTTTAAGTTATATAAAGACCTTAAACCCTCTCTCATTCAGCCCATACAAATTTGAAGAAACCCTAGGAAAGATAAGAGAGAAAAGAGAGAGAAAGTGTGAGAGAAGTGGGAGAATCTCCCTGCTATTTTACCCTGCTACTCTACAGGCTTAACCACACCATTCTAATCGCTTTCCTGGCAATTTCGACTTCATTTCTAGGTAAGAAAACCCTAACCCTAATCTGATTTAGGGTTTCAATTGATTCAATTAGCGAAATAGCTAACACTACTTGTGCTTTAGGCCATTCTACTGTCGTGGGAGAAGCCTTAGCATTCCTACCAAATTTATTACGCTTCTACGGCGTAAGGTGTAGACTTTAGGTGTATAGCTTATAGTTTTCAAGGCTTTCAATGTCGGTGAATGATTTATAACTGACAAGGGTGTTATTATACATGCAAAATATGTCGTTTGTTTCATCATACTGAAAAGGCCTACCTATATGTCCTAGAGGGGGGGGGGGGGGGGGCGGGGTGAATAGGACTATGCCAAATAAATGTTATAACAGCGGAATTAAAAAATAATATGATAGCCAAAATAAATCACAATGCAGGAAAGTAAAACAACCTCAAAAATCTGATCTTGATGGATTGATACAAATGTTATTCTAAGGGCAACCTTTCACCAAAAACCAGAGTTTATGGTAGGACAACCTTATTTCTAGAAAGATCTTTGTATCAAATCTCAAACCAAAGAGGAATACAGAATTAAGCACAAATTGAAATAAAGTGTAATCACAAATGTATTGTTCTAGGGACAGCCATACACCATAAAAATGGCAGGGCAACCTTGGTGGAACAACTTTAAAGAAAATTTAAATTCAAGTAGATAAAGGAATAACAGAAAGTAAATTCTAAATTATTACAAAATTCCCACAATGCTTGAATTAAATGATTACAACATTTATCACCACACATACATCCCACAAATGAATATTAAAGATTAGAAATGTAAATCATTCAACCACAACACAAGGGATTATAGTGGTTCGCCTGTGTGTTCACCAACTGTTAAACAACAGCCACACAGAATGCTACTCCACTCCTAATATCCTCACACAGAGGATATTAGCGTTCACTCACAAAATAGGTTTTCACAGGTTCACCCAAAACCTTTACAATTGTGTCTTTGTCTGTGGGCTTACACAATAAAAAAAATCTCACTTCTGAGTTTTCCTGGCTCTCCTCAGATAACCAATACAACAAGATTTTTCTAGCAAATCTTGAAAGAAACCAAAACAGAAAGAATTTTACAATTAAACGTAAAATACCTGATTAACTCCTTCGTTGTAGCAGCCCGGTAGAACCAAATCAGAGTAAATGATTGAATGTTCAAGTTCAATGTCCAGTACTCAATTACAATGGTTCTAGTTCTAATAGATTTTAAATTAGACCAAATAGGGCTTGTCTTAATTGATTTTGATTCCAAAGAAAGGGAATAACAATTCCTCTTATCAAATTAGATTGGAATAGCAGAAACAAAATCAATTAAATAAAGCTAAAGAAAGAGAGTATAAAATAAGCACACTTAGCTTAGATGGAGCACAAAATTACTTCTCAGAAGTTTGACAAAGATTGGCTTGAATGGATTAATTGATTGCTTTTGTTCTTCTGAGTTTCGTGCTCTATTTATAGGTGAGCAGATCGCATCTTCGACTGGTCTAAGGAGCTCTTCGACTAGTCGAAGAAATAACATATTTGAAAAAAATCGGGCGCGATAAGCTTTGACCGTTCTACGACTGGTCGAAGGCCTCCTTCGACTGGTCGTAGGTCTCCTTCGACTGGTCGAAGACCTTGTAAATTATCGCTGGACTTTGAATCGAAGATTTACGACTGGTCGAAGAAGCAGTCGACACTGTTCCTTCGACTGGTCGAAGCCTAACAGAATTTATCCGAATTTTGTAACAAACTTATGACTGATCGTGGAATTTCTTGGACTGGTCGAAGCAAAGCTAGGACTAGTCGAAGAAAGCCTAGGACAAGTCCCCGAATTGCCCAAACACAAGTGTCATATACATATGACTTATGTATCCAAAATGGCCTACTTCTAAGGTCAACCTATGGTCATTCAAACCCCAATCAAGAAGTAAGGACATTGAAAACATTAGGAACAAGTGACCTAGAAGTTTAAGTCTTGAAGTCTTGATGTAGCTCAACCTCGAAAGTGACTTAAGTTCTATACGAACTACTTTGTACTCTTCTTGAAGTCTTGTATTCTTGAGTCTTGTCTTGAGAGCAATACTTGAAGTCAAGGTTGATCTTTGTACTTGTAATCTTTGCTTGTTGTGAGCTTTGCTTGTTTATGAATGTTGATCTTTAGAAAGAGCTTCACTAATGCAAGTTATATAACAGTGTTTTTGTCACCACTAATTTGACAACATACAGGGATATAAACTATAACACTTACACATACGAGTTTATATGAGATATGTAGGATTTAGGCTATTCTATGCATATGTTGAGATGTTTGTTTTTGTTTGAAATTTGGATTTGTGCTTAACATGTTTATTTGTCGTGAATATATGCTTGATGCATGTGTCACAACTCCTTAGCGAAAGGACTTGCCCTAAATCATGTCACGGCAAAAGTACGTTATATGTGATAAATGTGTAGCCCAAGTTTTTATGGAAATGCTTAAGTAAACACGGATCTCGGATTCATGCATGCCATGATTTCCGTCGTGGGTATACACATGTGATATACGGGGCAACTCCCTAGTGAAAGGATTTGGCCTAGCACATGTACAATTCATCATATATCATGTATGATGATGTTTGAAGTTTATGTGTTTGTGAAAATGCCTGAATGTGCTAGCGATCATCTAGTACACTTTGTGTGCGGCTCGAGATACAAATCTCGGTCACCTTAATTGTGTGAATGATTTCCTACATGTACGCTTTATAGTAAATTTTGTTTTACTTATGCAATGATTGTGTGTGAAATCATGTTTGTGTTGTAATATACTTTGATGGTTGATGTTGTTTCATAATATGCTTATGTGACTGAACTTCTTGAACCATGGAATCCATTATGGTGGATTGTCTCACATGATTATATGATGAATGGATTGAGTTTGGGACTATGCTGTAGTCCAGACAATCGGTAACGGAAATAAATTCGTGGATGAGATTCATTCGCCTTACGAGATGTGTTCGACGAACCCGAGTCGTACTTCGGTTGGTGGCAGTGATTAGGCCACACGAAGTGCTTGCGTTTCATGTCGTTCAATTGGCCGTACACTTGAGCTAGCCGAGCTTGTTAAGTAACCCGATCTGTCTTATGTATGTTCACCATGTATTGGACGCCTCTGTTGAACCTAAGGTACCAAGCTTACCAGTGGAATCCCGTTAACCATGGTACTTCGATCCGCTAAGACTCATGAGCCAGGCATGGTGGTATAGGACACCGTGGTCGAGCTGTCGGCCTACAATGGGGCCATGAGACTCCCCGTAGTGACCATTGACCAACCAGACTCGTGAGCCGATTATGGTGGTATGGGACACTATATTCGAGCTGTCGGCCTACACTGATAAGGTGATGGGGGAGTGGTGCAATGATTCCGTGTAACAGCCCTGACAGCCCTTTGTAGTGACCTCGAGCGTACTCTGAGTTTATGTGGAGGCGACGACCCTTCCGTAGTAACAAGAGTGCAAAATTAGGCCTGTATTGATAAGGTGATGGGGGAGTGGTGTAACGATTCCATGTAACAGCCCTGGCAGCCCTTACAGTGACCTAGAAACAAACCAATAATGGATCATGTTTGGGAATGATATAAGGGAGGTACCCTAGTTTCCTAATACTGCTGTTTGAAATGGACTAATAATAACTCGATAATCATGCTCATCATCACATTGCATGTGCCTAGAAGATGTGGAGCACTGAGGGATGAACGCATGCCGCGGACGTAAGATGGTGCCGTATGAGGGTGGTTAGGCGAGGGGCATACATCACGACTGCATTTCATACTTGCATTAACAAGAGTACTTAAGATTGTTGATTGTACTGCTTTATCATTACTTCTTGACTGATTTGATAATATGTTAACCTATGCTTTATTCTTCCACTGAGTTAGCTACTCACTCCCACGTTACAGGACGGTGTTCTAGACACCCACCAGACTCTTTCTTAGGTGCAGGTACCGACGATTCACAGGTGGCTGAGCCTAATTATGAGGATGATCAGGATGAGTTTTCCTTCATGCAGTTCTCCGGCGGCTTTGCTTAGGCTATCCAGATTTACGGGGCTACTGGGCTATCACGACAGTTGGACTAATTTTTTTTGACATTTTGTTTTTGATTCAGTACATGTATATGATGACTCAGCGAAGTAATCATACTTTAAAGACAGATCGAAATCGTTTTGTTTTTATATACATCTACATACATCTTTCAGTCTTCCGCTTGCGTTTTGTACAATGATCTGGAGTATGGATTACTGTTTTGGTATAATCTCACTCATGTTTATTGCACTAACACAGACAACATTCAATCATCATTCTCTATGTTGCATAAGTGATGTTTTGGAACTCAAGAGTTGAGTTGCTACTCGACCCTCGAATTTCAGGGCAATACACCCCCCTCCCCCATTGGTTGTCAGTAGGATTATTTCCTTTATTTTGGAGTCCATCTAAGACTTATTTGGGCCCCCCTAAGGCATCTAACGAGTTATAAATAGTATGGAGAAGGAACCCTTTCTGGATCCTTAGGAATATAGGTAGGCCACCTAGGCCCAACCTATATATAGGAAGAATATATCATTATCGTAGATGGTAGGATATGAGATGTCATGTTTGGTATATTCACTGTTGAGGACCGATCTTCACTTTATAGATCAGATCCGCGGGCCTTCTGCGGACCCTGCCTTTTCTATAGGCTGGTTATCGATGTCGACTAGGAGTATGTGATAGCACAACATCATGATACATGCCCATACACATCATCTGCATGCTTGTGATGAGACGTGGTTAACCATTGCATATGCCTTCGGGCAAGTTGTTTATGAGACTCCCTAATATGCGGTGTTGTCCAACATGAGCGCACGGTACACGCAAGATTGATGCATGACTGAATCGTATGACTCATGCATCTTGCATTGTGTGATATGGTTACTATACACCCTAGCGACATCAAAGTCGTGGCCTCCACAGGCACATCGTGGAGGGCCGAATTATATACCAAAAATACCGTTACTAGCATTGGGGTACCATAGATGTCCCTAGGTGAAAATCCCTAAACCCGATGGTACCAGAGGATGACTCCAACGTCGAGACCGAGTACATACATGAGCTCACGAGGGCCATATACCAGTAGGTCGCATCTCCCATTGTGTTGTGGTCAGTTGGAAGGGGATGTGAGCTTACCCGCTCGAGTGAGAGGGCATTATCTAGGTTGAGTTTGACCAGCTTGAGGAATGGGTCCGCTATCGACGAGTTGGGCCTGATATTGGTAGGCGGATAGTGATGTCTCTTCCACTTACCCAATTGTGCGCTCGAAAAGGGGCGGTAAGCTGGCGTAGAGTGTACTAGACCCCGGTGATTGTCCAGCGTGAGATATGTACTGATATTTGATGCTCTAGCGATGAGTTGTATGGTTATGTGGATTCAGACGAGGACTGACATGCGTGTGTTGCATCTTGCATATGACATTCGACTACATGGGCCTCGTATCGTACGGCCTTGGTATGGCCGATAACATTCATGCCTTGCATCACATAGCTTTGGTTCTGCTTATGGCATTCATGGACTTACCAGTATATTTCGCATTACTCTGATATTGCATTCTGAGCACACTTATATTGCGTACACACTTTCACCACCCTCTAAGTTTTTTATAAGCTTATGCACGACCGTTACGTGCAGGCGACGCTAGGACGCTGCAATAGCATTGAACTTGGAGCGTACAGACGACTTCTGGAGCTTTTGATTATCGATATTGTATTTCCCTTATGCATTGTACTCAAAGTATTTTATCATAGTGGATTTGTGATGATGTTGTTGGTTGTTGTTTGTGGGTTATGCTTATTATGAAACAAATTCATGTTGAAAATCCTCCTTGTAGGATCCCAGGATCGGAACCTGGTATATGAGTGCCGGGAGCCAAGAATGGGGTACTACGGAGGCTGTCAGCGCCAGATTCGGCGATTGGGAATTTTGTGAGCCCGATTTCTGAGTTTGGGGCGTGACAATAATGAGCGCCTTTGCTCTTCGGAGGAGAAGGTGGATGCATTAAAAATATATCAGGATAATCTGCATGAGAGTTATAAATCATCTATGAAATAAATGCGTAAATATTTTCATTGCATTACCAGAGGACTCCATCAGATTGATCCATCTATTCCACCTTCTTCTTCATCTGGATCAGATTAACTTTTCTTATCTTGTTATTTGGTCATGTATAATGTTAACTCTGAACTTTCACTCTTTGACTAGTTGTTATTTGGACATATATTGTAACGCCCTGAAAATCGGGGGTCGAGCATAAACTCAACTCCCGAGTTCCAATGCATCACTTATGCAACATATATGTTGATGATTGAATGTTGTCTGTATTAGTACATGAAACATGAATGAGATTAAGCCAAAACAGCATATCATACTCTAGAGACGATTAGTTTAAGCAAGCGGAAGACTGTGATAGATATATAAAATATATAAACTGTGGTAAGTCTCCAGAGTGTGATAATGTTACCAGGTTAGATAATTACATGTAAATTTCCAAATTATACCAAAGGTGTAATGTCATCTAGTCAACATCCCAGAAAGCTCCGTCGATCAGGACACGGCTCACAGGAACCCGCCTGAAAACTGCATAAAGGAGAAATCCTCCTCATCATCATAAAAGTCCGGCTCCGCTTCGCAGCATCGTCATCATCTGAAACTCAAACAAGGTCTGGTTGGTGTATACAACACCGTCCTGTAACTTGGGAGCTCAGTGGAACAATAAAGCATAGGTTAACATGTTATCAATTTAGTCAAGCAGTAATGATAAAGCAGTACAATCAAACATTCCTAAATAATCTTGTTAATGCACGTATGAAATGCAGTCATGATGCATGCCCTTGCCAAACCACCCTCGTGCGACACCATCTTACGTTCGCGGCATGCTTTCATCCCTCAGTGCTCCACATCTTCCAGGCACATGCAGTGCTATGTTATGAGCATGATTACCGAGTTGTTATTAGTCTTTTTCATACAACAGTAGTGGGAAACTAAGGTACCTCCCTTATATCATTCGCAAACAATGATCCATTCTAGGGTTACCAGTCCTAGATAATTTCATACGATGATGCGGTTCTAGGTCGCTGTAAAGGGCTGCCAGGGCTGTTACACGCACTCGTTGCACCGCTCCCCCATCACCTTATCAATACAGGCCTAGTTTATACTCTGTGTACTACGGGAAGGCTCGTCGCCTCACTGCAGATTCAGAGTATGCTCGAGGTCACTACACCGGGCACGGTTAGGATTGTCAGGGTTGTTACACGCACTCGTTACACCACCCCCCCATCACCTATCAAAACAGTGTAGGCCGACAGCTCGAATATAGTGTCTCATACCACCGTATTCGGCTCACAAGTCTAGGCTGCTAGGTTTGTTTCTAGGTCGCTGCAAGGGCTGCCAGGGCTGTTACATGGAATTGTTACACCACTCCCCCATCACCTTATCAATACATGCCTAATTTTGCACTCTTGTTGCTACGGAAGGGTCGTCTCCTCCACGTAAACTCAGAGTACGCTCGAGGTCACTACAAAGGGCTGTCAGGGTTGTTACACGGAATCGTTGCACCACTCCCCCATCACCTTATCAGTGTAGGCCGACAGCTCGAATATAGTGTCCCATACCACCATAATCGGCTCACGAGTCTGGTTGCTCAATGGTCACTACAGGGAGGCACATGGCCCCAGCGTAGGTCGACAGCTCGACCACGGTGTCCCATACCACCATGTCTGACTCATGAGTCTTAACGGATTGAGGTACCAAGGTTAACGGGGTTTTCACTGGTAAGTTTGGTACCTTAGGTTCAAGTAGTAGCATCCAAACATGGTGAACATACATTAGGCAGATCGGGTTACTTGACGAGCTCGACTAGCACGAGCGCACGATAAGTTGAACGACATGAAGTGCATAAGCCCTTCGCGTGGCCTAACCACTGTCGCCAACCGATGTACGGCTCGGGTTCGTCAAACACGTCTTACGTGGTGAATGAATCTCGGCCACGAATTCAATCCTGTTACCGACTTCCTGGACTAAATCATAGTCCCAACTTCATTTTATTTCATCAAGAAATCATATGAGAAGTGAAAGCAGTAATGAATAAGTAATTCAATTTCTATAATCAAAGAAGCATGTTATGAAATACAACACAAATAAGATTGCACACACATTCACTTCATGAATACAATAAACATCATAATGTTACGTATATGTAGGAAATCATACACATAATTGAGGTAACCGAGATTCGTATCTTGATCCTCCTACAAATTATTCTAGGTGATCACTAGCACATTCAGACATTTTCACAAACACAAGACTACATACATCACCTTACATGATGTATGAGGATTACACATGTGTTAGGCCAAATCCTTTCACTAGGGAGTTGCCCCGTATACCACGTGCATATACCCACGACGGATAACCATGGTGTGCATGAATCCGAGCTCCATGTCCATTCAAACATTTCTACAAACACTTAGGCTACACACTTAGTCACATATAACGTATATTTGCCGAGACGTTATTTTGGGCAAGTCCTTTCGCTAAGGAGTTGTCGCACATGTATTAGGCATATATTCACGACAAATAAACATGTTAAGCACAAATCCAACTTCCAAACATATTCAAACATTTCAACACATGCATATTCTATATAGTTCATATATAACTGAAATGGGAAACAGATGACGCATTTTGCATGTGAAATAACATCCATGTCGAGAATAAATCATTAACCGACATTAAAAGCCTTGAAACCATAACCTATACGTCTATAGTCCGCACCTTATGCCGTAGAAGCGTCACAAATACGCTAGAATCTCTAAGCCTTCGTCTACGACGGTCTATCAACCGATAACACGATTTAAGTCAGCTACTTCGCTACATGTAGCAATTGAAACCCTAGAATAGATTAGGGTTAGGTTTTTCTTACCTAAGTATGTCGACAGAATCGCCAGAATAGCAATTAGAAGGTGATGGCTAAGCACGTAGATCGACAAGATAGAGTATCAGGAAGCTTCTCCTACTATTCTCACACTTTCCCTCTCTTTTCTCTCTTCTCTCTCCTAGGTTTTCTCAAATTCATATGGGCTAAATGAGAGAGGGTTTAAGGTCCTTATATAGGCTACAAACTCACCAAATTAGACCCAGGGTCATGGTATACCTAGGTTATGTCCAAAGAGAGACTGTTCTGTCTCAACGGAGCACTTGCGGAGCCCCCCCTTGAGCCAAAGGTCGGACTTAAGCTCATTGACCTTGGATCTAGATCGAGTTAAGTTTTTGTTCCAGTCGGGTTCCCAGATCACACGTGGCAGACCAGTTTCAGTTCAACGGTCAACGCAACTCGATTAGGGTTACAAATACACTGCCATGTATATGAAATTTCTCCTGATCCGAGGGTGTATTTAGGCCAGATTCTGACGGTCTGATTGCTTACATCAGGCCCGCAAGTGACAAGTCTCAGATTACTTAAATTTAAATTTTATTTCTAAAATATCCACATTTCTCACACACTTCACTCCGGGCTCAAGCGAATAGCCCCGGGACACTATCTGGATTTGATTTCCGAGATGGTTGTCAAGCCCAACAAGGTGGTCCTAATTTTATAACTTCGTATTATTTGGACTTTCGATGTGCGGTCCAGATCTGATACAGAGTTTCGTGATGCTCCCGAGGGCAGCTGGGTAATGAGATTGATCCTAGATTTTAGGGTAATGTAGCGTTGATGATTTTACAAGTTTTGGGTCTTACAGATCGTATTTAAAGTGATTCAAACGAATTTCACGGCTAATCTAGTTTAGTACTTAGTTAAACTCATCTAATTTCTAAAGGATTTAGTCCTATATGATTTCTGCCTAAGGTAATACTCGGGTCTTTGTATGGATTTCAAAAGTATTATTCTTTATTACCTACATTATAGGATTCATGCCTAATATGAAAGTACTCAGAAACATCTAAAGAACAAGGTGGTGAAAGGTGAAATAGGAGATTTTGAAGGAAATGGGTTGAAAGGGGACTTGAGACTTTGGGATTGAGTTTTGACAAGTTAATAAGGTGTTAGGATTTGACCCATTGCCTAAGGACGTCTATCTCCAGGTTGGCAAAAATTCGAGGTGTTACATGTATGACTTGCTGATGTTGACACTTTGCTTGATTATGTTTTTAACTTTTACTTTAACTCTTTCTACTATTCTTTACTATTATCATAATCACTACCATAATTGATTTCTATATTCATATCTTCCTTTGTCAAGTTGTGACAAAAAGGGGGAGAGTTTGGTGGTTATGTATGTTTGATTGGTGAATGGTGTAGAGTGTGTTAGCCTCAATATCATCTGAATCTAACTCATCAAATATATCCTCCATCATGGTGTCGGTTGGTAGCGCATTTTCTTCTCCAAGTTCCTCCGCTTCCTCATTCCTTTAGCCATGATTGAGCTTCAAGTTCATCTTGTTTATATTAGCATTGTAGAAAGGAAGAAGCGTAATCGGTGCTTCATCAGGTGGCATAACCACATTGCAATGTAAAGCTAAGGTGGTCATCAGGTAAGCGAAAGGAATATATTCGTGTCCTGGATGAAGACGGAATTGAATAATTATATAACATATTAAGGATGAAAGACAAATGGAAATACCTGACACTACGGAATGCAAAATACCAAAAATTTCAATAAATCCTGGACTGATCGAGAAAAACCTTGGACTGGTTGAGCCAGAGTTTGGACTAGTCGCACAATGACTAGGACTAGTCGAAGTAAAGCCTAAAATAACTACAATAACCCATATTAAATGACTAGGACTAGTCGAAGTAGCACTTGCCCTTGGTCTAGTACTTGAACTTGAACTAGTACTTGTAGTTGAACATGCACTTTGACATGAAGAAGAATTTTCACTTGAAATTGAAGTAGCATTTGATGTTGATGTTGTACTTGAAGTTGATGAAGCACTTGAAGTTGATGTAGATAGAGCAATCTTCATGACTTGTAGCTCATCTTCATATGAAGGTGAACTTTCCATCTATAAACTAGTTCATCATTCCAAAGTGGTTTGTCACTATGAAATTTGACAATACAGGGTTCTAGATATATAACATAACACTTACAATCTCCCCCTTTGTCAAATTTGTGACAAAACCAACTTAGAAGATCAACCTATACAAAATGCACAAGTTCACAAACTTCAAAACTCCACTTCATAACATAACACACTTTCAAAAACTCTCCCCCAATCTACTCCCCCTAAATTTTGAGCTTGGTGACTTGTAGAGACACATATTAACCAATACACATATCTATCCACAAAAAAATGCACATGATGCACACATGCACCACTCTACACCATTCACCAAACTTTTCAAGCTTCTAAAGTCAATATTAATAATGTCAGCTTTAGAAAACAATGTTATAATCCTTTAGCTGAAAAAATTGGGGACTTACTCAAGGAGCTTCTCAAATTTAACTCTAATGTTAGAGTTAATAATAATTTCAAGCGAAGAAAAACCAGCAGTGTGAACAAAAAATGAGAAACTAAAATGTGAAGTGTCTTCCCTATTGAGTTCAAAGGATACATGGAGGTATGCCCAGGGAGACCCTAAACTTGAAAAGTTACTAACCGCATCTAGAACTTGTGAAGACAGATCGGGTCTGGGCTATGTCAAATGCATGCCTCTGAGAAATAAGAGTGTATCTCCTACATTTGTCAAAGGGGGAGATTGTAAGTGCTATGTTATATATCTAGCAACTTGTATTGTCAAATTTCGTAGTGATATACCACTTTGGAATGATGAACTTGTTCATAGATGGAAAGTTCACCTTCATACGAAGATGAGCTACAAGTCATTATGATTGCTCTATCTACATCAACTTCAAGTGCTTCATCAACTTCAAGTACAACATCAACATCAAATGCTAGTTCAATTTCAAGTGCAAGTTCTACTTCAAGTCAAAGTGCATGTTCAACTACAAATACTAGTTTAAGTTCAAGTACTAGACCAAGTGCAAGTGCTACTTCAAATGCATGATCAAGTCCAAGTGCATTACATGGTCAAGATCAAGATCAAGTTTCAAGTATACAAGATCAAGTTCTAAGTATACAAGATCAAGCTTCAAGTACTTCAAGTATACTATCTACCGAAGCTACCGAAGCTACAAGTTCAATGTTCAATATTCCAGGTGTAAAAGACGTTAGGTTTAGGTCATTCATTTTGCACATTTAATATGTGTTATTGTACTTATTTTAGGCTTTATTTCGACTAGTCCTAGTCATTGTTCGACTAGTCCAGACACTGGCTCGACTAGTCCAGGGTTTTTCTCGACCAGTCTAGGATTTATTATAATTTTTCATAATTTTTCTAGTAGGGTAACGACCAGTCGAACCCCCTGCTCGACCAGTCGTGAGACCTAGCTCGACCAGTCGAGCAAGGCTCGACTTGAATTAAGCAGGCCACTTGACTAGTCGAGGGTCGGTTTTGTCCGATCACACCAGAATTTATGAAATTTGGTTGCTCCTACGACCAGTCGAGGCTAACCTTAGACCAGTCAAAGGAATCATTTTTCAGCCTATAAATAGAGATTTTTCCTCAGCTTTATTCACTCATTCAAAGCAAACTGAAGCCACCACTTTGAGAGAAAGATCCCCGTGATTGTGAAGCTATTGTCTGGTAAATTAAGATTCTTTGTTATAGCTTTTTTATATTTAATTTCTTGATCTCTAAGTATAAATCTGATTTTATAAGGGTGTTCTTCTCTACCCCTTTTGAGATCCAAGAAATTGAATCAAAGTAGGTCAAGGTTGGATTAATTTAAAATTTATTTAGACCTAGAACCCTTTGATATGTGTGATTGAACATTGGACATCTTCATCTTCAAAGAAGCGGTTATACCGGGCTACATTGAAGAAGAATCTTCAAATAAGTATTTTCATTTACAACTTTTGGTTTGTGATATTGCCAGAAAATCTCTATTGTCGTTTTGACTAAGATATTCAGAAAATCTTAGCATGGGGTTTTTAATTGTGGTAGCCCATTGAAAACACAATTGTAAAGGTTTTAAGGTGAACCTTGGAAAACCTTCTTTCATAGTGAAAGCCAATATCACATGGGTTCTGATTATTGAGAGTAGAGTAGGCATGGCTATTTGAGAACAGTTGGTGTACACACCGAACCATTATAATTCTTGGAGTTTGGTGGATGATGATGATGATGATGAAGTATGTGATGTATGTGTGATGAATGCTTGTATTTATTTCATGTACATGTGGTGAATGTTGTAATAGCTAGTTTCTTTCTATTTGCTTCTTATTTTAATTTGAGTTTTTGATCCTTATCGAGTTCAAGACATCAGGTTGTCCTACCATAAACTTTAGTTTTTGGTGTAAGGTTGTCCTTTGAACAACGTTTGAATCAACCTCTCAATACTATTGCATTTGAGGTTGTTATTTGATTTAGCTATTTGTATTTGTATTCCACAATTTATATTTTTTTGTCATAGTCCTATTCACCTCCCTAAGACCGAGAGCTCACCCTTTCAGGCTCCATCATGGATATCTACATGTAAGCATGGTGGGTCATTATCCACACCTAGGGTCCAAGATGGGATCCCTACCATTGATTGGTAGGTCCCGCTTACCCTCATGCTGGAAAATGGATAGATCTAGCCTAAGAATGCACCCACCTCTCCTCTTCTTGCTCCCTAGTATTCCAAAGCTCCTAAGGCACTCCTTTAATGGTGGAGATGGTGCTCCAATGGCTGGATTGGGTGGGATCAAGGGTGGAAAATGGGCTGGAAATGTTAGGTTTCGCTCCTTGCTTGGACGTCCATGACTTCCTTGGGTTGCAAATGAGGAAGATGAGAGAGAATGGGAGGGAGAGAGAGGGGTATATGAAAGTAATGATGAGTTTGTAAGAGGTTATCATAACATTGTAAGAAGCATGGGCAAGCTAGTCATCATTGCTGGTAAGGCATGTGGCTATGGTGATGTCATCCTAGGCTAGGTAGGCTAGGATGATGTCATAGTCATCATGGATAGTAGAGATTCTTCTCTACCTAGAATCTATGGTCCCACAACAAACAGTCCATAGCCGGGATTATGCACGGTTAATAACTCCTAGTTTAGGTATCGTATAGACCCGCGAGACATGACGTTAGAACCGCGACGACGGCGCGATCACAACGGTATAGGTTTGGGGTCGAGTCGAGTCAGTTTTACGAAATGCAACTTAAGGTTGCTCACAAATGCTATCTATAGATCGCGGGTGGCCGGAATTCAATGGGGAAGATCGTGGGATCCTAATGAACAATATGTTACTAAGACACAGGCCTTACAACTCCCTCCTAATAAAAATTTCATCCTCGAAATTAACACTATCATACAGAACTCGAAAAGGGAAGAAGAAACATGGCATCGAATATATATGTATCAAAAATACAATACAAAGTACAATCAATCAACAAAGAGATGGGGATAACGCTCTCGAATCTCAGCCTCGCGCTTCCAAGACACCTCATCTGCACTATGGTGACCCTTACTGAATCTCGAATTCCAGTAGGAAATGATCGAAACTGGGATACTTTGCAGCCTCACAATCTCATCAATGACTAATCTAACAAGATGGTCCTAAGGCCTGGTCGCACGAATCGTCGATGACTCCTCCTGATGACTGAAGGTCCTGCTGGGCTGCATAAAGTTTGCCCTAGGCCTGCTAGGGAGGCATATGCTCCTCTGTGGTCGTCGCTGTTGCGGCTGCTACTGGGGTCTCGACGATAGGTATTGCCATCGCTGCTGCTGTTGTAGTGGTTGTTGCTGAGGATGGGGACACTCGTGCCTACGATGCCCCATCCCACCGCATCTGAAGCAAACACCTAAGAACAGTCTCAGTGGTGGTGCTGATGGTGCTGCAGACGCTCGAAAGGACGGATGATTCCTGTGCCTCTACGGCGATCGACGCCGCTGTTGGGAGCTACCGGAGGGGGGCCTTCCTCTTCCGGTCTCCTCTCTGCTCACGGACCCACTGGGAATCGGCCCATTCCTCCTCATATATCAGGGCCCGCTGTACGACCTACTCAAATCTCAGGAGCATGTGTCCAGCGACATGACTTCGAAGGCCACGATGCATGTCGCGCTCGAAATGGCAGGCCTTCCACTCCTCATCAGCTACCAGGTATGGTACGAATCTCAATAACGCAACGAATCGGGCCTCATACTGGAACATTGACATGTCTCCCTGCACAAGAGTCTCAAACTCAAGTGCGCGCTGCTGACGGATGTGTTCCTGGAAGAACTTTCGGTTGAACCAGTCCGCAAACTCCTCCCATGCCCACTCGAACTCGGCCCCTGCCACTTGAGTAACTGATGTCCACTAGTGTTACGCCTCTCCCTGAAGAAGAAATAATGCCAATCGGACCTGCTGCTGGGTCGTGCACCACATGGTATCAAAGGTCTTCTCCACTTCAGATCTCTATCTCTCCACTGCTGACTGGTTGGGATCTTCCTGGAAACGCAGGGGATCGAGTCGCCTGAAGTCACGTTGAAGGGAGCTCGCGTGCTCCTGCTCAGTCTGGGCGGGTGCATCCGCGAGTTGCCTACTCTGCCCCTGAAGAATCGCGATCATCGCCTGCAGCATTCGCTGAAACGAATCCGCGCTCACTGATACTATCGGGGCCGCATTGGTCTTGGATCCGGGAGCCGGTCGGCTCGCTCTCTCAGGCATCATGTCCTATAGAAAGGGACAAGGACCTATTAGCCTTGAACATTCTCGAATGCACACACAATAAGGAGCTATATCAGAAAGTTTCCAAGTTATTAACAATCATATAGTGAAGGGTATTTATCAGCAGATATGTGATGTTATCCTCAGGTATTCCCAAGTTATGCTATGATACCGACTTCTTCATGCCCTGAACTCAGAAACCGGGCTCACAAAATTCTCAATCGCTGAATCCAGTGCCGACAGCCTCCATGGTACCCCATTCTCAGCTCCCAGCACCCATATGCCAGGTTCAGATCCTGGGATCCTACAAGGAGGATTTTCACTATGAATTTTTTTGTTAGAAGCATATCCATAGCATAACCAAGTCACCAAACAGCATCACCACATATCCACTATAATCAAAGCGTTTAAGTACAATACATAAGAGGAAATACGAGATAGATATTAAAAACTCCAAAGCTCTAGCACACGCTCCTGTCTCATTGCTGCTACAACCTAACGTCACCTACACGCAACGGTCGTGCATTAGCTTACAAGAAGCTTAGAGGGTAGTGTATGTGTGTGCAATACATGTGTCAAACATATGAATATCAGAGTAAGCAGAAATACTGGCAAGTCTATAAATACCATCAGCCTTATCTAGCCTAAGCGATGCAAAGACATAATAAGCCAATGTCATATACTGAGGAAGCAATGTAGGTTGGCTATGCAATGAAGAGACATAGTAAGCCAAATGTCATATACTGAGGATGTAATGCAAAAGAAATGACAAAACTGGAGTGTGTAGTCGGGATGATAGTAGGTGGTATCGCAAGCTGTGGGGTTCATCACAAGGGACTTCTATCCAAATCAGTCTCATACCTAAATTTGGATAGCTACTCAATGTGGTAAGCTCCTAATCTCAGGTTGGTCACACGCCCAACTGAAATCCTGACCATTGCAAAGGTACACAGAATGATTTGGTTGCGCACCACCAGCCCGAGTGGATAGTGAATGAATTAATGAATTAGTCAAATATTGAGTACGCAACTCTTGCTCAGTAAGTCCACATATTATGCATAGTATCCTACCAGCATAGTA
This sequence comes from Magnolia officinalis, assembly GCA_021015155.1. Lineage (NCBI taxonomy): Eukaryota > Viridiplantae > Streptophyta > Magnoliopsida > Magnoliales > Magnoliaceae > Magnolia > Magnolia officinalis. The sequence continues at coordinate 27,126,298 of JAJHSJ010000010.1, read as the reverse complement.
GTCAGTCAACCACTAGTAGCTCGCCTAGGCCCTTAGGCCCCGCCCACATCAGCATCCTATCGTGTGTGCCCGCCCATGTGTACAACAGTGACTGGGCTCACAATATCAGTACCGTACATCTCTTGGATATCACCGAGGTCTAGTACACTCCACACCAGATTGGATGAGCTAATAAAATGCATAAATCACGAGTGATCTCATACCTAAGTGGGTCAATAAGAGGATGAATGTTATGTACAACATATACTCATCTAGTAGCACATGAAATATATTAATCAATTTTTTATAATCAGATTCTTTGTTGGAAAATCTAATCCAATGGATGGTTTAGTAATACGTCATTTAGGGTGCATATAGATTTCCAACCATACCGAGCCTTGGATCCATCTGGACCATACAAAAATATTTAAGGTTTATCCTTACGGAAGTATCTATCAGTTCAGAACTTTCTAAATTTTATCATGAAAGAATCTGATCATAGGGACCATACATATGATTATTTACTATCTCCAGTAAGTTAAGAACAAATATCAAATGCATTTATGTAACACCCAGAAAATTAGGGGTCGAACGAATGCTCAACTCCCGAGTTCTGATGCATCGCTTATGCAACATAGATAATGATGATTAAATATTGTCCATATTAGCACATTAAACAAGAATGAGATTACACTAAATCAACACATCATAATCCAAAGATGATTGAATTAAGCAAGCAGAAGACTGTGGTAGATATATAAAGTATAAGAGTGGTTATAAACCCCCAGAGTATGACCATGCCACCAGGCTGAATATATAAAGTATATGAGTGGTTATAAACCCCCAGAGTATGACCATGCCACCAGGCTGATTATATAAAGTATATGAGTGGTTATAAACTCCCAGAGTATGACCCGCCAGAGAATTGCATGTAAGACAACTCCTCGTCGTCGTCATAGAAGTCGGGCTCTATCTCGTAAGTCTCGCCATCACCTATAGCTACAACAGAGTCGGGTTGCAGTTTTAAAACACCGTCCCAGAGTGGGAGTGAGTGATCAACTCAGAGGTACTATAAGGCAAAGGTTAACATGTTATCAATTCAATCAAGCAATAATGATAAAGCAGTACAACACTCATATCCTAAGTACTCTTATTAATGGAGGAATGATATGCTGTAATGATGCATGCCCTCGCCTGCACTCCCTCAGCGACATCATCTCACGATCGCGACATGCACCACTCCGGACACGTACACTTCCTTACCAAAGCACATGCAATGCGGTGCATGATCATCTAAGCCAATACTTAATTAGGTTTATTCATGCAGCAGGTTCGGGAAGCTAAGGTACCCCCCTTTATATCATGTACCCAAACGATGATCCATATAGGGTCGTCAATCCTAGTTAATCACATACGATAGGCAAGTTACATGGCAACGTCACCCCTGATTTAAAAACAATGGACAGGCAAGTTCAGGTCGCTTTGGGAGGCTCGTCACCTCGGCGTAGACCTAGTTTATACTCTAGGTCACTAAGGGAAAGGCTCGTCACCTTAGTGTAGGCCGACATCTCAAATATAGTGTCTCATACCACCATATTTGGCAAATGAGTTTAGGTTGCTCACTGGTCACTATGGGGAGGCTCGTCACCCCAGCGTAAGCTGACAGCTTGACCATGGTGTCCCATACTACCATGCCCGACTCATGAGTCTTAGCGAATCGTGGTACCAAGGTTAAACGGGCTTTTCACTGGTAAGTGGTTCCTTAGATTCAAGCAGTAGCGTCCATGCATGATGAATATACATTAGGCCAATCGGGTTACTTGACCAGTTTGACTAACACGGGCGCACATTGAATTAATCGACATAGAGCGCATACGCACTCCTCGTGGCCTAACCACTATCGATAATCACCGTACGACTCGGATTCATCGAACGTATCCATCGTGGCGAACTAGTTCGTCCACTGATCGTAAACCGTTACCGATTGCCTGGACTACGTATTAGTCTCAATCATACTCAAATACAATAAGCATTCATATGTGATAGTCAAACAGCATGTGACAACTAATTCAAGTATAAATCTCATTTGAGCATTTTAACGAACACATAGTACACATGTTGTCATACATATGCATTTCATCCATAAATCAAGTAGTAAGATAGGTTACATGAAGGAAACTAGAACTATAGATAAGGTAATTGAGAATCCTATCTCAACATCCTCATTAAATACATTTCAACAATCATTTTCTCATTTAGGCATTTTATCAAACACTTAGACTACACATATCAACATATATGTAATAAATTTTTTATAACATATATTATAGCAAATCCTTTCACAAGGAGTTGTCACCCATACAACAATCACGTATTCTCAATCAATAATCATGGCAAGCACAAATCATGATTCCATATTACTCAAACATTTCAACAAACACATGGAATGCATTATATTCAACATAATTCATATATATATGTGTAATATACGGGAAACATCGCATTTAAATACATGTGACAACAATCAAGTCAGTCATAAATCATCAACTGACATTAAAAGCCTTGAAAATCATAACCTAAACATTTATAATCCGCACCTTTCGTCAGTACACCGATTACGAACTTGGTTCGTACACTACACCTTTGTCTACGACACAACGACCACCTAAATCATGAAATAAGTTAGTTATTTCATCGTTTCCTCTATTCGGATCCCTAAAACGGATTAAGGTTAGGATTTTTTAACCAAAAATGGATTTGGATTTGACGATGTAGCGATACAGGAGGGATGATTCGTCACGTGGAGTGGTGGGAGTGAATCCCAGTAACAAACCATTGATCTCACTCTCGTCTCCTCACTCCCTTCTCCTCTTTTCTCTGTTCTCTCTCCTAGGGTTAGGAAATTCGTATGTAATGAGAGAGGGGTGGGTTAAGGGTCTTATATAGGCCCAGAAGTGATGTCAATGGCCCCATGGTCATGATATACTTAGGTTATAGCTAAAAGTCGTCTGTTTCGGGCTAACGGATCTCATCTGGAGGTCCATACCTCGCATATGGTCTAGAGAAAGTTTCCTGACGATGGATCTATGTCAGGTTAAGATTTCGGTTTGATCGGATTTGTGGATCGACCGCGGAGGACCAGTTTCAGTTCAACGGCTATCGTCACTCAATCGGGGCAACAAGTACACTAACATGTGTAGGAAAATTTTCCTGATCCAAGGGTGTAGTTGGCTCAGAATCTGACGGTCTGAAACCTTAATTTGTCCTGCAAGTGAACAGCCCAATCACTTAAATCTGAGTCCATTTTCTAAAGATATTCGCATTTCTCACACACTTCGCTCCGGGCTCAAGTTGTATGTTTCTGGATACTATTCGGGTTTGATTCCCATGATGTTTGTCAAGCCTAGTAAAGCGGTCATAACCGTATAGTTTCGCTGTAATCGGACTTTCGACGTGCAGTCCAGGTCCAATACGGATTTTTAAGATGATCCCGAGAGCAACTGAGTTCTGAGATTGATCCTAGGCTTCTAGGTAAAGTTGGGTTAGCGATTCTAATGGTTTTGGGTTTTGCAATTCGTATAAAAAGTGATTCGAGCTAATTCGCCGATTAATTCAGTTTAGTACTTAATTAATTTTCGTCTAATTTCTAAAGGATTCGGTCCTTAGTGCTTTCTGCCTGAGGTGGTACTCGGGTCTTTGTACGGATTTTTCGAGACGTTTCAATCTACCCCCCTTAAAGAAAAATTTCATCCTCGAAATTAGTACTTTTTCGTATTCCTCAAGAATCTGAGGGTAGTTCTTACGGACCTTAGCTTCTATTTTCCAAGTAGCCTCTTCCTCAGTGTGGTGTGTCCACAGTACCTTCACAAGTGGGATAACTTTACTGCGCAACACCTATTCCTTCCTATCTAGGATGCGCCTCGGTCGTAGTACATAAGTAGCATCTTCACTCAACTGTACCTGCTCCAATTTAATAATGTGGGAAGGATCATGAACGTATTTCTTAAGCATCGATATATGAAATACATTGTGCACGCCTACGAGTAGTGTAAGCAAAGCAAGGCGGTACGCTACCACACCTACTAGGCCTAGAATCTAGAACGGACCAATAAATCGTGGCGTGAGTTTCCCCTTCTTACCAAATCGAAGGACTCCCTTCATGGGAAAAACCTTAAGAAACGCATGGTCCCCAACCTCAAACTCTAGCTGTCGCCGTCTCGTATCGGCGTAACTCTTCTGTCTACTCTGTGCTGCAAGAAGTCGATGCCTGCTAATGTCGATATTCTCTAAGGTTGCCTGCACTGACTCTGGGCTAATCAAACTCTTCTCGCCAACCTCTGCCCAGCAATGCGGTGCTTTATATGGACACTCATACAATGCTTCGTAGGGAGCCATGCCAATGCTCGCCTGAAAGCTGTTGCTATAAGCGAACTCGGCATAAGGAAGATAGTCATTCCAACTGTCCTTGAAATCAAGCACACAAGCTCGCAACATATCCTCTAACACCTGATTCACCTGTTCTGTTTATCCATCCATCTATGGGTAGAACGCAGTACTGAATTTCAGTTTCACACCCATTGCTTCCTGGATACGAGTCTAGAAGATAGATGTGAATCGCATGTCTCGATCCGACATGATCTCCATGGGCACTCCATGCAGACGCACTATCTCCTTGATGTACAACCTGGACAAATCGTCTGCTGAGTTTGAGAATCTAATTGGGAGAAAATGAGCCAATTTCGTCAATCGGTCCACAATCACCCAAATGGAGTCATGCCCCTTCCTCGTCTTCGGCAACCCTGAAATGAAATCCATATAGATGAAATTCTATTTCCATTCAGCTATAGGTATGGGCTGAAGTAATCCAGAAGGTCGCCGATGCTCGGCCTTGACCTACTGGCACATGAGACAACTGAACACAAAGTCTCCTCTGTGGGCCTTCATGTTGTCCCACCAGTACGAACGTTTCATGTCCTGATACATCTTTGTACTACCAGGATGCATCGTCATTTTCGAGTTGTGAGCAGCCTCGAGAACTTCCTTTCGTAGGTCATGAAGATTTGGGACGCATAGTCGGCCATGATAATGTAAGCCCCCATTCGAACCAACTCTTCATTCAGAGTCTTCATCATCACTAGCCCGCTTTCTCATTTCCACCAATCTTTCATGTTCCCTCTGAGCCACAATGATCCGGTCATCGATAAGTGGTCATACACGAATGTGTGCAATGCTCTCGAATGGCTCCTCTACCGTAAGTTTCTGCTCAAAGTCTCGCACAAATTCTGTCATATCCTATTCCTTTATTATTAGCAGAGCTGCAAATGTTATTGTCTTCTTGCGGCTCAACGCGTCTGCCACAAGGTTGGCCTTGCCAGGATGGTAGGAGACCTCAAACTTGAAGTCTTTTAAAGTTTCCATCCATCGTCGTTGCCTCATATTCAGGTCTCTCTGTGTGAATATGTATCTAAGGCTCTTGTAGTCGCAAAAGAGTTCAAACTCCTCTCCGTAGAGGTAATGTCTCTAGAGCTTTAATGCAAAGATGACAACTGCCAACTCCAAGTCGTGCATAGGGTAGTTTTTCTCATGCTTCCTCAACTATTGTGAGCCATAAGCAATCACTTTGTCCTTCTGCATCAGAACACAACCTAAACCAACACAAGACGCATCGGTGTATATTGTATACTTGACCCAGCCCCCTACTCTGGCAATACTAGCATGGGTGCGAAAGCCAACTTGTCCTTCAGTTCCTGAAAGGCTGCTTCTGCCTTCTCATTTCAGGCAAACTTAAGATCCTTGTGAGTGAGCTGAGACAACGGTTTGGCTATCTTGGAAAAGGCCCTAATGAATCGACGATAGTAACCTGCTAGGCCAAGGAAACTCCTCACTTTAGTAACCGAACCGGGCTGCTCCCAGTCCTGAACTGCGGTCACCTTAGCAAGGTCCACAACTATTCCTTCCTTGGACACCACATGTCTCAGGAACTTGACTTCTTCTTTCCAGAAGTCACACTTCTTGTACTGGGCAAACAACTGGTTCTTCCTAAGAGTATCAAAGACTGCTCGTAAGTGCTCCTCGTGATCTTTCCGACTCTTTGAGTATATCAGAATGTCATCTATAAATATGATGATGAATCGGTATAGATACGGACGAAACACCCGGTTCATCAGGTCCATGAACACGGCCGACGCATTTATGAGTCTAAACGACATCACAAGGAACTCATAGTGCCCAAAGCTAGTTCTAAAAGCCGTCTTCTGCACATCCTCATCCCTGACGCGCAACTAGTGATACCCCGACTGTAAGTCGATCTTTAAAAAATATTGTGCTCATTTCAACTGATCGAACAGATCATCTATCCTGGGCAAATGATACTTGTTCTTCACTGTCACTTTGTTCAACCTGCTATAATCAATACACAATTGTAGTGATCCATCCTTCTTCACAAACAACACAGGTGCTTCCCAAGGAGACACACTCTGTCGTATGAAGCCTATATCCAACAGATCATCGATCTATCTCCTCAGTTCCTCCATCTCACATGGAGGCATGCGATACGTCGTTAGAAATATAGGTGTCGCACCTGGCACTAGGTCGATGGTAAAATCGATCTCGCGCTGAGGGAGTAATTCAGGTATCTTTGTAAACACATCTGCGAAATCCTGAACTACTGACGTGTTCCCAAGTGTCAGACATTCTCTAGCAAGGTAGCATAACAACTAATGCGGTAGTACCAACTGACCTGAACTGGAAAAGTAAAGGTCGTGCCCTCAAGTCCATGGGCCATCACCACTGTAGTGTCACAATCGATCTCTGCCTTCATCTTAGTGAGATAATCCATACCTAGAATGACATCATAATGACATAATGAGGTGACCATCAGGTCAACGAGTACTGTTCTACTCCCTAAGTCTATTGAGCAACCTCTACAAGTCTTGGTAGAGTCTGAGAAGATCCCTGTGCAGTAAGGAGTCTCACCCCAATCATAGGAGTATTTCCAACACTAGTCGCTTGATCGCTGCGCATGATATGATCAAAATAGTAGACCCGGTGTCCACCAATAAGAAAACTGGTGTACCTTGGATATGTGTTGTGACTTCAAAAGTCAGAGGTGCTGCAATTGCTGTCTCAGATGCCTCGGCTGCAAGTGAGTGCACCCGAGCCTGTTAAGGACAGTTTGGTTACGGTGTCATAGGTCATTGAGGCATCTTAAATCGAGGTGCAAGTAGCTAGTAAGATGGTTGTGCAGGTGGTACTGATTGTAGAGGTGGAGCTGAGATGGGCTGAGGCAACTGACGGTTAATCTTCTGAGGCGACGCAAAGCTATTGTCCCTCATCCTGGTGAAGCAGTAAGTGTTAGTATGGCCCGATCTCTTGCAGTAGGCGCACCACAAATCAGATCGTCTCAGCTGTGTCGATGGAGCCATAAGCCTAGGAGTCAAATCTGCTCGGGGCCTCTTGCTAAGGAACGGTCTGCTCGGCAAATCTGGTCAAGGCCTCGAACCCATAGATATGCATGTACGGGATAGTCTGTCCCCGTCCTGCTCAGCTCGCAGAGACATGTTCACTAGCTCAGTATAGTTGAGAATACCAGTGCAACACATCTTCGTATGTATCTCAGGCCGCAGACCCTCAGAAAATCACCGCATTCACATCGGCTCGTCTGCAATATTAAGGGAGCGTATCTGGCCAACTCCGTGAGCTTATTCTCGTACTCTGCTACGGTCATCCCTCCCTATCGGAGGTGAAGAAACTCTCCCTCCTTTTCATTGCGGTACTTGAGAGGGAACTACTTCTCATAGAAGCGGGTCTCAAAAGCGTCCCACAACCATACATGTCCTAAGGGAACTGTCCACAGGATGCTATCCCACCACAGACTAGCCTCCTTCCCGAACATGTAGGTGACCAGTTCAACCTTCTTTGCCTCAGTGCAGTGCAGCGGCTTCAGCATCTTAGAGATGATCTCAAGACAGTACTCAGCGTCCTTAGGTCTATGAGTACTAGCAAAAGTAGGAGGTCGGAAGCGCTGGAATCGTTCAAATAAGCCGTTGGCACTCATGTTTCCAGCAGGGTGCACAAGTGGTGCAGACGGGGCCATGCTCATATTTTGGGTAAGGGCCCCCGCGATGGTTGTCCAAATCTACTGTTGCTGCTACATAAGGAGCATCATCTGCTCCAACCTATTAGGAGGAGAAGCCTGATGCATGTGGGGCGTCGATGAGGACGCACGGTTCTGTTCTGAAACCGATGGTGCCCTATATGTTGGCCCATTGGTGGGGCCAGTGGCCGACTGAGAATCCAGCAGAGTCTCGTGATTCGGGCCCAAACTGAGGTCCGTATGACTATTGCTTAGGGGAGGTGCCCCGTCACTTGATTCGCCAAGTGTAAGATGTGTCGTACTCTGAATGGCCTTAGGTGACATTTCCTATATATAACATAGGGTGCAACGTGTGTGAGATTCAGCATAACAACACTCAATTTCTCAAGCATTCTACATATTTCATAATAAAAGGACCTGCATGCATTTCATTTAACCAAAATTGTCACAATACATGAGATGTAGTTTTACATGGATCATGATAGAAGATGCATGTGAGCTAATCTAAACAAAGTTTTTGAACACTAAAACATACCAACCACTCTACCATACTACTAAGCCTATCAAGGCTATAACATAGAAAATAAGAAAGCAAAGAAGACCCAAAGACGACTACAACATAAGACTAGTCGTCTGAATACGGTGATGTTGGAGGAGCACCTTGTCCTACAGACAACACAGGAGAGCCTTCGAGGTGCGAGACACCTTCTTAAATTTTTGTTTCATGAAGGCCCTATTCTCTTCAAGTTCGGCCCAGGTTTCTCTGACCTCCTGTCGCAGGGCGACTTGGCCCTCCTCGATCTGAGCCAGGCGGGCTTCTAAAGCAGCCCAATCATGGTGGTGCTCATGTGTAGCAGGTGGACAACCCTCATCAAAGTCTTGGGCCTCCTCCTCTTCTTCTTCCCACTCTTCCTCTTCCTCACTTCCTTCCTCTATTTCATCTTCGTCCTCTTCCTCATCACTTTTTTTCATCTTCACCCCCCGTCTCATCCCCACTCTCATCGAGTCAAGCTTGATGTTGTCGTGGCCCAATACCCATGTTGTTAAGCGTAGTGTCATTGATCAAATGGATCGACGTTAGGTTATTTGCGCCAAGTCTATAGCCGATTTCATTAGCAAGCTTACATATGAGTCAGCCAAATGGGAGTGAAATGTCTGTCCTAGGAAAGCATGTGGTCTAAACTATTTGTAATAGTACGTACGTAGGCAGGCACAGCTTGTCACCTTTCTTTGTATAGAAAGTCTAACATCAAACATGTGCATTCGCTGTGATTGCTCCACTTAGGATACACATTGCACGTGAATATGTGTGGAGTAGGCGGAAGTCATGAGTCATCTTGGTCGCTGGCAGGCAGTTGCCTCGATTCCATTGGATCAGTCGGCCACAAAGAAATCGCGTATAGCGATCTCTTTCACTCACACTCTTGAGATTCTTCTCGCTAGCATGAACCTCTCCACGTGGAATCCCCATGATTCGGGCTATCAGGTCTACATTAACAATGGCTTCCTGCCTTCCCACGGGGATAGAGAACTGCAAAGTCTTTAGCAGGGGATCTCGTATGTGGGCGTAAAAAGATCGGACAGTGCTCTTATTTGTACGTGACTTGCCCTTAAATATGAGACCCCACCCAGCGTCCAATAGGAGATCCATCGCAGATAAAGCCCAAATAGTTTCTCGTCCACGTGTGCTTCAAAGATAACTCTACGGCCTTGAAACCTACCATGTCTCATGTCTGCCAGTAGAGTTCTTTCAAGAGGAATTTGGGGATCGAGATCCCGCTTCGTCCTTAGCTCTAGATTGACGCTAGTGCTAGACTCGACACCTTTCGGTTTCCTCGAACGGGTAGGGAAGCTAGGCCCAACTTCATCTGTGGAAGCCCTCTTCTTTCCCATGAGGGAAAAAAGTGTGGAGAGGGAGAAGATCGCAGCCACGAGCTCAAAAAGAGCCATGAAGTCAAGGGAACTTGAAAGATAGAATGGGTTGGTGGATTTAGATGTGTATGAGACGCAAAGATGGTTTGGTGTGCTCAAATGAGAGGGATTAAGGGAGATAGGTGGTTGTAGATGATGGGTTTGAGAGAATGGTGGAGGTGAGTGCAAGAAAAGGAAGAAGATGAGATTGGAGGGGGGAATTTCAGATGAAAAATCAAAGTTTTGGAGGGGTTGGAAGGGTTTCGAGTCTAGGTGGCGGTGAAATGAAGAAAAAAGGGGAGATAAGGGGTCCCACACAATTTCATGGGCCCACGTGTGTGTACAACGATCGGCCCGCCCGGCCCGCTGCGGCCCGACAGGCCCACTGAACGTGGACCACGAGGCCTCGAGGTAGGGGCGATGCCATTGCGGTCCACTAGACCTCTGGGCGATGGCTCATCCCAAGGGCGATGGCATCCCCCTCCCGGGGTGCTAGAAATGTGCGGGGCCCAACTTGGGTCCCACCGATTTGTGTCGTTTGGGCCCTCGAGTCCGTTTGAGACGTTTTCAGGGTCCATCTTACGCATATTCACGCTTTTCGGTCATTTGAGTGTGGAATATGTTGAACTATCATTTAAACCCGTAGATTAACAGTCTAGAAAGGAATTGGGATCATCTCACATGATTACACTTGCATACAGGTCATGTTTTGACGGTCAGTTTCGCATGTCGGTGACACTTGGAATCCTACGTTCGTTTCTATGTTTTATCACCCCTCTCCTAAGTCAAAGTACGTCAGAGTGCGTCATATGTCCATAACCCAGGTCTAGTTTAATCCAAATCATGCAATGATACCAACTTATAACATTCTGAAAATCGGGGGTCGAGCAAATGCTCAACTCCCGAGTTTCGACGCATCACTTATGCAACATAGATAATGATGATTAAATATTGTCCATATTAGCACATTAAACATGAATGGGATTACACTAAATGAACACATCGTACTCCAGAGATGATATATAAAGTAAACCCCTAGAGTGTGACCATGTCACCAGGCTGAATATATACATGTTTGTTCCAAAATATATAAAATGACAAGTATGATGTCTAAGTAATTCGTATCCCTGTAATGCCAGCGACGCAACTCCAGGTCTATATAGACCCGCAAGAGAGTTACATGTAGGAGAACTCCTCCTCGTCGTCATAGAAGTCGAGCTCCATCTCGTAAGCCTCGCCATCACCTGTAGCTACAACAGAGTCTGGTTAGTGTTTTAAAACATTATCCTAGAGTGGGAGTGAGTGATCAACTCAAAGGTGCTATAAGGCAAAGGTTAATATGTTATCAATTCAATCAAGCAGTAATGATAAAGCAGTACAATACTCATATCCTAAGTACTCTTATTAATGGAGGAATGATATGCTGTAATGATGCATGCCCTTGCCTGCACTCCCTCAACGACATCATCTCACGATCGCGGCATGCATCACTCCGGAAACGTACACTTCCTCGCCAAAGCACATGCAATGCGGTGCATGATCATCTAAGCCAATACTTAATTAGGTTTATTCATACAGCAGGTTTGGGAAGCTAAAGTACCTCCCTTTATATCAAGTACCCAAACGATGATCCATATAGGGTCGTCAATCCTAGTTAATCACATACGATAGGCAAGTTACATGGCAATGTCACCCCTGATTTAAAAACAGTGGACAGGCAAGTTCAGGTCCCTACAGGAGGCTCGTCACTAGAGGTCACTACGGGAAAGCTCGTCACCTTAACGTAGGCCAACAGCTCGAATTCAGTGTCCCATACCACCGTACTCGACTCACGAGTTTGGGTTGCTCACTGGTCACTACGGGGAGGCTCGTCACCGCTGCGTAGGCCGAGAGCTCGACCATACTGTCCCATACCACCATGTCCGGCTCATGAGTCTTAGTGGATCATGGTACCAAGGTTAAACCGGCTTTTCACTGGTAAGTGGTACCTTAGATTCAAGCAGTAGCGTCCATGCATGATGAACATACATTAGGCCAATCGGGTTACTTGACAAGTTTGACTGGTACGAGCGCACGTTGAATTAATCGACATGGAGCATATACGCACTCCTCGTTGCCAAACCACTGTCGATAATCACTGTACGATTCGGATTCATCGAACGTATCCATCGTGGCGAACTAGTTCGGCCACTGATTGTAAACTGTTACTGATTGCCTAGACTACGTATTAGTCCCAATCATACTCAAACACAATAGGCATTCATGTGATAGTCAAACAACATGTGACAACCAATTCAAGTATAAATCTCATTTGAGCATTTTAACAAACACATAGTACACATGTTGTCATACATAGGCATTTCATCCATAAATCACGTAGTAGTAAGATAGGTTACATGAAGGAAACTGTAACTATAAATAAGGTAATTGAGAATCCTATCTCAACACCCTCATTAAATACATTTCAACAAACATTTTCTCATTCAGGCACATTTCAAGCCCTTAGACTACACATGTCAACATACATCTAATAAATTTGTTATAACATATATTATAGCAAATCCTTTCATAAGGAGTTGCCACCCATACAACAATCATGTATTCTCAATCAATAATCTTGGCAAGCACAAATCATAATTCTATATTCACACAAACATTTCAACAAACACATGAAATGCATTATATTCAACATAGTTCATATATATGTGTAATATACGGGAAACATCGCATCTAAATACATGTGACAGCAATCAAGTCAGTCATAAATCATTAACTGATATTGAAAGCCTTGAAAACCATAACCTAAACGTTTATAGTCTGCACCTTTCGTCGGTACGCCGATTACGAACTCGTTTCGTACACTACGCCTTTGTCTACGGCACAACGGCCACCTAAATCATGAAATAAGTTAGTTATTTCATTATTTCCTCTATTCGGATCCATAAAATGGATTAGGGTTAGGATTTCTTACCCAAAAATGGATTTGGATTCGATGATGTAACGATACAGGAGGGATGATTCGACACATGGAGTGGTGGAAGTGATTCCCAGCAATAAGCCATTGATTTCACTCGTCTCCTTACTCCCTTCTCATCCTTTCTCTCCTAGGGTTAGGAAATTCGTATGGAATGAGAGATGGGTGGGTTAAGGGTCTTATATAGGCCCAAAAGTGATGTCAATGGCCCTAAGGCCATGGTATACGTAGGTTATAGCCAAAAGTCGTCTGTTTCGGGCCAACGAAGCTCATCTGGAGGTCCATACCTCACATACGGTTTAGAGAAAGTTCCCTGACAATGGATCTATGTTAGGTTAAGATTTTGGTCCGATCAGATTTGTGGATCGACCGCGGAGGACCCGTTTCAGTTTAACGGCTATCATCACTCGATCGGGGCCACAAGTACAATAACATGTGTAGGGAAATTTCCCTGATCCAAGGGAGTAGTTGGGTCAGAATCTGATGGTTTGAAACATTAGATTTGGCCTGCAAGCGAACGACCCAATTCACTTAAATTTGAGTTTATTTTCTAAAGATATTCGAATTTCTCAAACACTTCGCTTCGAGCTCAAGTTGTGCATTTCTGGATACTATTCGGGTTTGATTCCCGCGATGCTTGTCAAGTCCAGTAAGACGGTTATAACCGTATAATTTCACGATAATCGGACTTTCGACGTGTGGTCCAGGTCTGATACGGAGTTTGAAGATGCTCCCGAGAGCAACTGGGTTCTGAGATTGATCCTAGGTTTCTAGGTAATGTTGGGTTAGCAATTCTAATGGCTTTGGGTCTTGCGGTTCATATAGAAAGTGATTCGAGCTAATTTGCCAATTAATTCAGGTTAATACTTAATTAATTTTCATCTAATTTCTAAAGGATTTGGTCCTTAGTGATTTCTGCCTGAGGTGGTACTCGGGTCTTTGTATGGATTTTTTTGAGACATTACAATTTGACTGTCGGAATCACAGATATCGATCACATAAGAATGGTCATAACAAACCCCCAAATACATCTTCAATATAAGGCCAAGATATCAGTCGTCCGAACTCTGATTGAGGCTTATTATATACCGTTGGAAAGCTGGTTCAATTTTCTATGAATCTAACGGAACGTATATTTTTAATACATTCATTAAAGGAGTTAAAAATGGGTCCATTTTAGGCAAATCAGAATCTTGCATGTGTTGCTGGACAGCAGTCAAGTAAACTTGATGTTACGAATGATTGGACTGTTGAATAACTATAAAATTTGGTCCAAAGTTAGTTCATATTGCGGTTCATGTTATTCCCAAATTTCAACTCTGATCTTAGCATGAATGATTTTATATGATTTTTTTAACTTGTTGTCTAGATACGAAAACAGTATTACATGTGAAGGGTGTGGATATGATATTCATCATGGTGGACCATACATCAGGAAATCAGGTGGGAAATCCTATTCCCACCCCAAACCGAAGGCCTAGATGGCCTTAAACAAATAACATAATAGTAAACATCATGATGGTTTCCATGGAGGATGACCCCATCATGGATACATGCATGCAAGTCATGATTGGCCACACTTAGGGTCCAAGATGGGATCCCTACCATTGATTGGTGGGTCCCACTTGCCCTCATGCAGGAAAATGGATAGATCTACCCTAAGAATGCACCCACCTCTCCTCTTCTTGCTCCCTAGTATTCCAAAGCTCCTAAGGTGCTCCTTTAATCGTGGAGATGGTGCTCTAATGGTTGGATTGGGTGGGATCAAGGGTGGAAAATGGGCTGGAAATGTTGGGTTCTTTACTTGCTTGGACGTCTATGGCTTCCTTGGGTTGCAAATGAGGAAGATGGGAGAGAATGGGAGGGAGTGAGAGGGGTATATGGAAGTAATGATGAGTTTGTTAGAGGTTATCATAACATTGTAAGAAGCATGGGTAAGCTAGTCATCATTGCTTGTAAGGCATGGGGACTAGGGTGATGTCATCCTAGTCTAGGTAGGCAGGATGATGTCGTAGTCATGATGGCTAACAGAGATTCTTCTCTACCTAGAATCTATGCTCCTGCAACACGCAGTCTATGGGTGAGATTATGCGCGGTTAATAACTCCTAATCTAAGTATCGCATTGGTTCACGAGACGCGATGTTGGAACCGCGGCGACGTCGGTTTCGGGTTGAGTCGACTCGGGTCTACGGGATGCGACTTAAGGTCGTTCGCAAACACTGTCTACGAGTCGCTAGCGCCGAAATTCGATGGGGAGGATCGCAAGATCTTAAGGAATAGTATGGTACTAAGACACATGCCTTACATTTATCAACAAATCCGTGGGGAAAAGGATCATGTGAAAATGTGTCTGAACACCATGGAGATGGGAGTCGCATTTGGGATGAAAAGTGCCGATATATGGACTTCCCATGACCTTGTCACAAAAGCTCATGCGTTCGAGGCCATGATAAAAAAAATGCCCGCTTTCCAAAACGACATGACACATCGAGGTCCAAATCGAGTAGCAGCAAATGTCATCGACTGAGAAAGAAGAAGGGAAGACCCCTTTAGCTGGCAAAGAACTTACAGAAGTGAAGACAAAGATTGTTACATGGGTTGAATGATCAACAAATGGCCATGATAGTATGATAATCACAAAGGATACACATTCTAAAAAGAGGACGTGCTCCCTATGATGAACCAATTATTAGCCGTCGGGACGATTAAATTACCTCAACCAAAATGCCTAGAAGAAGTAAAGAGGATGAAAGACAAGAATTATTGCAATTACCATCACATGTTCGGACATCCAATTGAAAACTGCTTCACGATAAAAAACATACTTCAAAAAATGATGAACCGAGACAAGATTG
Source organism: Magnolia officinalis (assembly GCA_021015155.1). Taxonomy (NCBI): domain Eukaryota; kingdom Viridiplantae; phylum Streptophyta; class Magnoliopsida; order Magnoliales; family Magnoliaceae; genus Magnolia; species Magnolia officinalis. The sequence goes on along the minus strand of JAJHSJ010000010.1, from coordinate 27,110,483 downwards.
TAATAGAAAAGGATAAAGAACGAGATAGGAAGGTGACTGCAAATATGGTGTCCACATGGAATATGCATCGTGCCTGCGCCATTTATGAAAAGGCCAAATGTGAAGGGATCAAACAAAAGTTGCATGGGCCATACGCACGTGATAATCAGAAGAGAAAAAGTTACAATGTAGTTATTATCAAGTCATCAACGGAGTTGGCTGGATCCTCGTCAGAAAATGCACGTAAAGTAGTGGTTATCACACTCGCTCGAGGAAAAAGATAGCTAGCCCCTTACGAAGTCAGGACTTTGCAACAGAACATGGAAAGGCTCCTGGAACATCCTAAGAAAGATATTGCTCGCGTGGTGAAGAGAATCATAAGGATAGAATGCCATCCAATGATGCCCCGTTAGCTGAAAAAGTGATATATGTCAATGTGAGCCATCTGAAGGTGATCCCTACATAGTTAAGTATATACGATGCACTGCATTTGTCCAAGCAATTCCGCTAGACATTGATTCAGGCACTGTCAAATGATGACATGAGGAAAGCATTGCTTATTGAAATGGAAAATACGAGGGTGGAAAAGGAATACCATATGATACAGGGTAATGCACCTGAAGAAATGAAGACGAACAGCTGCATGTTCGTTATTACCTTCTCCGACGACTATTTGACATTAGGTGAAAAGGAACACAATAAGCCGCTAACGATCGTTGGTTGCATCCACGACAAGCAAGTCAAGCGCATAATGCTAGATAACAACTCTGCAATGAAGTTGTTGTCGTTAATCATGCTCAGAAAATAGGGATATCGTCGTTTGCACCTGCACGTTAGTGGAATAATGATTTAAGGGTTCAATCAAGATGGCTAAAGAGCATTAGGAAAGATCATGCTAGTACTAGAAATCGGCGACTTGGTCACAAACGTTGTGTGTCGCGTGATTGATGTGGTAACAATGTAAAATCTCCTTTTGGGGCGCCCTTGGATGCACTTGTATGGCATCATACCATCCACATTGCATCAATGCTTCAAGTACTGCAGAAACGACCTCCAATATAAAGTGATGGCCAATATGAAACCATATAGAGTGGCGGAGTCCTTTGCAAAAGTGAGTTACTATGATAAATTTGCGACATAGAAAGATAAAATAGTAAGTAAAGAAGATTTGTTGTTAAAGGGTGATGACACACAAGCAATAGATAAGAAAGTTGCACAACTGAAGTTGTTTGATGGAAAAGGTATCGAACAATAAAAAATTAAGAATCAGGAGTAACAACTGGTAAGAAAAAGAAGTTATACGTTGTTCCAAAGCATCTGAGGTAACTAGGATAGCCTCCTCTGACGTTGTTATCACCCAAATAGATGAAAATTCTGCAATCGAATTATACAATGCTAGCACTACGAGCAGAAATAAGTAAAACGTTCTCGGTTATGCCGAACAGATTATGTGTACAACCCAACTCCGTTAATCCAAAGCCAATAGTATTTTATGCCTCGCAAGAAAGGGAAGTAGAAGAAGAAATAGGTGAACCAGCGTTCTGTGACACGCTCCTATCAGAAGATCCAAAAAGATATAGTCCAGTGAGTAGAAAGATTATGCAATGCATGGGGTTCGACTGTGACGAGCCTACAGGACTAAATAATGGCAAAGGCATCCAAGTCCCGATCGGTGTGCATGAGAAGAAATGAGAAAATTCTCGTGGACTGGGGACATCCCCTATGTACGTACAAGTGAACATGAATCATACGGGCCAAACATTTAATCAAGAAACGAATCCTGAAACAGTTGAAAGAACAATAAAGAAGTAAAGCATCTTGACATGGCACCCGTATAAATAGAAGACGGAGGACAGCCGACCGTTGATGCGTTACGAGAAATAAATCTAGGAACAGAGGATGAACCCCGTAATACATATATAAGTGCTAGTTTGTTGAAAGAAGAGGTGGACCTGTATGTTGAGTTCTTAAAGAAGAATAAAGATGTATTTGCCTGGACATAAGTAGAAATGCCTGGCTTAGAACTGACAATGGCAATGGATCGACTTAATATTTCTAAAGACAGAAAGTCGATCAAGCAAGCATAGAGATGCTTCCATCCGGACATAATACCTTTTATAGAGGAAGAAGTAAACAAACTAATTAAAGTCTATTTTATAAGGGAAATTGAATACCCCGGATGGATTTATAATATTGTCCTAGTAAAGAAGAAGAGTGGACAAATCAAAGTCTGCATTTCAGAGACCTGAATGAAGCATGCCAAAAAGATGATTTCCCTCTGCTCATAACAAAATTACTAATTGACAGTACAACAAAGTATGCAATTATGTCTTCATGGATGAATATGTCGGGTACAATTAGATACGCTGTGCACTAAAAGACGAAGAGGTTACCGCGTTCCGAACATCCCCAATAATGTTACAAAGTTATATCGTTCGGACTCAAGAATGTCGGGGCCACGTATTAGAGAGCCATGTAGAATATTTCTCAAGATATGATGCACAAGAACATTGAATGTTACGTTGATGATTTGGTAGTTCGATCTGGCAATCATGAAGAGGACCATGAGCATCTATCGTCAATCTTTCGTCGGCTTATGAAGAAACAATTAAAGATGAATCCGACGAAATGTGCATTCAGTGTATCATCAGGCATCGGGGAATCGAAGTTGACCCGGGAAACATTAGAGCTATTCAAGACATGCCACCACCGAAAACATTAAAAGAGTTGAAAATTTTATAAGAAAGTTAGCTTAAATCAGGCGTTTTATCTCGAACCTTACAAGAAGATGCCAACAATTCGCTCACCTCATGAATATGGGAGTAGAATTTGTATGGGATCAACCATGTCAAAATGCATTTGATTCCATCAAGGATTTGCTGAAGCAACCCCAATGTTGACAGCACCCGTGAAAGGCAGGCCCCTAATTACATACATCGCAGCATACAAAAATTCTGTAGTAGCCCTGCTGGCTTAATGCAATGAATAGGGGAAGGAGAACACCCTCTATTATTTTAGTAAGACTCTAGTAAGAGCATACTATAATTACTCGCCCATCGAAAAAATATGCTTGACTCTTATATTTGTTGTACAAAAGTTACAACATTATTGTCTCTCTTATGAGATAACGCTGATCTCACGAGCGGATCCGATAAAATATCTAATGACAAGGCCAATGTCATCTTTTAGGCTAGCCAAGTGGATGCTACTCCTCTCTAAATTCACAATCTCCTGTGAACCATCAAAAACAGTAAAAGGGCAAGTAGTCCCGGACTTTTTAGCAGCTCATCCAGTTCCATACAATGAAGAGCTTTTTAGTGAGTTGCCGGATGAACGGGTGTTGCTAGTCGAATTACCCGGTCTATGGCAGATGTATTTCGACAATGCCTCCCGGATGTCAGGGGCAGGTGTAGGAGTGATCTTAATCAGTCCTTAGGGTGACATGTTACTGTATTCATTCACATTAGGAATAACATGCACAAATAACAACGCTAACTATAATGCCCTTATCATAGGACTGAAAATTGCACATTAAATGAAAGTCTAAGCTCTACAGATTTTTAGGGATTCAAAGCTGGTGATAAATCAACTAACGACATAATTTGAGATAAGAAATTCAGAATTATTACCCTATTGCCGACAAACGCAACGATTGTTGGAGGGGTTTCATAGTGAAAATTGAAAGTGCCCTGGTTTGTCAATTAGTGTGAGCATTGAGTCAGCCGGACAAAGGAGCCCCATAAGAAGATTGATCAAAGCATCTGCCTTAATAGGATGTGTGCCCGAACTCATCACAGGTAAATCTTAGCCTCACATCCCATGTCTCAAAACACTAGGTATATAAAACTCTTAAAATTAAATAGAACATCCTAGGGTTTTGGTTAGAAAAAATTTTTCGAACTCAGGAAAATCTTTAAGTTTTCTACCTTTGTCGATTTATCGATACATGGCTCGATGGAATCGAACCCTGCTATCGATGACCTCGAAGCTCACTCGATATTATCGAAATGAGGACTTAAGCTGTCTAGCAACCACATAGATCTCTGGACTGAATTATCGATGAATCGATAGACTGTTCGATATCATCGAATTTTGAATCTCAAGTCCATCGAGTCGACTCGATAAAATCGACATCTGGTCAGTTGTGTCCAAAATGCTGCTAAGGCAAATCATGTGATTCTCGATATATTGAAGGGCTCCTCGATATCCTCAAAATTCAAATCTCGATGATATCGGTAGACCTTCGATGATATCGGATTTGGACATAAATCTATCCAGCAAGTTACAGATTAAGACTTTCATGTATCGGGAGTTACTCAATAAAATCGATATTCAAATATCAATCATATCGAGGCATGGTCGATATCATCGAAATAGGACATAAACTGTCCAGCAAGCATATAGGAAAATTCCTTAAGATTATCGATGAATCGACACTGGCCTCGATATCATCGACATTCAAATTCAGATGATATCAAGTGATGCTCGATCATATCTTATACCTGTTAAGTTTCAAAGGTAAGTGCTCTCACATTTTTCAAATGTCGAGGAATCGAACCCTATGTCGATGAAATTGGAGTTCAAAATCCGATGACATCGATGAGTGTTCGATGTCCTCGACCAGTTGGAAAAAAGTTTCAAAAGCGTTTGACAGTTGAGTTGTATCATCGAGCGGCCAGTCGATGCTATCGAGAGTATACGCTCGATGATATCGACCCTGATCGATGATATCGAACTCTATAAAAAATGTGACTGTTTTATATCCGATGGAACCTTTTGCCTATTTAATGAGAGCTTGCCCTTGGTTGTTGGTAGAGAAAATAGAGAGTGCTTTTATGTGTTTAACCCAGATCATATACCCTAAGCCTTCTCTCATGGAAGTTCATCCTCCAATCTACCCTCATCATTGACATTCAATAGAGTGGATTGGAGAATGAGCTTCTACATTCAAGGATCATGCAGCTACCATCTTAATGGCAAATCATTAAGTTGGGAACCTTGAATGCATAGATGATTGGAATTGCTCTATCTCCTTTATAGGAAAACATTTAATAGAGTAGGATTCCATCATAACCTTGACCCAACCCGTCGCCTTATCTTGGTACATAATTTGAGTTGCGGTTCAAGGGAGATGAAGATTCTTCGTCATCAAAGGAGGAGATCTTCATCAAAGATGTTGAATGGGGCTCATCTACTTATCTATAAGTCATTACAATCCAGAGGACCCTTGTGATCATTCCTTTTGTAGGATTGGGTCTAAGGTGTTTCTCACCCCTTTCAAGCCCTCATAGGAGGCCTCCAATGGGAGTATACGTGGGGGTGCTTTGTGTTGACCCTTGCTCTGTGGAGAGCATAAACTCTTAGGTCCTTGTGTAGGTCCTTGACCTATGTGGTCTAAAACCTGGGTGTTGTATTGACCCTTGTTCATGGGAGCATAAACTAGTGAGGTTCCTTGTGTGGATCCTTAGCCTGTGTGGCTTAAAATTTGGGTGTTGTGTGCTGACCCTTGCTCCTGTGTGGGGCATAAACTTGTGTCGTGTAGACACGTTAGAGTCAGCCTAGAGTAGGTTGTACTGGTTTGAGGTGAACCTGATTTGAAACCTCCGGTTTGAGGTGAACCTGTTATGAAACCTCCGTTAGTGAGATCCGGTACACTCAAAGGTTGAGTGCATCCACTGGAAGTGGAGTAGACTCGTAGTCGAACCACTATAAAAATGACTGTGTTTGAGATTGCTATTACTTCTTCTGCTTATGTGATTTCTCTCAATATTCTTATATTGCATGAACACATGATTATCTGGAACTAAGTAGAATCACACCTCACACACAGCCACATCCATCATGAACTATGTTATGCATCTTGTTTAGCTATTGAATAGTTTTGTGATTGGATCCTCTATTTAGCTTGGAAGCCATTAGAGTTTTTTTTTTTTTTCTTTGAAGAAATCCTGATACTTGTATATTTATTCAGGATAAGGTTGATAGGATTTTAAATTATCATAAAATATTAAAAATTCCTATTCACACCCCTTTAGGACATATTGGCATATTCCTACTTCAACTTAAGCAGTCATTACCGTAATTTTAAAAATCAAGTATGTACCACGATATGATAATGCGAGAGAAGATACATTAGCCAGTCTTGCTGTGGCTTTTTCTTGTCCTGATAGGAGTCCTCTCCATATTACAATCAAAGAATGGAGATTTTTGCCATCGCCGAACCTCATGAGTGAATTGCTAAAGTGCAACCAGTATCTTACTTAGAAGTCATGATAGATGATTAGCGGCAGCCCTTCATTGATTATCTTAAATGTGGAATTCTTCCAGAAGAACAGTCACTGAAATTGCATATGAAACAGAGGTTGAAAAGATTCATCATGCATGATGAGGTGTTTGTAACATCCTGAATTTTCATGGCTAGAGTTTATACTCGTGCCCAAGAAAACTAGGTGTTAATAATGTATAAATTATATCCTTTAAAAATTGTACTTTTTTTTTTCATTTAGATCACATCCAGATACATTCATGGAGGTAACATTTATGAGAATAAAATTGACTATATTGATTATTTCATCAGAGTAAAAGAATTCAGTAAATAATCAAATGCCCTCTCAATGGAAGCTTATTACATTTATCGAGTTTGTAGCGGAAGTATAAAACTAAATCATAAAACTATCTTTTTATTCTTTCAATATAATCTTCCATATGGAGATGGTCCTTTAGGTCTTCAATTTGTACATCACCTACATCATCTGTAAGTTGGAGAGGGTTAATGCCCTACTCATAGTGATGGTTATCCTTTAAGATTAACAATAATTCAAGAGCTTCATAAAAGTAATGTAATGGTTCTGATACGTCTCGCACTTCACTACTACGAGGGGTATCAACATGCGCAAATAACCTACATGAGATGCATGCCTAACAAAGTCTATGCAGCCTATCATACATAGTGATCATCACAATGTGGAATATAGTTTATAGAAAACCCGACTCGCCTCGCATCCCATAACTTCGGAGATTTGCCGGCGTGTCCAACGTTAACGTGGATTTATGCGAACATCTCAAGGTGACACAACAATGCGATTAAGGGATTTATGTAACACAATGTGTTCATGGAACGACTATTTACGACATCCAGTCCTGAAAAAGTGATGTAACACGCATGGCGATTTAGTTACAACGATTGTGCACTACGCCAACCAACCCATGGAATTACGTGTCGACCAAGAGGGCCGCTACCCGTAACGCATTACGTTCACGATAAATATTGAGTCACTAGTTGTGATACCTCTAACACATCACTTACATTGATAGAGAGATAATTCAGATTACGGGGGTTTTGGAATACCAAGATATATGCCCAAGCCATAAAGGTAAATAGAACAAGGCTAACTCAACAAAGAGGAGAGTAGCGATGGTGTAACATCCCGGATTTTTGCCAATTTGGGATTAGATGTCCTTAGGCGATGGGTTGCTCTTAACACCTTATTATTTCGTCAGAACTGAACCCCACAGTCTAAAATCGCTTCTGAACCCATTTCCTTCACAAATCCCACCCTTCACTACCTTGTGCCTTCAATTTTTCAAAGCACTTTCGCCCTAGACACTAACTTAAACTAGCTAAGTAGTAAAACTTGGATCACTTTATATACAAACTACAAAGGCCTAAGTACCATCTCAACCAGAAAACAATTAGGATTAAATCCTTTAGAAATTTAACAAAGTTAACTAAGTGCAAACTCGATTAGCCACGAAATCCGTTGGGATCGCTTTAATACGATCTGCAAGACCCAAAACTTGTAAAACATGTGACTCTAGGTTACCCTAAAGTCTAGAGCCAAACTCATTACCCGTCTGCTCTCGGGACTGAAACGAAACTTCGTATGAGGTCTAGATCGCACATCGGGAGTCCGATTAACACGAAGCTAAGGAACCAGGACCGCCCCACTGGGCTTGACAATCATCTCAAAAATCAGGCGATTCCGATGTCCCACGGCCATTTATTTCGATCCGAGCGAGGGTGTGTGAAAAACACTATTCCTTTTGAAAATAAAATATCTGGAATAGTGATCTGACACCTTTCGCTTGCGCATCAGTATTAAGCAACCAGACCGTCAGAATCAGACCAAATTACGCCCTCGGATCAGGAAAAATTTCAGGAACATTTACATGTACTTGGAATTTCGGATCGTGGCCCACTGACCGTTGAACTGAAAGTGGCCCGCCACGTGCGATCTGGGAATCCGTTCGAGTCGAAAATAATCCCTCATAGATCCATGTGTGGTGAGCTTAAGTCTGACGTTTGGCTCAAGGAGGGCCACCAGAACCTCTCTTTTGAGCTGGAAAAGTGACGAAATACCTATATTAGCAGTAACCTTTGAACAGGAGTCTATTTCGGTGAGTTTTGAGGCTATATAAGGACCTTAAACCCTCTCCCATTCCAGCCATACGAATTTGGATTTGAGAGAGGGAAAAGAGAGAGAAAGTGAGGGAGAAGTGGGAGAATCTCCCTGCCGTCCTTCCCTGCTGCTATCCATGCTCCACCGCATCCTTCTTGACGCTTTTCCGGCGTTTTCGGCATCGTTTCTAGGTAAGAAACCCTAACCCTAATCTGTTTTGGGGTTTAGACTGTTGTAGGTTGTGAAGTAGCTAACCTATTTCGTTCTATAGGTCGCCTAGTTGCCGTATACGGAAGCTTAGCAAACCTATCAACTCCGTTACGATTCTACGACAAAAGGTGCGGACTTTAAGTGTATAAGTTACATTTTTCAACGCTTTCAATGTCAGATAATGATAGATTCATGATCTGCGTGTAAATGCACATGTACAAAGTGCTTTCCGTTTCCTGTTTCGATTAACGTTGTAGAATATGGAATTTCACATACTCTAGGTATACGTAGAAATACCGTATACGTATTTTTTTCGGGAAAATGTTTGACATGTTTATTTAATGTTTGATTATATCATATGTGGATAAAATACTAGTTTGCGAAAAGAATCGCACAAATACATGTTCATGTGTAAATGTCATGTATGTTGAAATTGCGTATTTTAGAAATACCGCATATGTGCGGATTTTGGAAATATAATTGTCATGATTATTTGTAGTATGATTATGGTATACATGGATAAAATACTCGTTTGGCTAAAGGATAACCCTAATACATGTTTTACTAACATACACCATGTATGTTGTAATAGTGTATTCTAAGTGTTTGTGGAAATGGCTGAATGAGTATAGAATTCTCATTTGTGCTCGCCATGACTAATTGTCATGGATTCATGATTGATGTATGGGCGATACCCCCTTTGACGAAAGGATTTGCCCTAAGTCACGCCACGGCCAATATACACTATATGTGCTAAATGTGTGGCCCAAGTGTTTGTGAAATGACTGAATGAATATGGAACTTGGATTCCTGCTTGCCATGACTATCCGTCGTGGGTGTACGCGTGTTATGATTGGGGCAACTCCCTAGTGAAAGGATTTGGCCTAATGCCTATGTGATCGACATATGTCGTGTATGTTGATGTATGTTTGTTTAAGTGATTCTTGAAATGTCTGAATGAGTAGTAGTTAGCAAATTGTAAAGTATAAGGGTGTTGAGATATGATTCTCAACCTCTTTTAACTATGTGTATGATCTCCTTTGATAGTTGTGTGATTAGGAATTGAACATGTACAAACTCATGCTTGTGTTGTGATTCATAACATGCTCAACTGCTTTATGATTTTAACTATGTAATGCATATGTTTAAATTTATATTTACGTTGTATGATCCGTCATGGATGATGGGGGAGCGGAGCAACGAGTGCGTGCAACAGCCCTGGCAGCCCTAAACGGATAATACCAGACTGATTGTATGATTTGAATCCTGATCTATTACTGCTTTATATCTCTGTAATTGATTGTGTTTGGGGCTATGATTATAGTCCAGGCAATCGGTAACGAGATTGAACTCGTGGCTGAGATTCATTTGCCACGTGGGATGTGTTCGACGAACTCGAGTCGTGCGTTGCCTGTCGGCAGTGGCTAGGCCACAAGAAGTTGTTTATGCACTTCATGTCGTGCAGCTCAACGGGCGATCGTGCTAGTCGAGCTCATCAAGTAACCCGATCTGCCTTATGCATGTTCACCCTGTTTGGTCGCTACTACTTGAACCTAGGGTACCAAACTTACCAGTGGCGATCCCCGTTTAACCATGGTACCTAGATCCGCTAAGTCGCATGAGCCGGGCATGGTGGTATGGGACACCGTGGTTGAGCTGTCGGCCTACGCTGGGGCCATGTGCCTCCCCGTAGTGACCATTGCGCAATCAACTCGTGAGCCAATATGGTGGTATGGGACACTGTATTCGAGCTGTCGATACTTCGGCGAGAGCCGAGTGGGGTGAGATCTGTGCTCGTGCTGACGGGCGACGAGTCCTCCGTTGTAACATCGAGTACACTCCAAGGGTCTGTGATTGGCCACGAGTCTTTCACAGCAACTAGAGTGTGAGTTAAGCCGAGTACGGTGAGACCTGTACTTGAGCTGACGGCTAGTGATTGAGCCGAGTACGGTGAGACCTGTACTCGAGCTGACGGCCAGTAATTGAGCCGCATACGGTGAGATCTGTATCCGCGCTGACGGGTGATGAGCCCTTTGCGATGCCTTCACTACGCTTCTCAAACCATAACATCGTATGAGAATAACTAGGATTGACGACCCTAGAATGGATCATGTTTGGGAATGATACAAGGGAGGTACCTTAGTTTCCTAATACTGCTGTTTGAAATGGACTAATAAAAACTTGGTAATCATGAGCATCATCGCACCGCATGTGCTTGGTAGATGTGGCGCACTGAGGGAGTAAGCATTCGCGAACGTAAGATGATGTCGCTTGAGGGTGGTTTGGCAAGGGCATACAGCATCATGTCATTTCATTCTTGCATTTAATAAGAGTAGTTAGAATTGTTTGATTTGTACCGCTTTATCATTACTGCTTGATTGAATTGATAACATGTTAACCTATGCCTTATTGTTCCACTGAGTTGATCACTCACTCCCACGTTACGGGACGGTGTTCCGAACACCCACCAGATTTGTTGAATTTCAGGTGATGGCGATGCTTGTGAAGCAGAGCCGGACTACTTCTGTGATGATAGGAGGAGTTCTCCTATCTGTATCTCTCTGGCAGGTCAATGAAGACCTGATATTGTATTGACGGGGCTATGGTACATGGGATAGGAGGCATTACACTTCCTCACATTTGGTATATTCTAGAACTGCACTTATATTTATTTAACCTGGTAATGTTATCACACTCTGGAGACTCATCATAGGTTATCTATTTTATCTATCTATCACAGTCTTCCGCTTGAAAATTTAACTGTCTCTGGAGTATGATATGTTGTTTTGGCTTAATCTCACTCATGTTCAACGCACGAATACTGTCAACATCCAATCATCATTCATTTTGTTGCATAAGTGATGTTCTGGAACTCGGGAGTTGAGTTTATGCTCGACCCCCGATTTTCAGGGCGTTACAGATGGCTACTCAACAAAGAGGAGAGTGGAAATGACCAACTTAATAGAAAGGAGAGTAGCAATGGCTAACTCAACAAAGAGGAGAGTGGTAATGGCCAACTCGATAGTAAGGAGAGTGGCAATGGCCAGCTCAATAAAGATAAGAGTAACAAGGGCTAAACTCAACAAATTGGTAAAGGCAAGGGCAAGGCTTATATCCATCGCCCCACATAAACAAAGATACGCATAAATAACTCAGGTCTTAACCATCATTCCCAAAAGATAAATAACCATTGGTGGTAAATAAATCAATTTCAAGAAGAGAATCTCAATAGCATGATAACAGGGCATATAAAAGGCAGAATAAATCATATCAACTTAAATCAAAGTAAGCTTAAAGGATAAAAACCCTCACCTCTAGTTGTCTGATCATCCATGACCAAGGCTAAATGTCCAAATGTATACCTTAAGATCAAAATTTCCCTAAACCACATGGTTTGAACAGTTAATATTAAGTTAGGGCTCAATTTTTTTATAATGTTAGGTTTAACTTAATTACTAATCAATACGAAAAACCCTTTTTTAAGACATGGTTTAGAGGTATCACATACCTTATTTATTGACAATTCCAATCTAGTAAACCTTAGGTTCAACATATTCTTTCACCGAGTCAACTCAGTTCGACTCGATAGAACTCTATACATGATTTCTAAAACCTAAACTCGAATTATAAGGATTATAATGGAGATTGCTTTAAGTAACCCACTTACCTCTAGAAAGCTATTTAGAATCTGGACTCGGACCAGTGACTCAGCGAGTTATTGCACCACACCCAGTGCTCGGCCTCTCTCCTTTCTTTCTAACGATCTCCTCCCTTTTCTCTCTCTCTTTCCTTCTCTTTCTTTCTTCTTTTCTTATTGGCGTGCCTCCCAACATGGGGGGCATGTATTTATATGGTTTTGGATTTCCAGAACTTTCTGCATACGCATAATATACTTGGTGCGATCGGATTGCGTAATCATATGGGCTTCCGATTTTGGAGCGTGTCTTCTTCTCTCCTCTAATCTCTTCTAACGAATCTGGAACGTTCATTGGATGGGGCCCCCAGAAGGAAGGTTGTGGCTATGTTCTTGGGTGCAAGAACTTTCAATCGGCCGATCAATGGTGGCCCTACAGCGGGGTCTGTTAGGTCGATTTGCGGTAACCTTGTTTGGGATTTTGGGGAATCCAATCCCGTCGGTCTCCTTTCTCTCTTCCCTATCAACGTGGGTGTGGTCGGAAGGCATCTCTTACAACTTTGGACGACTCAGATCTAAGTTGGATTCCTAAGTTCGAGCATGGAAGTCCTTGGAACATAGCTGTTTCTCGATGAGTCGTATTGCAGAAGGACTCTTCCTTCTGAGATTGTGGAGGTCTCCTATGCTTGGAGTCGGGTCTTTCTTAGGTGTACATTGGATGGCGGAGATGTATTCCATCCAATGGTCTTCATTACAGGCATGGGTGCCTAACGAGATAGATCGAGCGGTTCCCCTTTTTAAGTTGTTCTTCCATACACAGTCCATCTGTGACTAGACTTATAAAACCCCGAACTTTTTAATACCGAGTATTGAAAGTTCTCGAGTGTTAACATGAAATTTAACTTAGCATGTACATGTGTACGATATCAATCTAGCTATCCTAACCTTACATCTATCTCTTAACACGAACCTAACAGTTGGGAATGACATCTATGCAATACATCAAGCCATCCGACTATTGATTTTAAGAAAAGACCATCCATCGCATGGTTTGACATATGAACCTTCCATTAACTAAATTAGCAAATAACTATTTAGCCGTAATGATTTAGATGTAAGTTCATTTGTAGGAATTGTTTAGAAACATTCCTACAACCATGTAGAACCCTTATATTTCACAAAACTCTTAGATCAATGATAATTACCAAAATGCCATTAAACTATATCTCTGAATTCTAGATCACGTAGTTCCCATTATCCGTTTAACGTGAAATTTTATACCTTGCCTAGGTATCATAAATTAGCCGTACACGTTGGATTTTAACCCTTAGATCATTGTAGAAGTGACCCAATTGACAAATCAGCCCCTTAACCGTTGATTTTGGTGTCCAACAAAGGTTACAGGTAGTCGTAGTATGATATTCCCCTTCATCAATGTCTGAATGATCTTATGAATAGGTTGGATGACAAATAAACATCACTGTAGGGCCTAGAAAGGTTTCAATGGTGGAAACCATAAAATGTACTGTTTCATGCTGTATGATTCACTTGATCTTAGGATAAGCTTCAACTTTGGGCCAAACCCCAAACATCTGCCGATGAAACATATGGATGGAGTAGATTTCTCGCAAGCATCACAAGTGGACCCCAATTTCAGTGCACGTGCACCAACACATGGGCACTGGCAGTGCACAGAACGTGGAGACTAGTCAAGCATAGTTTGACCCCACTTTCCTTCAAATGAGGCGAGATTCCTCTCTCTGCTTCCCTTCCGCACGCAACGGACAGACAACGTCCGTTTAAAGGACGTTGTGGGCCCACCATCTTGGACCACCTCCTTGATCCAAACTGTCCATCATATAGCTCATGAAACAACTTGTTGTCCATATGCAACCATGCACACGCATGGCCACAGCGACAGGTACAAGGAGTCAATGTGATGATACTCGCCACACCAACGAAGAAACGACGTCCGGTAGAATCAATCGTGGCCCACCCCGACCATCCGTCTGCACAATCTAAGTCGTCCATCTTGTAGATGGGCAAATTCCAAACGAACTTGAGTTGTCTCCACACGAAGGTGAGCTTCCATGTGGGCACAGACCCAGTCACGGCCGGACCGTGTGTAGGAGAGATCCAAAAATAGAAAGTGCTTCGGATTGCCTTACCATTAGATGGGGACCAATCTCAACCATTAAATTTACGCTAGATTAAAGTTCGACCCCAGCTAAGAATGCCAGAGAAACCTGAAAGGCTCCCGTGAATCCAAGAAAGAGGAATCCCTCCGCAATACGCAATCAATAGGAAGCCCTCTACTTACAGGATGCTCCACAACTGAAACTGAGGAGAAAACTCCAATCAGAACCATTCAAATACAAGAAAAACAGATTTTGACCCATCCAGAGAGGTCGGAATGGTCAGAACAAGGATCTATTTCACTGGAGTTTCCTGATCATCCGAACACCTGCGCAAACAGGGGGAAACTCCTCCGCATCACGACATTGCAAAAAAAAATACGGCATGAATCCTACATCTGAGACGTCCATCTTGTAGGATCCGCGGTCCTCCTAAAAAACCCATTTAAAGTCGACCCATCCGGACAGAGAAAGGAGAGGGGAACACGAATTTAAAACAACCTCTCGCGGCACAACCGCGCAATCTGTTAACACAAGGCACATTCCGCGCAAGAACGTTCTAGATTCACCAAGACAATAAAAATACACCCACCTAGATGCCGGTGAGTACAGCAACTAGAGAGAGAGAGAGAGCTGGACGTGACAACAAGAAAAGAAAAGAAAAGGAAAGAAAAGAAACAAAGAAAGAAAAGAAAGAGAAAGAAAGAGAGAAAGGAAGAGAAGAAATGAGAAATTTTGTGGTGATGTTACACGCATCATGTCATGGCCGGGTCGACTCAATGAAAGAATATCATCAAGGTAAGTTAGCCATTTACGTGAAAGTCTATATTAAGTTTTGGTTTAAATGATAATTAGTTTAAAGATGAAACCCCAAATTAAGCCCTAACCATATAACTGGTGTAATCTATGGTTGAAGTCGAATCTAGCATGTATGCACTAGGTCCTAACAAGATGAAAGGGCACTTCAACGTCAAAGGTGAGGGTTTTTATCCTTTAACCTTACTTTGATTTAATTGATGATTATTATCCTGCCTTTTTATGTTTACATATTGCTGAGAGTTATCCTTTCAATTGATTTATTACCAGCATTTATTTACCCTTTTGGGGATCATAATTCAATTTACATTCTCTATCACTGCAAGTAATGCGTTACGGGTAGCGTCCCACTTGACGTTGAAGTGCGTTATTTATCGTGGACGTAATGCGTTACGGGTAACGTCCCACTTGGTCGGCATGTAATTTCATGGGTTGGTTGGTGTGGTGCACAATCGATGTATGTAAATCGCAAATATGGTGTTTCATCAACTTTTCAGGATTGAATGTCGCAAATAGTCGCTCCATGAACACATTGTGTTACGTAAATCCCTCAACCGCATCGTTGTGTTGCCTTGAGATGTTCGCATAAATCCACGTTAACGTGGGACATGCCGGCGAATATCTGTATAGTGAGAGTGCGGGTCAAGCCGGATATCATGAACTGTTTTCCACATTGTGATAGTGATCACTTCGTATGATGAGCTGCACACACTTTGCTAGGCATGCATTCATGTAGATTGTTTGCACATACGATATCTCTCGTAGTGGTGGAGTACGGGACGTATCAGAACCGTTACGTTACTTTTATGAATCTCTTGAATAATTGTTAATCTTAAAGGACAACCATCACTATGAGTAAGGCATTGACCCTCTCCCAACCGTACAAATGATGCAGGTGATGTACAACTTAAAGACCTAGAGGACCATCTCCCTATAAAAGACTATACTGAAAGAATACGAAGATAGTTTTATTATTTAGTTTTATACTTTCGCTACGAACTCAATAAATGTAATAAGCTCCCATTGAGAGGACATTTGATTATTCTTTTACTCTGATGAAATAATAAATACAATTGATTTTATTATCATGAATGTATCTCGATGTGATCCAAATGAAACAAATAAGGTGCAGTTTTTAAAAGCATCCAATTTATACATTATTAACGCCCAGTTTTCTCGGGCACGAGTACAAACTCTGGCCGTGAAAATTCAAGGTGTTACAAGACTTGTGCCTTTGTGTGCTTCCATGTAAAACAAACTAGGGTTTGTTCAGTTTTCAACTATCTTCAAGATGGACTGTTTGGATTGGCCATCTGATAGAAGGTGGTGGACCACAATCCATCACAGTGAGCAAGCCTAATGTACAGGTTAAAAAAGGAGGAAAAATCATTTTTTCCTGAATATGGTCGGGTTAGACTGATTTGACCGGGTCTCCCAGACCAGTGCACAGCGAGTGCATGCGTAGGTTGTGTGCATGCATCATAGGTGGGGTCCACAATGATGTTCGTATAAATCTGATCTGGTCATCCGCTTCTATAGGTCCAAGTGGGACCCCCGGCTACAGATCAGGCAAGTCTGAAGCTTAGGTGGTCCATATCAAGTGAATGTTTTGTTTTAACCATAGATCTTGTTCATCTAAGGGTTGAAATTTGACATGCACGGTTAATATATGATATATAGACATAGTATAAGGTTTCTCATTAAACGGATTGTAAGAACCTTGAGATCTAGAATTCAAGGTCTAGGTTAATGGCATTTTCATAATTATTGTTGATTTAAGAGTTTTATGAAATCTAATGATTTTACATGGTTGTATGCACCTTTCTAAACAATTCTTACAAAAGAACTTACATCTAAATCATTACGGATAAAGGGTTATTCGCCAATTCATTTAAGAGAAGGTACACATGTCAAATCACGTGATGGATGGTCTTGTCTTACGATCTTAAGATCAACGATCAGATGATTTGATCTATGAATGGAGGCTATTCCCAATGGTCAGATTCGTGTTGGATAATGGATGTAAGGTTAGGATAGCTAGATTGGTATTATACACATGCTCATAATAAGTTAATTTTTATGGTAACACTCGAGAACTTTCAATACCCGGGTATTGAAAAGTTCTGGGTGTTACAGTGTTATATAGGAAATTTATAATGAAATGTTATTATAGTGTTTGGATGCAAAATAAGCCGATTATGTGTTACGAGAAGCCCACTCGAGAGAATGTGGGGCTCATCAAGCTGGTCGAAATTTATTCCACCATATACATCACATGGGGTATTACTGGCCCTC
This sequence comes from Magnolia officinalis, assembly GCA_021015155.1. Lineage (NCBI taxonomy): Eukaryota > Viridiplantae > Streptophyta > Magnoliopsida > Magnoliales > Magnoliaceae > Magnolia > Magnolia officinalis. The sequence goes on along the minus strand of JAJHSJ010000010.1, from coordinate 27,093,015 downwards.
TATGTTCAAAAATGCAATAGATTACGCAAAGAGATCTCATGAATTCCAAGTGCATAGTGATATTATACATGTGCTGCTAGAAGACCTGCATCAGTCAGTGACTTCATGGCCCTTTGGGGCTTGGGGGATAGATGTTATCGGTCTTATTAATCTGTCATCTTCAAGGGGATGTCAATATATTCTAGCAGCGATGGATTATTTTTCTAAATGGATGTAAGCATTGCACTGCACAATGTCAAAGAAAAGGACATTACGGATTTTAATCGCCATGAGATTATATATCGCTATGGAGTTCCGAAAAGAATTATCACCAATAACGGTACTCCCTTTAAGAACAGAAACATGCAAAAGTTGTGCTAAAAGTTCGTCATCCAACACTCTTTCTCTACGCCCTATTATCTGTTAGCCAATGGATTGGTGAAAGCCTTTAATAAGACGATAGTGAGAATTTTGAAGAAAATTGTCATAGGAAATAAATGTGATTGGGACGAAAAGTTGCAAGAAGCTTTATGGGCCTATCGGACAACTCACCGAATAGCGACGAAAACCATGCCCTACTCATTAGTCTAAGGAGTCGAGGTCGTCGTCCTAATTGAAACACAGGTCACATCTTCTAGGGTGGCGATACATAAATCAATAACAAAAGATGAAAATGTCAAGATACGACTGATGGAATTAGATACACTGGACAAGAAACAACTAGCAACTCAACAACTTCTAGAACTGTATCAAGAACAAATATTTGCTACTTTGATAAGGAAGTCAAGCATCACTCTTTCAAGAAATGTGGCATGTTGCTAATGCTAAAAAGGCCCATTGTGATTACTCACAGGACCGGGGGCAACTTTGATCCTAAATGGGATGACCCGTATATTATAACGAAAATTTATTCCAATGAGGCTTATTGAGTCATAAACCAAAATGGCTAGGGCATCCGAATACCCATCAACACCTGTTTTATCAAAAGATATCATCCATGAAGGATGAAAAATTATTTGCAAAGATTATCCAGGGAAAGCTAACCCAATGAAAATGGGGCAGAACAGGTACAAACACATGACGACTGCAACAAGCACGATATCGCAAATGGCCTTAATGTAGCAAGTCATGTATCTTCCATATATTATCATGAACCTTCCTTCTTTGACAAAGGATGAGGAACGACTATAAAGGAACAAGCTTACAAGCATGCCTCCGATAAAGCTTACTATTTTTTAGAAAGGATAACTTTCGAAGTCCTCTATTTTTAAGAGGACTACAATCACCGATCGCGTGACCCTAAATGGATAATCGACGGTCTTCTATGATAATAATCAACAATAAGATGATAATATCAAGAGACGATAATTGACAATAATAATGCTGCGAAATGGCAATCACAACCAAAGAATGGCTGGAATACTGATATGGCTAGTCAGTAAAAATATTATTACAATCTATTGAGAAAAGTAATTATTAAGATCTCAGATATATTATTATTGAATTGATATTATCATTGATATTATTGACAAATGATATTATAGTCGATTATCGCCAAATTGATATTATCACCGCAAGGCAGTAGTGAGAGCCAGTGGCTAAAAGCCCACAAAGGCCAACCAAGCATAAGATATATGCTATATTGCTGACCCGCAAAATGTTATGTGGGAAACGGTGAGAGCCAGTGGCCTTAAAAAGCCTGTGAAGGCCAACCACACTCTTAGACCCATGCGGGCAGCGGAGAGAGCCAGTGGCTTTAAAGCCCGTGAAGGCCAACCACGCGTGAGACCTGTCGTCTGTATCGCTCTTTGATAGCGTAATGTGGATGGGTGAGAGAAAATGCCCCTATGAATGGATCTAGGTTATACAGGAGAAGAAAAAGAGGGTCACAATATGAGCTCTTTGGTTCATCCATAGATAGGCTAACCATGCATAAGACTCCCCAAGTTCCTGGATTAATTTAAGTAGAAACTCATGAGGAATGGTCGACATCTATATGAGCTCCCCCCTCATTGATGGACTGACAGCCTTGGACCTGGTACCCAAATGGGTAGCCTTGTGAGCCCCGCGAACTCTAAAGAGTTATTAAGGCCAACCTTACGCATAAATCCTACCGACTTCACCGCCCTGGTAGCTTCAATGGGCCCCTCTAATGGACCATGGTGTGTGGACTCCCCAGGACACGGTGGTTCAACAAACTCATGAGAGTTATAGAGGGCATTTTGCATAAGCCCTAGTTACTCCAAATACTCAAGAGCCTATGGTGCCTTAGGAAAACTAATTTGAACCTTAAGATAGTTCTGCCCATTAAAAAGAACATTGCCTAGCGCATGCTAACAAGCAAAGAATTATGCTACTGTCATACTATGCCTCAAGTCATGATATGCTGGTATTCTTAGCAATGTTCGCCTTGATCTTACTCGTCTTTAATTCCTTAATTCGCTTCTACGCTTTAAGATTGGCTATTTGTTCATTAATGGCTGTCAAAGTTTGCTCATAAGTCTTCAATTGGTCGTGAAGAGAATTTTACTCCCAGTCATATCCAAAAATCATAGCAGAAGTTCTAAAGATTGTCTTTAAGGAGTAGTAATTCCTTCTGATGATGAAGTATTTCTAGCATGATGATTATGTGGTCAGCCGACTCTAACTATTGCAGCGAAGCATAGAACTAGATTAAGAAATCATGAAGAGATGGGATATTGATCTTGGATAGTCTCACTGAGTTATCCAGAATTGCCAAGGCATCACTAAGAAAAGGCCATTATTCTTGATCTTGAAACATACATGCTACATCAGATAAGGCATTCTTGACTAGGATGAGCTTATATGGAGGAATCTTCTCTAATGAATGAAGATCTGATACCGTAGCTACTAAAGTAGAGATGGCCGAACCACTCGAAGATAGAACAACTTCAAGAAAAACAAAGAAGATAACAATATAAAGAAAGTATTGTTTATAAAGAAAAGTTATATGATATGAAAATCTAAAGGGATATACTTGATGCAGGACCTGAGGACAGAGGAGTTGATAGAACTGGAGCCCTTATCTCAGGAAGGATACATGAAGGACCAGACACCTCCGTGGCAATTTAGGCAATATTGAAAGATGGTTACCTGACTCCAGTGCTTGAGTTATGCATTGTTGGAGTTGCCACACTAGTAGGTTCCATCGAGAAATTGTTCTCACGAGCCACGGTACCAAGTGCAACCGAAGGTTCGATCATGACTTCTTCTGTTTGGGCATGCTCAGCATCAATAACTGCTACCCCAGTAGCGGGTGGGAAGACTGAGGTCTCTAGATCCACCTCTACACTATAGGGAGAAATTTGTGCCTCCACTACTGTTTGCACCATCGACATTAAGACTCCAGCCTCCCTCGACAAAGAAATTTCATAATGTCGGGAAGGATTTGAGAATTGTGTTGAGTGTGAAATATTGCATATTTCTTCCTATTTATGCCTTGGTTTTATAAACATGATAGTGCTTAATCGATCTAATTATGCATGTTTTCATGTGCGAGGTGATTTTAAGAGCTCAAGGTGAAATCGATGCCAAAAGGAAGATTTATACTCAAAAGATTACTAAATGAAAATTTGGAGATTTGGAAGTCATTAATGAAGAATTCACATGTTAAAGATCTAAGGAAACCAAGTGATGAATGAAGAGAATCGAAGATTTGAAGTGAAGAAAAGGAATCCTGAAAATTGGGTAGAAAAAACATATTCTCGAATTCTGAGTCTTAAAAAGAAAGTCCTGAAACAGCACTTCAGTTTGACCGAAATCGCGCAAAACAGTTTAGCGAGAAGCAAATTTTTAAGCCTTAATTCGGTCCGACCGAAGCCAACTTCGGTCTGACCAAAATTGCGCAGAATTGTCCAGCAAGAGAGTGGGATTTTCAGCCTTAATTCAGTCTCACTAAACCCAACTTCGGTCCGACCGAAGCATAACTTTTTTGTGTAAATTTGAGGCGATTTCAAAGTCAATCCAAGCAAATACTATAAATATGAGTCTCTTAATTGTTTCTAAGCATGAATTATGGTTGGAAGATTGAAGAAAAGTGTTGGAGAACTTCCAGGAGTCCTTCCTTCTTCCCCAATCTTCTTCTTTTAGTTAGTTTTTATGTTTTCTTTAGGAGTTTTGGTTTCAATCATGTCTTTAGTTGGATAATCTCTTAGCTAGAGCTAAGAGGTGAAGTTTATAGTTTGTTTAGATGATTATCTTACTTTGATTTAGGTTTATATTGAACTTCCATTGATTTATACTTTGAATGAAGGAATATTTTCAATTTTCCGTGGTTTATTGTGACTTCAATTACAGTAGATGCTTGAAAAGTTTTTGATATCTTCTTATCTTTTTTTTTTTTCTTTTTTTTTTTTTTTTTTTTTTTTTTGTAATTGTGAGATCTGTAAAATTCGTGATCCACCATTCTCCTGGGCATGGTGGATGGTTGAATTCCTTACGATTATCATAATGGTGATTCATGTGGGAACTAATTCAATGAAAAGTTCAGATTATGGTTTAACAGCTCTATCATCTAACTGGATAGGATAAGACTCCGATTCCGGTTGTGTTTATTGAATCAAGTGAGGTAGCATCTTAATAGCTACAAGTGGATCCTTAGTGCTCTAGTTTCCTTTTTATTATTTGATAGTTTATTCACAATTATCGCTTTTATTCTAGATTTTAGTTTAGATCTTATTCTAGTTCTAGTTCTAATTATTATCAGAATACGTACAAGATAAGTCCCTATGGATTCGACCTCGATCTCACCAAATTAGTACTACATCGTAGCCCTGCACTTGGGGTTGTGAATAAGTTTTTGGCGTCGTTGCCCAGGACTTCGCGTATATTTTTCTGAGATTGATTAGTGTTAGACTTGGGTTAAGATTAGGGTTAACTTTTGTTGTGTTTTTATGTTAGGATTTTTTCTGAATTTGTTTTTAAAAACTAACATTGTTTTCTTTTTTTGTAGAAATCTAGCATAGTAACTCCAATCCTGTAACTTCTTTCCAACTTTCTTTTCTTTTCAGATTTCTTATTTATATAGTTTTCTTTTTCTTAGGTTTTAGTTGTTTAAAGTTTGAGGTTTATGAGTGTTTCATGCCCATGTGGGTTTGTGACAACACTTGACGTCTCCTAAGTGAAGGAGGTTTAGTCGAAGGACTGTCTACCCATCACTGGATTAGACACCACTTGAGATCCTCTAAGTTAATTAAAGTAATGGCTACAAATCAACCTTAACATCCAGTTAAGGAAGTTCAATATGAGAATAAGGTGCATCATGCTCCCCTGCCTCGTACTTTATGAGATTACTAACAACCGGCAGGAATGAGTACACCTTCCTGCATGGTATTTCCACTTAATGTAGGAAACATGGATTTCAAACCTGGAGTGATTCAACTCCTCCATAAATTTTATGGACTATAATCTGAAAGTTCATACTTGCACATTAAAAAATTTGACGAGATAGTCACCACATTGCACTTTCCAAACGTGTCTGAAGACACATTAAGACTAAAGTTGTTTCCCTTCTCATTGAAGGAGAAGGCTAAGTCATGATTGCATTCCTTAAAGTCGTGATCTATCGGCACATGGGATGAGATGAACTGAAAATTTCTTAAAAAGCTCTTCCCATTTCATAAAACAAACACTTTAAGGAAGGCAATCATGAACTTCACCTAGAAATATGAGGAAACTTTCTCCAATGCTGGGAAAGGTTCAAGGATCTCACGAATTCATGTCCACATTATGGCTATGAAATTTGGCAGATAATAAGCTTTTTCTATAATGGACTGACATTGCCCATGCGCCAATTTATTGAGATGATGTGTAACGGAAAATTCATTAACAAGGAGGACGGTGATGTGTGTGACTATTTACATCAACTTGTAGAGAACACGCAATCATGAGGCACCTCCCCAAGACCGATCATGTCTAAGCCTACTCAGTCAAGAGAGAAAGGAGGAATGTTCGTCTTAAAAGAAGAAGATGACATGAGTGCAAGGGTGGGCAATGTCATAAGGAAAGTTGAGGCAATGGAACTTAAGACGGTGGAAACGATCAAACCAAAGGAGGTTGTAGATGTTCCTTGCGGTATTTGTGCCAGAAACATTACACTTAACACAGGATTGTCCTACAATTCCTACATTTTAAGAGTTTTTAAACGAGCAATCAAACGCCATAAACAATTACCAACTCCCATTCAGTGGACCCACCTTAAATACTTATAATTCCAGCTGGAGGAATCATCCATATTTCAGTTGGAGGAACAAACAAATGGCTAATCCTCAAGAGGCTCTTACTCAACTCTTAAATAAAAGGAAACCTCAAGAGGATCCGGTTCAAAAATTCATACAAAACTAAGAACTCTTCAATCAAGGCACGTTACAAGCATTCTAAGACCTTACTAAGCCCATACAAAGGATTAAGTCACACTTAGTGATTGGGGAGAAAGGGACTTTTTCAGCCCAACCTTTCCCCAATCCGAAGCCACAATGTGAAATCAGTGACTCGAGCTCTTTCAATCAACATGTGAAACAATCTAAGTCTATCACCACTCGTAGAAGTGGAAACCCAATTGACAAAACTATTTTGGCGAGGGCTAAAAAGCCTAAGGACTTGAAAAGAGTTAAGGATGATGGATTTAGCGACATACCACATGGGATAGAACCAGACTCACAAAATAAGCCTGATTACATCATTCCTCCAGCGATTGATTGTACCAAAACCTCTATCTAATTCTCAGGATATTTTGGTGGTGCTTAAACAAGTGAAAGTCAATATCCCTCTATTGGATGCTATTAAACAATTTCCCTCATATGCCAAGTTCTTAAAAGATCTACGACTACCAAAAGGCGACAAAATATACAAAAGAAAATATTTTTGACAGAAAAAGTGAGTGCCATCCTCAAGCAAGATGTGCCACAAAAATACAAGGATCCCGATAGGCCAACCATTACTTGTGTAATTGGGAACCACAGAATTGAACATGCACTCCTTGACTTGGGGGCAAGTGTTAATTTGATCCCTTACTCAGTCTATGAATAATTGGGTCTAGGTGAATTAAAATCTACCTGAACCACACTACAACTTATTGATTGTTCAGTTCGTGTACCGAGAGGGATGAATGAGGACGTGTTGGTCCAAGTCGATAAATTCTACTATCCAATGGATTTTATCGTTTTGGATACTCAACCTATCATAAATGTGAGCACTCAGATTCCCGTAATTCTTGGTCTCCCATTCCTGGCTATATCAAATGGCATCATCAATTATAGGAATGGAGTTATGAACTTATCTTTTGGGAACATGACATTAGAGATCAACATTTCTTTTTAATATGAACAAACAATCAGAGGATGTTGATGATACCCACGACATTAACATGATCGATTCTTTCATGGAAGATAGAGCACTTTTAACTCTATACTCTGATCCTTTGAAGACATGCTTGGTCCACTTCCCTGATTTAGATGATGACATGATTAGGGAGATGGGTGCCTTGCTTGATGCAATGCCGGTACTTGAAATTAACCTATGGAGGCCACAATTTGAGACCTTTCCCCAAACCGATGTAGTGCCTTTACCGTTTAGTCTTAAGGCATCGAAGCTTGACCTAAAACCTTTGCCCACCTGTAATGCCCCAGATTTTTGCCAGCTGGGAATTGGACATCCTTAGGTACTACATTTGATTTATGGACTTGAGTGCATGTCTGTGTGTGTATTCACACATTTTTGGGACCAAAAGGAGTGACCTTAGATCCACCAAAACTGCTCGATTTAGTGAAATTTGAGAATTTTGAATAATAAGGATAACAAGGTTCAGTTGAACTGAGCAAAACTCGGTTGCACCGAACAAAGTGGGGAAATCTGGACAGCAATGCTCAGTTGCACCGAGTATACCTCAAGCAACTGAGTAAATCTAGACAGTAAGGTTCGGTAGCACCGAGTGGGACTCGGTTCAATCAAGTAACCCTGTTCAACAAGGTTCTGCATGTTCGGATTTTGACAGTTTCAGTGCACTGACTTCAAAAGTTCATATCTATTTTTATACAACTCCGATTGAGGTGATTCAAAGCTAGATTGAAGCTTGATGAGTCTAGTTTTATATAAAAAAAATTTTTAAAAAAACTAAAAGGATGTTACTTTAATAGCTTATTGAAAATTGTACCAAAATTATTTGTTTTAGGCAGCTGGTACTCCTAGAATGTTTAGAATTTTTATGGAACTCAAAATGAGATGAAATTTGGTAGGGATAAATTATACTTAATAATAAAATAATATAAATATTTAAAAAATAATTTTTCTACTAAAAGTATTAAAAACATTACAAACAATAGACCTTTTGAAACTGAAAATTTTGTGCAACTACACGTGGTCGACGTGCCGCGCATATCTTTTTCATCTAAGAGTTTTTATATTCGGAGTCTTCTTAGGAATTTCTTACAATCATACTAGGAATCATCCCATTTAATTAAATTAATATTGTATATTTTAGTACATTTTAAAATTTTGAGTAGTTTCTAGTATAGTTGAATTAGGATTCTTGATTAGGGTGATTAGAGTCAAATCACTATTTTTGCTAGTTGTAAATAGGCCACACTATGAATTTAACTAATCCAAACACCAATCATCGGGCATGAAAAATCTCGCTACCCAATTCATCCAGAAAATGCCTAGATTCACCGGATTACATATATATCACTCGTTAGTGACTCACTAGACTCGAAACTGTAGAACAACGACCGTCTTACCAAGCTTGACGTCCATCACGGATGTCGAGCCTGTATAGCGTCTAGATTTGCTCAACTTAGGCTGAAGGCCAGGTGCATGGGATGTACAAATGTGCTAAGATGAAACCTAAAAATTTAAGTTAATTAGGCTCTCTGCTCTTTTACGAAGTTGCGACTTTCCGACCGTTGGGTTTCAACGAAACTTGAGGTATGAGTTAATGATAATTCCTTGTACATATCTATATAGTCGCAGCCCCGATCTATCATCGATGACGGTTAATCGTGTCACGCCCCAAACTCGAAAATCGGGCTCACAAAATTCCCAATTGCTGTATCTGGCGCCGACAACCTCCGCAGTACGCCATTCTCGGTTCCCGGCACCCATATACTGGATTCCGATACTGGGATCCTACAGGGAGGATTTTTAACATAATATTTTTTAAGAAGCATAAACATAAGTATAACCCAGATACAAACAATAACATCACCACAAATCCACTATAATAAAAAAATTTAGAGTACAATACATAAAGGAGAAAGACAAGATAAATATTAAAAATTCAGAAGCTCAGCCGCACGCTCCTGCCTCAGCTCGGTTGCGTCCTAGCATCGCCTGCACGCATCTATCATGCATAAGCTTGTAGAAAGTTCAGAGGGTGGTGTAAGTGTGTGCGTAATATACGTGACAAGCACACAATAACAGAGTGATGCGGAAAGTACTAGCAAGTCCATAAATCCATCAGCCTAATACAGGTTATGCGATGCAAAGACATAATAAGCCAATGTCATATATTGAGGAAGCAATGTAGATCAGCTATGCAATGCAGAGACGTAGTGAGCCAAATGTCATATACTGAGGATGCAATGCAAAATGCAAATCGTGGCGAGTCCACAAATATGTGAGACAAAGTTCTGCCTCCACTGTGTGTACAGTATCCTACTAGTACAGTAGCTGCCAACCACTGGTAGCTCGCCCAGGCCCGTTAAGCCCTGGCCACATTAGTGTCCGCCCACGTGTGCCCACTCACATGTGACCACAGTGATGGGGTGTCACAATATGTCATATGCAGAGGATGTAATGCAGTATGCAATGCAAAATAAATGATAAAGTTGGAGTTGTAGTCGGGATGATAGTACGTGGTATCGCAAGTTATGGGGTTCATCACAAGGGACTTCTATCCAAACCAGTCTCATACCTAAATTTGGATAGTTAGACTCAATGTGGTAAACTCTTTATCTCAGCTTAGTCGCGTGCCCAACCAAAATCCTTGCCATTGCAAAGGTACACATAATGATGTGGTTGCGCACCACCAACCCTAGTTGATAGTGAATGAATGAATGAATGAGCCAAATGCTGAGTACGCAACTCCTGTTTAGTAAGTCAACATATCAGTACCGTACATCTCTGGGATCATTACCGGGGTCTAGTGCACTCTACATTGACTGGCCCTCCCCCAAGAGCATAATCCAAGTGAGCGTAATAGACCTCACTATCTGCCTGACTAATAGTCTGTCAATATCTATCTGGCACGTCGATAGCGCATCCATTCCTCAAGCTGATCAAACTCAACCTAGCTATGCTCCCTTCTCTTGGGCGGGTAAGGTCACACCCCCTTCCAACCGACCCCGACACAGTGGGAGACGCGACCTACTGATACTCGGCACATGGGCGCTCATGTATTCAATCGGTCTAGACATTGGAGCATCCCCTGGCCACGGAGGTTTAGGGATTTTCACCTACGGACATCCATAGTGCCCATATGTTGAATCCCAAACATTTCTAGTGTCCCATCTGACCATTCACGACAAGCATGTGGATGCCACGACCCTGATGTCGCTAGGGCATTAAATGATCATGCCACAAAATGTGAGATGCATGAGTCTTACCATCTAGTCATGTATCAAACCTACGCGTACCGCACGATCATATGGGTCAACTCCGTCTCATAAGGAGTCCCATAAACATCTCAGCCCAATGACATATGCTATAATCAATCATCCCTCATAACAAGTATACCAATGTTGTGTATGAGCATGTATCATGATGTTATACTAAGCATGTTCTCAATGTGTCGATCATGTCACACAAAATGCGATATGCATGAGTCATATTATCTAATATGCATCAACCCTTCGCGTATTGCGCAACATGTGGGGGCAACTCCATCTCACAAGGAGTCCCATAAACATCTCAGCCCAATGGCATATGTTATGATCAACTGTCCCTCACAATAGGCATACCAATGATGCATATGAGCATGTATCATGCAATCATGTGCATAGAGTACATAACATATAGGGATTCACATGCATCATCAATATCATGACCATTGTCCAATACTATTATTATACATGCCCTAAACATTAGTTGTCTATCATGCATAAGGTTATCCTTATGTCCACCAACATCGTTTGTTTATCATTATCCATGAGGATCATTTTTACTTCATGATTAACATAAACAATGTCATAAGTACTATAAATAATTACTCACCCATCATCAATGCATATGATATAATTCACCATCCATTAAATCATATCTATCATTTCAACCAACAACTCATAATCATCGTTATCATGTCACCATACATGTACCATCATCTCACCCATATATAATGGACGGTCTAGATGTCATACCATATCAAGGATGGACCTCATGGGGTGAATCATACAATCAAAGGAGTCAAGAGGGTGACCCTAAGCACATTAAGTGGGCTTCCTCACCCATTCTATCATATAGCAAGCTGGGCTCTCTTATGGAGGCTCAGTAAGTTCACAAGGTGAGCTCAATGGTTTGGATAATCCCATTAGCATCAATGGGGGCCCAACGGTTTAGGGTTAGCCCAATGAGGTGAGATGGGTCATGCTAATATCAATGGGGGCCCAATGATTTGGGTTAACCCACAAAGAGAAGATGAGAGTGGGCCTAACAATGGGCCCTAGGGAGTTTACAACATGGACATTTAACCACCATTGCTCCTAGAATGCGGCCCACTATAGAAACTATCTCACAATGGGGCCCGTGGTCCTTAAAAGCTAGAAAATGAATAGGCAGCATACATATTATTTCATTCATTATGGTGGGCTTCTTGGGTCAGTCCATGGCCCAGAAAAATAATGGCCAGGGGTACATACAACACATGCATCATGGTGGGCCTCATGGGGCAGCCTATATAATCCAGCAAAATAGATGGGCAACATGTGCAACACAATGGGCTCCAATTGCTGGACGTATGGCCCATCTGGGCCTGTAGGACATCTAAAAATCTGGACAGTCTAGTCCTCATTCAAACAGATGAAAGGTGGGCCTTACAAGGCACTAATAGGGCCCATGATCTCAGAAAAATAGATGGGCAGGGTACATACAACACATACATCATAGTGGGCCTTACAAGTCAGCCTATGTGCTTCAGAAAATGGATAGGCAACACACATACATCTGGGTCTGCTAGACGTCCAAAAATCTGGACAGTCTAGCTGGTCATGTACATAAGGTGGGCCTTACATAGTGATGGGGTCCACGGCTGTAACGCCCTGAAATTCGGGGGTCGAGTATGAACTCAACTCCCGAGTTCCAACGCATCACTTATGCAACATACACAATGCCGGTTAAATGTTGTCTGAGTTAGCGCAATAAACATGAATGAGATTAAACCAAAACAGTAGTTCATACTCCAGTTCAACTGTATATAAAAGCAAGCGGAAGACTGAAATTTTATAATCAAGTATGTAAAGTAACAAAATTTTCTGAACTCCAGAGTATGAGTACTAGCTGAGCACCAATATACATGTATTGTTTTAAAGTCAAAACCCAAAATACAATCCTCAAAAGAGGCCCTGAGAATCCGCGATGCAGCCGGCCTAAGCGAAGCCGTCAGAGTACTGCATGAAGGAGAACTCCTCCTGGTCCTCGTCAAAGTCGGGCTCTGGCTCCTGAACCAAGGCGCCCTCTATACCTGCGATAGAGTCTGGTTGGTGTGTACAACACCGTCCCGTAACGTGGGAGTGAGTAGCTAACTCAGTGGAACAATAAAGCATAAGTTAACATGTTATCAAATCAACCAAGCAGTAATGATAAAGCAGTACAAATCAAGCATTTCTAACTACTCTTGTTAAGTGCAAAATGACATGACATGATGCTGTATGCCCTTGCCAAACCACCCTCAAGCAACATCATCTTACGTTCGCGAATGCTTACTCCCTCAGTGCGCCACATCTACAAAGCACATGCGGTGCGATGATGCTCATGATTACCAAGTTTTTATTAATCCATTTCAATCAGCAGTATTGGGAAACTAAGGTACCTCCCTTGTATCATTCCCAACATGATCCATTCTAGGGTAGTCAATCCTAGTTATTCTCATACGATATTATAGTTTGAGGAGCGTAGTGAAGGCATCGCAAAGGGTTCGTCACCCGTCAGCGCGGATACAGATCTCACCGTATGCGGCTCCATTGCTGGCCGTCAGCTCGAATACAGGTCTCACCGTAATCGGCTCAATCACTAGCCGTCAGCTCAAGTACAGGTCTCACCGTACTCGGCTCAACTCACACTCTAGTTGCTGTGAAAGACTCGTAGCCAATCACAGACCCTTGGAGTGTACTCAATGAAACCACGGAGGACTCGTCGCCCGTCAGCACGAGCACAGATCTCACCGTACTCGGCTCTCGCCGAAGTATCGACAGCTCGAATACAGTGTCCCATACCACCGTATTCGGCTCACGAGTTGGTTGCGCAATGGTCACTACGGGGAGGCACAATGCCCCAGCGTAGGCCGACAGCTCGACCACGGTGTCCCATACCACCATGCCCGGCTCATGCGACTTAGCGGATCTAGGTACCATGGTTTAACGGGGATCGCCACTAGTAAGTTTGGTACCCTAGGTTCAAGCAGTAGCGACCAAACAGGGTGAACACATAAGTACATTTCGGTTTAGTTGGCGAGCCTGACTAGCTCGAGCGCACCACAAGTTGAGCGATATGGAGCGCAAAAGCACTCCGCGTGGCCAACCACTATCGCCAACTGAAGTACGACTCGGGTTCGCCGGACACGTCCTTTGTGGCGACATGAATCTCAGCCACAATCACAAGTCTGGTACCGAATGTTTGGACTATATACATAGTCCCAAACCCAAACAGTTTTCATCGTTAGCATGTGGAGTAAAGCATGATAAACAAGCGATACAAGCATGTTAGTAGGCATGTTATAAAGCATGAAGTAAAACATGAAGTCAAGCATGTTGCAAAGCATGTTGTAAACTATCCCCATAGGGATACAGTTGTGTGCGCATTACAAGTGAGAGGTTGCGGTGAACCACCGCATGGAGGGGATCCTACATGTCTCTAAGGGAGTCGGAAATCCCATATCAGCGCCTATCTAGGGCACTAGTACATACACATGTACACATACAAGCACTTACACAAACACTTAGAATACACTATTCCAACATACATGACGTATGTTAGCCAAGTTCGTGTTAGGGCTGTCCCTTCGCCCCGGGAGTATTTTTCCCGTGTATATCGTAATCATACAGCAAATAATCATTACAATTACATTTCCAAAATCCACACGTATGCGGGATTTCTAGAATACGCAATTTCAACATACATGACATTTACACATGAACATGTATTTTTGCGATCCCTTTCGCCAAACTAGCATTTTATCCACACATGATATAATCAAACATTAAATAAACATGTCAAACATTTTCTCAACAAAAATACGTATACGGTATTTCTACGTATATCAAGAGTATGTAAAATTCCATATTCTTTATCGCTAATCGAAACAGGAAACGGAAAGCACTTTGTACATGTGCATTTGCATGCAGATCATGAATCTATCATTATCTGACATTGAAAGCGTTGAAAACCGTAACTTATACACTTAAAGTCCTCACCTCAGCCCTTGGAATTCCAACGAATCAGCAAGGGTGTTGGAGCTTCCGTATACGGGAGTTTCCTAGCCTAAAGAGCGTATCCGATTAGCCTTTTCATAACCTACCACTAATCAAGCTCAAATCAGACTAGGGTTAGGGTTTAGGGTTTCTTACCTCCAAATGGGATGAACACCGCCGGGAAAACCCCTGGAATAGGGCGGTGTAGGCCGTGGGAGGAGTGGAAGCAGCAGCAGGAGGAAGATCGGCTTCGATCTCCAAGACTTTCTCTCTCTTTCTTCTCTTTCTCTCTAAGGGTTTGGACCCAATTCGTATGGCTGTGAGAGGGGCTGTTCTAAGCCCCTTTTATAGCCAAGAACATGTCCAAAATAGACTCAGGTTCAAGGGTGGCTGCATAGTAGGCAGTTCGCCACTTTCCAAACTCAAAAGGGGTGTTCTGGTGGCCCTCCTTGAGCCAAACGTCAGACTTAAGCTCACCATCTACGGATCTACGTGGGATTACGTTTTCGACTCGATCGGATTCCCAGATCGCACGTGGGGGACCACTTCCAGTTCAACGGTCAGTGGGCCACGATCAGAAATTCTGAGTACATGTAAATGTTCCTGAAATTTTTCTTAATCCGAGGGTGTAATTTGGTCTGATTCCGACGGTCAGGTTGCTTAATACTGACGCGCAACCGAAAGGTGCCGGATCACTATTCCAGATATTTTCATTTGGATGGAAATAGTGTTTTTCACACTCCCTCGCTCCGGATCGAAATAAATGGCCGTGGGACATCGGAATCGTCTGATTTTTGAGATGATTGTCAAGCCCAGTGGGGCGGTCCTGGTTCCTTAGCTTCGTGTTATTCGAACTCCCGATGTGCGATCTAGACCTCATACGAAGTTTCGTTTCAGTCCCGAGAGCAGACGGGTAATGAGTCTGGCTCTAGACTTTAGGGTAACCTAGAGTCACTAATTCTGCATGTTTTGGGTCTTGCAGATCGTATTTAAAGCGATCCCAACGGATTTCATGACTAACCGAGTTTAGTACTTAGTTAACTTTGTTAAATTTCTAAAGGATTTAATCCTATGTGATTTCTGGTCGAGGTGGTACTCGGCCCAATGTACGGAAATTTTCAGGTCGTTACAATCTACCCCCCTTAAACAAAAAATTTCGTCCTCGAAATTTATACCTTTTCGTAGTCCTCGAGAATCTGAGGATAGTTCTTTCTGACCTCGGCCTCAATCTCCCAGGTAGCTTCCTCCTCGGAATGATGTGTCCAAAGCACCTTCACAAGTGGGATGACCTTGCTACGTAGTACCTGCTCCTTCCTATCAAGGATACGCGTCGGGCGCAGCTCGTACGTAGCATCCTCACTCAACTGTACTTGCTCCCATCTGATGATGTGCGTAGGGTCAGGAACGTACTTCTTCAGCATAGAGACATGAAATACGTTGTGTACAGAAGCAAGCGGCGTAGGCAAGGCGAGACGATACGCCACATCACCCACTCGATCCAGTATCTGAAATGGACCGATAAACCTCGGCGTGAGCTTCCCCTTCTTTCCGAACCGAAGGACTCCCTTCATAGGGGAAACTCGAAGGAACACATGATCCCCGACCTCGAACTCCAGCGGTCGTCGCCTCGTATCGGCGTAACTCTTCTGCCTGCTCTGCGCTGTGAGTAATCGGCGCCTGATAATATCTATCTTCTCTGTAGTCGTCTGGACCAACTCCGGGCCAATCAGGCTACGCTCGCCAACCTCTGCCCAACAGTGCGGTGCCCTACAAGGTCGACCATATAAAGCCTCATAAGGCGCCATGCCAATAGTCGCCTGGAAGCTGTTGTTGTAGGCGAACTCTGCGTATGGAAGACAGTCATCCCAGCTGTCCTTGAAGTCCAACACACATGCTCGCAACATATCCTCCAAAATCTGATTTACCCGCTCTGTCTGCCCATCAGTCTGAGGATGAAACGCTGTACTGAACTTCAACTTCACACCCATCGCCTCCTGGATACGAGTCCAGAAGATGGATGTGAATCGCGTGTCTCTGTCCGACACGATCTCTAAGGGAACTCCATGCAGACGGACGATCTCTCTGATGTACAGTCTAGCCAGCTCGTCTGCAGAGTTCGTAACTCTGATAGGGAGGAAATGGGCCGATTTGGTCAACCGGTCCACAATCACCCAAAT
Source organism: Magnolia officinalis (assembly GCA_021015155.1). NCBI lineage: Eukaryota > Viridiplantae > Streptophyta > Magnoliopsida > Magnoliales > Magnoliaceae > Magnolia > Magnolia officinalis. Next base: position 27,076,226 of record JAJHSJ010000010.1, on the reverse strand, counting down.
AGAATCGTGTCCCTTCCTCGTCTTCGGCAGCCCTGATATGAAGTCCATGGAGATGAAGTCCCACTTCCACTCCGCTATAGGCATGGGCTGAAGCAGTCCAGGAGGTCGGCGATGTTCTGCCTTGACCTGCTGGCACGTCAGACACCGAGATACATACTCAGCGATGTGGGCCTTCATGTTATCCCACTAGTAAGTCCGTCTCATATCCTGGTACATCTTCGTGCTACCAGGATGCATCGCAAGCTTCGAGTTATGGGCAGACTAGAGAAGCTCGCGTCTCAAGTCAGCCACATCAGGAACACATAGGCGGCCATGGAATCGTAAACCTCCATCAGAACCAACTCTCCACTCGGAATCCACGGCGTCGCTAGCCTGCTCTCGAAGCTCAGACAGCCGTATATCGCCCCTTTGGGCCTCAACAATCCTGTCGTCAATAAGTGGCCGCACCCGAACGTGCGCAACACACTCAAAAGGCTCCTCGATAGTGAGTCTCTGCTCGAAGTCTCGCACAAACTCCATCATGTCCCACTCGGCTATCATCAGCGGTGCTGCAAATGCAATCGCCTTCTTGCGGCTCAACGCGTCTGCCACAAGGTTCGCCTTGCCAGGATGGTAGGAAACCTTGAACTTGAAGTCCTTCAAGGTCTCCATCCATCGGCGCTGTCTCATATTCAAATCCCGCTGTGTGAATATGTACTTAAGGCTCTTGTGGTCGCAGAAAAGCTCGAACTCCTCACCGTAGAGGTAATGTCTTCAGAGCTTCAATGCAAAGATGACAGCTGCCAACTCCAGGTCATGTGTAGGGTAATTCTCCTCGTGCTTCCTTAATTGTCTCGAGGCATACGAAATCACCCTATCCTTCTGCATCAGCACACAACCCAAACCCACGCGAGACGCGTCAGTGTATACTGTATACTTCACCCCTTGCTCTGGCAATACTAGCACAGGGGTGGACGTCAACTTGTCCTTCAGCTCCTTAAAAGCTGCCTCTGCCTTCTCATTCCAGGCGAACTTCAGGTCCTTCCGAGTCAACTGCGACAATGGCCTGGCGATCTTCGAGAAATCCCGAATGAAACGTCTGTAATACCCAGCCAGACCAAGGAAACTCCTCACCTCAGTAACCGACTCAGGCTGCTGCCAATCCTGAACCGCGGCTACCTTAGCAAGGTCCACTGCTATCCCATCCTTGGACACAACATGTCCCAGGAACTTGACTTCCTCCTGCCAGAAGTCGCACTTCTTGTATTGCGCAAACAACTGGTTCTTCTCCAACGTACCCAACACTGCTCGTAGGTGCTCCTCTCGACTCGTGGAGTATATCAAGATATCATCGATAAAGACGATGACGAATCGGTAAAGGAAGGGCCGAAATACCCGGTTCATCAGATCCATGAACACGGCTGGTGCGTTCGTCAGACCGAACGACATCACCAAGAACTCATAGTGCCCGAAGCACGTCCTGAAGGCTGTCTTCTGCACGTCCTCCTCTCTCACGCACAACTGGTGGTATCCTGACTGAAGGTCAATCTTCGAGAAATACTTCGCCCCCCTCAACTGATCAAACTGATCATCTATCCTGGGCAGAGGATACTTGTTCTTCACTGTGACCTGGTTTAGCCTACGGTAATCAATACACAACCGTAGCGACCCGTCCTTCTTCTTCACGAACAACACAGGTGCTCCCCAAGGAGACACACTAGGTCGAATAAAGCCTTTCTCTACAAGTTCGTCAATCTGTTTCCGCAGCTCCTCCATCTCGCATGGAGGCATATGATAGGTCGACAACGAGATGGGCATCGCACCAGGCGTAAGGTCAATCGTAAAATCAATCTCGCGCCGAGGAGGTAAACCAGGGATAGTCTTAAAGACTCCAACAAACTCCCTAACCACTGGCGTACCCTCCAGTGTCGGACCATCAATCGGCACAAGTAATGCAGCATAACAATCAACTCGACAGGGCCAACTGACCTGCACTGAGAACGTGAAAGCTGTGCCGTCAGGTCCATAGGCGGTCACGATCACAATCGAGCATCGCAATCTATCTCCGCCCTCATCTTGGCGAGCCAATCCATGCCAAGTATAACGTCGTAGTGCCATAGTGGAGAAACAATAAGGTCGACGAGCTCTGTGCTGCTACCCAAAACTATCGCGCAACCCTCGCATAAACGTGTGACATCCGAGAAGGTCCCGGTGGCCGTAGTGAGTCTCGTTCCCTTAGTGGGAACAGTATGCAAAGATAGGCGTTTCACCGCCCCACATGAAATGATAGAGATAGTGGATCCAGTGTCCACCAGTAGAGAAACGGGAGTACCATGGATATGAGCCGTACCCTCGAAAGCCGTCGGTGCCGATATCGACATCTCTGGTGCCTCAGCAACAAGGGTATGTACACGAGCCTGCTGCTGGCGGTTCGGCTGAGGAGCCAGGGGTCGCTGTGGCGGCCTGAAAAATGGCACAGGAGGTCGGAATGAAGGATGTGCAGGAGCGGTCTGTAGCGGCGGAGCTGAAATGGCCTAGGGATAAGGGCGACCCAATCTCTGCGGTGGCGCAAATCCGCTAGCCCTCATGCGCGAGAAGCAGCTCTCGGCAGGGTGTCCTGGTTTCCCGCAGAACGTGCAGGTCACCAACGGGCGTCTCATGGGAACCACTGGCGCTGCGGCCCTGGGGGAGAATCGGCCCGAGGCCTCTTGCCTAAAATAGGCCTGCTCTGTGTATCCTGTCGCGGTCTCGCAACCATAGTACCGCGTGTGATCGGGCCAAACGGTCCACATCCTGCTCGGCCGTCATAGACATGTGGACCAACGCCGCAAGTAGGAATGGTGTGGCAGCATAGCTTCGACCGTATGTCAGGTCGCAAGCCTCCAGTAAATCGTCACATCTCATCTGCTCATTGACGAGGATGGTCGGGACAAAGCGGCCCAACTCGGTAAATCGGTGCTCATACTCCGTCACCGTCATGCCTCCCTGCCTGAGGCTCAGAAACTCGTCCTCCCGCTCATGTCGATATGTCTGCGGGTAATACTTCTCGTGGAACCGAGACTCGAAAGCCTCCCAGGTCCACACGAAATCCACTGCGACCGTGCGCAGCACACTGTCCCACCATAAGCTGGCCTCCCTCTCAAACATAAAGGTAGCCAACTCAACCTGCTCTGCCTCAGAGCAATGTAACATCCGTAGCATCTTGGAGATGCGGTCCAGCCAGAACTCTGCCTCCTCGGGTCTGTGAGAACCAGCAAATGAAGGAGGCCTCAAGCGCTGAAATCTCTCGAGTAGACCTCGCGTACCGACATCTCCAGTAGGAGGTGCAACGGGTGTAGGCAGAGGCGCATCCTCAAATCGAGCAGGAGGCTCAGAATCCTCCTCAGGGTGCGCAGACATAGTAGGTGGAGTCGCACCACCACCATGGGACAAGGCCTCAGCAATAGTGGCCATCAGATCCTGATGCTGCTGCTGCTGCTGCATCTGCTGCTGCTGCTGTATCTGCTGCTGCTGCTGCATCTGCTGCATCTGCTGCTGATGCATCATCATCATCAGCTGCTCAAATCTATCAGGCGGTGGGGCAGCCTGGGAATCATGCTGTGCAGCAGATGACGGCCGATACTGCTCTCGGACCGGGGGCGTGTAAGGTGGTTGTCCACCACTAGGACCAGCAGAAGGCTGATCAGATCCCAATCCACGGTCCGTAGGACCGCCACTACCAGAAGGAGTCTGGTCCATAGAGCCGGTCAAACGTAGATGTGCCGTGCTCCGCATATACTGCCGCGGCATGCCCTATACAACATAGGGTAGATCATTTGTGAGATATAGCACAATACACATCATAAAGCACTTAAGCATTCCACACATCATTAATACAAAGAGGCTACATGCTTTTCATTTACCCAAAATTGTCATAATACATGGACTACAGAATTACATGAATCACGACAGAAAACCACATAATAGCCAATACATTCACCACATGGAAACACCCAAAACATGCTACAACCTACTACATCAACAACATGAAAACATAAACCGCCTAACGCGGTAACCAACACAAATAACAACACACAACACGTGGATGACTAAGCATCCGAAGTAGGCGGTGGAGGAGGAGCATTCTTATCCTGCGCACAGCACAGGATGGCCTTCAACGTACGGGACACCTTCTTGAAACTTCTCTTCATATAGGCTTCAGTCTCTTCAAGCTTGGCTCGAACTTGACCAATCTCTTGCTGCAGGGCGGCTTGCCCTTCCTCAAGACGGGCAAATCGCGCATCGAAAGCATCCCGATCTATACCATGCTCCTGAGCCATAGGAGGTGAACTCTCCTCGGTGTCCTGAGCCTCAGGTTCTTCTTCCTGTATGTCATCACTGCCCTCCTCATCACTCTCCTCGCCGGCACTATCCTACTCATCTCCAGATTCGTCGAGTCGGGCTTGCCGCTGTTGAGGGCCGATCTTCATATTCCTGAGTGTCGCTTCACTTATGATTCGGACAGGTACAAGATCCTCCATATTCAATCTGTAGCCCACATCACGAGCCATCCTTCAGATCAGACGGCCAAATGGGAGCGAAAGATCGTTCCTGGTAGAACGAACAACATGCACTATCTGAGATAGGATGAACGTGGGCAGGCATATGTCGTCTCCATGTCCCATCTTGTACAAGAAGTCTACCATCAACCGAGTACATTCTGTGCGGTTACCCGACCGTGGGTACATGTTGTAGGTGAAAATATGATGGAGTAAACGGAGGACCTCCGCCATTTTTGTCGCCGCAATGCTGTTTCCTCTCCTCCAAGTAACCCGGCGACCACAGAGATATCGCGTGCGGCGATCCCTTTCCTGCGCATTTCTGGAGAAGCTATCACTGGGGTGTACTTGACCACGCGGCAGCTTTGTGATCCGAGCCACTTCATCCACTGTAATCGTGCGTCTAATGCCCCTCACAGAAACAGTAAACTGAAGAGGCTCAACAGATGCGTCCACGATGTGAGCATAGAAGGCGCGAACCGTGTTCTCACATGCAGGCGACTGGCCATCAAACATAGAATTCCAACCGATGTCCACCAGGCGGTCCATCAGTGGTGTAGCCCGAACATCCTTTCATTACATGAGCTTCAAACACAACTTTGCGGCCCGCAAAGCGCCCATATTCCATGCCTATCGGGTAAGCATTTCTGGCAGGATGGTCAGGATCCAGGTCTCGCTTCGACCTAAACACTCCCGCACGGTGCTTGTGCCGGCCCCAAACATCGGATTTTCTTCGGGAATGGGCTCGCCTACTTGGGCCGGCATCATCGGCCGCGGTTTTCCTCTTCCCATGAAAGATAGGATGGAGGAGGAAAGAGAGAAAATGGTGGCCACCACACCAAGGAGGGCCATGGAAATTTGCCCAAAATGGGGGTTAAGGGGCTGATCTCTTTACTCCACCACAAATAACAACCCAATGGGAGTGGAAGGAGCCCAAGAGGTAGGAAAGAAGAAGAAACAGGAAGGAAGTGGAATGGGTTAGTAGCTTACCCGATTTTGAGCTCCAAGGAGGGGTATGAGAGCTCCAACTTGAGAAAATGGAGAAAGGAGAAGGCTGGGCTGTGTGTGGAAGGTGGAGGTGTGTGTGTTATGGAAGAAAATGGAGGATTTGGAGGTTTGGAGAGATGGGTTTTAGGGAAAATCGAAAATTGGTTTTGGGGGTGCTTGAAAAGGGGGTAAAATGGAAAGAGGGGTGCTCCAGCCCCATTTATCCCAATCAAACGCCAAACCGCACGTGCCACTGTGTAGGGGGGTCAGGCCGACCCACCCCAAGCTTGGAACTACGCCGGAAAGTTCACCGGACCGCAGCCACCGCCCGAGCCGCGGCGCCGCCGCGGCCGGACTTGGCCGGAGCCGCGCCACCGCGGTCTGGTCCATCTTGGCACGTGCCCAGGGTACCAAATGCACCCTGGTTCGGTCTAAAAATTTAACAGATTAACGTGGGGGGCCCACGGACTCCGTTCGGCTCCAGAACGGTCAGTTTTCGGGAAATTCTGAACCAACCTGATTTTTCCTGATTTTTAAGGAATTATTTTTGGTGGAGTGTGACCCTGACACGTCAATAGACGGTCAAGGGGTGATTTGGAGTCCACGTGTGCGGTCAGGATCGAGTACAGACTCGATTAACGCGTACGTTTTTAACGAATTTCCCCGAACGGTGAAATCGGGGGACCCTAGGACTGTTTCTAAAATTTTGCGCACCCTCCTAAGTATAGTGCGTCAGCGTACATAGTGGGGACATAACTCAGGTCCGGTTTAATCAAAATCATGCTCTGATACCAACTTGTAACGCCCTGAAATTCGGGGGTCGAGTATGAACTCAACTCCCGAGTTCCAACGCATCACTTATGCAACATAACAATGCCGGTTAAATGTTGTCTGAGTTAGCGCAATAAACATGAATGAGATTAAACCAAAACAGTAGTTCATACTCCAGTTCAACTGTATATAAAAGCAAGCGGAAGACTGAAATTTTATATCAAGTATGTAAAGTAACAAAATTTTCTGAACTCCAGAGTATGAGTACTAGCTGAGCACAATATACATGTTGTTGTTTTAAAGTCAAAACCCAAAATACAATCCTCAAAAGAGGCCCTGAGAATCCCGCGATGCAGCCGGCCTAAGCGAAGCCGTCAGAGTACTGCATGAAGGAGAACTCCTCCTGGTCCTCGTCAAAGTCGGGCTCTGGCTCCTGAACCAAGGCGCCCTCTATACCTGCGACAGAGTCGGTTGGTGTGTAAACACCGTCCCGTAACGTGGGAGTGAGTAGCTAACTCAGTGGAACAATAAAGCATAAGTTAACATGTTATCAAATCAACCAAGCAGTAATGATAAAGCAGTACAAATCAAGCATTTCTAACTACTCTTGTTAAGTGCAAAATGACATGACATGATGCTGTATGCCCTTGCCAAACCACCCTCAAGCGACATCATCTTACGTTCGCGAATGCTTACTCCCTCAGTGCGCCACATCTACAAAGCACATGCGGTGCGATGATGCTCATGATTACCAAGTTTTTATTAATCCATTTCAATCAGTAGTATTGGGAAACTAAGGTACCTCCCTTGTATCATTCCCAACATGATCCATTCTAGGGTAGTCAATCCTAGTTATTCTCATACGATATTATAGTTTGAGGAGCGTAGTGAAGGCATCGCAAAGGGTTCGTCACCCGTCAGCGCGGGGATACAGATCTCACCGTATGCGGCTCATTGCTGGCCGTCAGCTCGAATACAGGTCTCACCGTAATCGGCTCAATCACTAGTCGTCAGCTCAAGTACAGGTCTCACCGTACTCGGCTCAACTCACACTCTAGTTGCTGTGAAAGACTCGTAGCCAATCACAGACCCTGGAGTGTACTCAATGAACCACGGAGGACTCGTCGCCCGTCAGCACGAGCACAGATCTCACCGTACTCGGCTCTCGCCGAAGTATCGACAGCTCGAATACAGTGTCCATACTACCACCGTATTCGGCTCACGAGTTGGTTGCGCAATGGTCACTACGGGGAGGCACAATGCCCCAGCGTAGGCCGACAGCTCGACCACGGTGTTCCATACCACCATGCCCGGCTCATGCGACTTAGCGGATCTAGGTACCATGGTTTAACGGGGATCGCCACTAGTAAGTTTGGTACCCTAGGTTCAAGCAGTAGCGACCAAACAGGTGAACACATAAGTACATTTCGGTTTAGTTGGCGAGCCTGACTAGCTCGAGCGCACCACAAGTTGAGCGATATGGAGCGCAAAAGCACTCCGCGTGGCCAACCACTATCGCCAGCCGAAGTATGACTCGGGTTCGCGGACACGTCCTTTGTGGCGACATGAATCTCAGCCACAATCACAAGTCTGGTACCGAATGTTTGGACTACTATACATAGTCCCAAACCCAAACAGTTTTCATCGTTAGCATGGGAGTAAAGCATGATAAACAAGCGATACAAGCATATTAGTAGGCATGTTATAAAGCATGAAGTAAAACATGAAGTCAAGCATGTTGCAAAGCATGTTGTAAACTATCCCCATAGGGATACAGTGTGTGCGCATTACAAGTGAGAGGTTGCGGTGAACCACCGCATGGAGGGGATCCTACATGTCTCTAAGGGAGTCGGAAATCCCATATCAGCGCCTATCTAGGGCACTAGTACATACACATGTACACATACAAGCACTTACACAAACACTTAGAATACACTATTCCAACATACATGACGTATGTTAGCCAAGTTCGTGTTAGGGCTGTCCCTTCGCCCCGGGAGTATTTTTCCCGTGTATATCGTAATCATACAGCAAATAATCATTACAATTACATTTCCAAAATCCACACGTATGCGGGATTTCTAGAATACGCAATTTCAACATATATGACATTTACACATGAACATGTATTTTTGCGATCCCTTTCGCCAAACTAGCATTTTATCCACACATGATATAATCAAACATTAAATAAACATGTCAAACATTTTCTCAACAAAAATACGTATACGGTATTTCTACGTATATCAAGAGTATGTAAAATTCCATATTCTTTATCGCTAATCGAAACAGGAAACAGAAAGCACTTTGTACATGGGCATTTGCATGCAGATCATGAATCTATCATTATCTGAGATTGAAAGTGTTGAAAACCGTAACTTATACACTTAAAGTCCTCACCTCAGCCCTTGGAATTCCAACGAATCAGCAAGGGTGTTGGAGCTTCCATATACGGGAGTTTCCTAGCCTAAAGAGCGTACGATTAGCCTTTTCATAACCTACCGCTAATCAAGCTCAAATCAGACCTAGGGTTAGGGTTTCTTACCTCCAAATGGGATGGACACTGCCGGGAAAAACCCTGGAATAGGGCGGTGTAGGCCGTGGGAGGAGTGGAAGCAGCAGAGGAAAGATCGGCTTCGATCTCCAAACTTTCTCTCTCTTTTCTCTCTTTCTCTCTAAGGTTGGACCCAAATTCGTATGGCTGTGAGAGGGGCTGTTCTAACCCTTTTATAGCCAAGAACATGTCCAAAATAGACTCAGGTTCAAGGGTGGCTGCATATGTTGGCAGTTCGCCACTTTCCAAGCTCAAAAGGGGTGTTCTGGTGGCCCTCCTTGAGCCAAACGTCAGATTAAGCTCACCATCTACGGATCTACGTGGGATTACGTTTTCGACTCGATCGGATTCCCAGATCGCACGTGGCGGACCACTTCCAGTTCAACGGTCAGTGGGCCACGATCAGAAATTCTGAGTACATGTAAATGTTCCTGAAATTTTTCTTAATCCGAGGTGTAATTTGGTCTGATTCCGACGGTCAGGTTGCTTAATACTGACGCGCAACCGAAAGGTGCCGGATCACTATTCCAGATATTTTCATTGGATGGAAATAGTGTTTTTCACACACCTCCGCTCCGGATCGAAATAAATGGTCGTGGGACATCGGAATCGTCTGATTTTTGAGATGATTGTCAAGCCCAGTGGGGCGGTCCTGGTTCCTTAGCTTCGTGTTATTCGGACTCCCGATGTGCGATCTAGACCTCATACGAAGTTTCGTTTCAGTCCCGAGAGCAGACGGGTAATGAGTCTGGCTCTAGACTTTAGGGTAACCTAGAGTCACTAATTCTGCATGTTTTGGGTCTTGCAGATCGTATTTAAAGCGATCCCAACGGATTTCATGACTAACCGAGTTTAGTACTTAGTTAACTTTGTTAAATTTCTAAAGGATTTAATCCTATGTGATTTCTGGTCGAGGTGGTACTCGGCCCAATGTACGGAAATTTTCAGGTCGTTACAATGGCCCTAAAAAAGGCCTAAGATAGTGTATGAAACATATACATCAAGGTCGGCCTTGCACAACATCAATGGACACCATGGATATAAAATATACAACTGGTAAGGCCCTTGTTGGACGTTCAACACTTGGACGACCTGGATAGATCACACCAGGACAGGTCCCACATGTGGTAGGTGGGCCTCACATGCATGGACAACATGGATGTAGAATACGTACATCAAGTGGGTCACACGTCCCACTGACGGTGTGGATAAAACCTACATAATTTGGGGTCCACGTCCTGGGACTGGACGGCTTGGATAAAACACATACATCATGTGGGTCCACGTCCAGGGACTAGATGGCTTGGATAAAACACATACATCATGGTGGTCCCACCGTTGTAATCCTACTGGACGGTGCAGACAGACACATAATTAAGGCAGGCCCCACCGTTCTAGCTTGCTGGACGGTGGGGATGTAACATATACACCAAGGTGGGTCCACGTGGTGGCCCACCAGCTTGGATACACGCTGATATTTGTTTTTCCATTGGTCTAAGCCTGTCCCAACGGACAAGCAACGTGGATAAATATATCATGGTGGGCCTGCTGGCCCTGGACAGTGGGCAGCAAGGAGGGACGACCCCACTATTCGGGCGGTCTGGATTTAATACATGCATTAAGGTCAGGTCCACCTAGATGGGCCGCACACATCCAGATTGTAACACCCTGAAAATCGGGGGTGGAGCATAAACTCAACTCCCGAGTTTCAACCATCACTTATGCAACAAAATGAATGATGATTGAATGTTGTCAGTATTAGAGCATTGAACATGAGTGAGATTAAGCCAAAACAGGATAGCATACTCCAGAGACAGTTAAATTGCAAGCGGAAGACTGTGATAGATATATAAAATATAAAAAAAAAACTATGGTAAGTCTCCACAGTGTTATAAGGTTACCAGGTTAATGAATTACAAGTATAATTCAATTTATACCAAATGTGTAGTGTCATCTAGTCGACATCCATGTAATCTCGTCGATCAAGACACGGCTCACATGAAGCCGCCAGAATACGGCAAATACGAGCAAACATCATAGTCATCATAAAGGTCCGGTTCCGCCTCAGGAGTAGCGTCGCCATCTGCAATCAGACAAAGTCTGGTGGGTGTTCGGAACACCGTCCCGTAATGTGGGAGTGAGTAGCTAACTCAGTGGAACAATAAAGCATAGGTTAACATGTTATCGACTCAGTCAAGCAGTAATGATAAAGCAATATAATCAAACACTCCTAACTACTCTTATTAATGCAAGTATGAATGCAGTCATGATGGATGCCCTCACCGACATACTCCCTCATGCGACACCATCTTACGTTCGCGGCATGCTTGCTTTCCTCAGTGCTCCACATCTTCTAGGCACATGCAATACATGATGAGCATAATTACCAAGTTGTTATTAGTCCATTTCAAACAGCAGGATTAGGAAACTAAGGTACCTCCCTTGTATCATTCCTAAACATGATTCATTCTAGGGTCGTCAGTCCTAGACAATCTCATACGATGGTGTATTTCTAGGTCACTATAAGGGCTGCCAAGGCTATTACACGGAATTGTTGCACCACTCCCCTATCACCTTATCAATACAGGCCTAGTTTATACTCTGTTACTATGGGAAGGCTCATCGCCTCACCGCAGATTTAGAGTGTGCTCGAGGTCACTACACCAGGTACGGTCAGGGCTGCCAAGGCTATTACATGAAATTGTTGCACCACTCCCCCATCACCCATCAAGCAGTGTAGGCCGACAACTCGAATATAGTGTCTCATACCACCATAATCGGCTCACGAGTCTGGTTGCTCATTGGTCACTACGGGGAGGCACGTGGCCCCAGCGTAAGCCGACAGCTCGACCACGGTGTCCCATACCACCATGCCCGGCTCATGAGTCTTAGCAGATCGAGGTACCATGGTTGACGGGATTCCACTGGTAGGTTTGGTACTCTAGGTTCAAGCAGTGGTGACCAAACATGGTGAACATACATTAGACATATCGGGTTATTTGACAGGCCTGACTAGCTCGAGCGCACAATCAACTGAGCGACATGAAGTGCATAAGTACTCCGTGTGGCCTAACCATTGTCGCCAACTGAAGTACGACTCGGGTTCGTCAAACACATCCTACATGGCGAAATGCATCTCAACCACGATCTCAAGTCTGGTACCGATTGTCTGGACTATAAACATAGTCTCAATCGCAATTTATCCATATTCTAAGCATGTAGAGTAAAGCATAATAAACAAAGTAATTCAAGTATACTAACAAACATGTCACAAGCATGTATAAAGCATGTTATAAAGCATATCATAAGCACCATATGAACAAGGATACAAACACATATATTTCACAAGTAAGCGGTTTAAGTAAACAACCACATGGAGGAAATCATGCAGGTCTCTAAGGTAGTTGAGAATCCCATCTCAACACCTACCTAAGGCACTAACATCCAAGCACTTACTCTCACAAGCATTTTCACAAACACTTAGAATACACTATTTCAACATACATGGTGTATGTTAGTAAAACATGTATTAGGGCTATCCTTTCGCCAATCGAGTATTTTATCCATGTATAATATATTCATACAACAAATAATCATGACAAATACATCTCCAAAATTTATACGTATACGGTATTTTCTAGAATACACAATTTCAACATACATAGTGCATATAAGCAAAACATGTACTAGGGCGAGTCCTTTCGCCAAGCAAGTAATTTATCCACATATAATATATTTATAGAAAAAATAATCATGTCAAACACATTTCCAAAATTTGTACGTATACGGTACTTTCTACAAATACCTAGAGTATGTAGAATTCCATATTTTCATCTTTAATCGAAACGGAAAACAGACAACACTTTGTACATGTGCAATTACATGCAGATCATCAATCTATCATTATCTGACATTGAAAGCGTTGAAAACCATAACCTATACACCTAAAGTCCTCACCTTATACCGTAGAATCGCAACGAATCAGCTAGGTTTGCTAAGCCTCCGTATTCGGCAGTTTTGTAGCCTAAAGAATGAAACCGGTTAGCTATTTCATAACCTATAACCTTCACACCTCAAAACATATTAGGGTTAGGGTTTCTTACCTCAAAACGAAGTCGGTATCACCGGGAAAGCGATGAGAATCAGGTGGTGCAGCTTGTGTAGCGGCAGGGGACAGTAATAGGAAAGATCTCCCACTTCTCTCACTCTTTCTCTCCCTTTTCTCACTTCTCTCTCTAGGGTTTCTCTCAAATTCGTATGGCTGCAATGAGAGAGGGTTTAAGGTCCTTATATAGCCTAAAAACTCACTGAAATAGAGTCCAGGTCAAAGTATACTTAGGTTATAACCAAAGCGGGGCAGTTTCAGCTCAACGGAGGACTTCTGGTGGGCCTCCTTGAGCCAAAGGTCGGACTTAAGCTCACTAACACTGGATTTACGTTTAGTTAAGTTTTCCTTTCAGTGGAATTCCCAGATCACGTGTGGCGGACCAGTTTCAGTTCAACGGTCAGCGGATCTCGATCGGAGATTCCGAGTACATGGATATGTGTATGAAATTTCTCCTGATCCGAGGGTGTAATTTGGTCTGATTCTGACGGTCTGGTTGCTTAAAATTGATCCTCAAGCGAGAGGTGCCAGATTTATTTATTTTGGATTTAATTTAGAATTATTCTCACATTTCTCACACTCCCCGCTCCGAACTCAAGCGAATAGCGCTGGGACACTCTGGATTTGATTTCCGAGATAGTTGTCAAGCCTAGCAAGGCAGTCCTAATTCCTTAACTTCGTGTTAATTGGACTTCTGACGTGTGGTCCAGATCTGATATGGAGTTTTGAGATGCTCCTGAGAGCAGCTGGGTAATGAGATTGATCCTAGATTTTAGGGTAACCTAGCGTCAATGATTTTACAAGTTTTGGGTCTTGCAAATCGTATTTAAAGTGATTGGTGCTAATTTCACAAGCACTCTAGTTTAACACTAACTAATTCTCGCCTAATTTCTAAAGGATTTAGTCCTGAGTAATTTCTGTCTGAGGTGGTACCTGGGCCCTTGTAGTTTGTATATAAAGTGATGCAAGTTATAATACTTAGCTAGTTTAAGATAGTGTCTAGGGTGAAAGTACTTAGAAAATTTAAAGAACAAGGTGGTGAAGGGTGGGATTTGTGAAGGAAATGGGTTAAGGAGCGATTTTAGACTGTGGGATTCAGTTCTGACAAGTTAATAAGGTGTTAGGATTGACCCATTGCCTAAGGACGTCTAATCCCAGGTTGGCAAAAATCCGGGATGTTACACAGATCTAGCATATGTGTACATTTATCCCTAGTATTTGAATCATGCAAAACATGGAAGCAAGGTGGGCCAGCTTGCATCCAGAAAACTGGACAACAAGACCGTTCCACCAGGTAGGTAGTCCGGATCTGATCTGCACATCAGGTGGGCCACACATCATCATGAAAAAATAGAGAGAGAAAACGGTTGTGGGAGGGGCCCTGCCACTATGGGGCCCCTCTAGGTGCCATACATACATCAAGATGGGTCCCATCCATGTGTGGGCCCTCAAACATAAAAGATCAAGGGTGGAAATCCCATTTTCACCATAAATCAGGGCCTAGATGGCCTCTATACATGCTAGATATCAAAGAAAAACATCATGATGGGGTCCATGTAGAATAGCCCCATCATGGTACATGCATACAAGTTGATGGGCCATTAGCCACACCTAGGGGCTAAGATAGGATCCCCACCATTGATTGGTGGGTCCCACTTGCCCCATGCTAGAAAATGAAAAAAACTACATAAGGATGTACCCACCTTTCCTTCTTCTTCCTCCCTAGTGCTCCAAAGCTCCTATGAGGCTCCTTCAAAGGTAGACATGATGATCTAAGGGTTGGATTGAGTGGGATTAAGGGTGAAAGAGGGCTGAAAAATGTGGGGGGTTTTTCCCTCCTAAGTGGGACATCTAAGCTCTCTCTTTGCTTGAAAATGAGAAAGAAAGGGAGGGAGAGAGAGCTATACATGAGTAATGATGAAGTTGTAAGAGAAATCATGATTTTGTAAGGTAATTATGAGTTTGTAAGAGAGCATGGGGAAGAGAGGGCATGCTTGCCTTCATGACTAGCAAGCATAGGGAGGGCTAGGGTGATGTCACCCTAGGCTAGGTTGCCTAGGATGATGTCATCCTCATGATGGGTTGTAGAGATTTTTCTCTACCTAGAAATCTAGGGTCTTGCAACACACGATCTACGATCGGGATTATGCGAAGGTCATAACTCCTAGTCTAGGTATCGGCTTGGCGCACAAGACACGACGTTGGAACCGCAACGACGACGTGGTCGCAAGTTTCAGGTTGAGTCGACTCGGGTCTATAGGATGCGACTTAAGGTCATTGTAAACATGGTCTATAGGTCGCGGGTCACCGAAATTCGACGGGGAAGGTCACGGGATCCTAAGGAACGGAATGGTACTAGGACACAGGCCTCACAAATTGGAAGTGGGGCCCCCAAGGCTAATCGAAGTGTTCGATGACTGCTTGATTCTGACAAACCCTAGATCCTATAGTGGGCCCCCAAAAGACCCTGTAAGGAAAAAACAACCTCCCTATGGCAAGTTTATTGGAGAAAAGGTCACCAAGGCTATTTTTGTACATTCTGGCACTATAAATAACCCCCCATTTTCACTCTCTCATTCCCGTACGAATTTTGAGTTGCAAAAAAGGGAAAGGTAGAAGAAGAGAGAAGAGAGAGGGTGTGAGAGAGGGATTGGTTTGGAGGATCGTCCATGCTGCCTTTAGCTGACTACATAGCTGCACCACGCTGCGTTGCCGTAATCTCCTCGACAACGATTTGTGGTAAATAGTAAACCCTTTTTCATGAAGATTTTCCTTTGAGAATCGAATGCATGGGACCTTGCAAGTTGTCCGTCTTGGGACAGGACACCGACAAGTAAATCCACATGATTATAGCCATAGAAACAAGGCCAAAACCCAGCGCACCATCCCAAGGTATGGACCATTACCTTTAGGTTGCCAATTATCAAACTCATGCCTCAATTAATGGTTTATGTAGTGAATAAATGCATGTATGATGATTTGTGTCAATTTGTGAACATGTAGTGCTTAGATGAATACATGCTAACCAGTACCGATTATTGATTGGGTAATGTATGGGCCAATGCATGATAATTAATGTCGATTTATGATTGTGTAGTGTGTAGACAGATGCATGCTAACCAATTCTAGTTACTATTGGTTGCGTGTGGATGAATGTGTGTTATTCAGCACCGACTGATGATTGAGATATTACATAGATGAATGCTAGCTAACCAGTGCACTTGTATGGTCACTCACTTACCATAAATTGTTAGCTTAGTGTAATGCCACCAACATGTTCGATAAAATGCCCAATAGAGTGAAATTCTTTGAATTACCATTTACATCCCTCCATGTAGTCATGTTATTCAATTTATTAGTGTAGTTGATTGACCAAGACTACCTGGATTGTCGGATTAGCCGGTAAACCGCTAATCCACAAGGGCGGTCCTGATGGGGTTGGCCGCCCCAGACTAGTCTGATTGATCTGGGCCGAATGCGAATAACTGATAGTAATCGAACTACACGGGATGCTTGCACTCAATGCCGATTACGCTAGAGTTACCAAGTCAACTGCATTAGCCTAATAGCTAACCAACCATGTGTGTCCACCATATATGATCACACCTACTTAAATCTAGAGCACCTCATACCCAAGAGAGGCCTACTAATAATTGTTAGTGATATGATCCCCAAGTTTCGGGAGTCAGGCATGGTGGTATGGGATACTGTATCTATGTTGTCGACCTACGCTATGGTGACTGTAAGTGCTATGGTTTAGATCCAACACCCTGTATTGTCAAATTTGATAGCGACGAACCAATTTGGAGTGATTGACTTATTTAATAAGATGGAAAGTTCACCTTCAAGTTCAATAGATGGAAAGTTCACCTTCATACGAAGATGAGTTTCAAGTCATCTACAACAACATCAAATGCTACTACAACTTCAAATGAAAGTGCTTGTTCAACTGCAAATACAAGATTAAGTTCATGCATAAGACCTATAGCAAGTGCAACTTCAAATACTAGCTCAAGTACAAGTGCATTACATGATCAAGTTCAAGTATACAAGTTCAAGTTCAAGTGTACAAGTTTCATGTTTCAAAGAGTACAAGATCAAGCATCAAGTCCTTCAAGAATACTATCTACCGAAGCGACAAAAATTTACAAGTTCAATACTCACATTTAAGGTATATGTGACCCTAAAAAGACCTTAGGGTTAGGTCATTCATATTGTATATTGAACTTAGGTCATTGTACTTATTTTAGGCTTTGCTTCGACTAACCCTAGTCATACTTTGACTAGTCTAAGCACTGGTTCGACCAGTCCGGGGTTTTTCTCTACCAATCCAGAAATTAACTCAAATTTTCAGATTAAGTCTGGTAGGCCTTCGACCAGTCGAGCACCCTGCTCGACCGGTCGTGGAGACTGGCTCAACCAGTCGAGCAGGGCTCGACTCAAAGTCAAGCAAGATTTTGAGCCCCACTCGACCAGTCGAGTGTCGGGTTTATCCGATCGTGCCAGAATTTTTGAAAATTGGTTACTACCAGGACCAGTTGAGGCAGACCTTAGGCCAGTCGAGCGAACCGAATTTCGCCCTATAAATACAGGACTTTTCTCAGCATTTCATACTCATTCCAAGCTAATTCAAGCCTCCTCTCTAAGAACTAAGTCCCCGCTATTGTGAAGCTATTGTATGGTTATTTAAGATTCTTTTATAGTTTTTTGGTTTTGAATATCTTAATCTCTTGTTATTCAATCTTACTTGTTAAAAAGTAAATTTTGTTTTACCCTTTTGAGATCTAAGAAATTGAATCAAAGTAACCCAAGGTTGGATTTAAATTAAAAGTCATTTAGACCTAGAACCCCGTCATTTGTGAGATTGAACATTGAACATCTACGTCTTCAAAAAGGCAGTTCTAACGGGCTACATCGAAGAAGGATCTTCAAATAAGTATTTTACAATTTATGCATTTGGTTTATGAGATTCAGCCAGAAAAATCTTCATTTTTGGTTTTGACTGAGATCAGCCTCAAAATCTCAACATGGGGTTTTTTATTGTGTAAGCCCAATTGAAAAACACATCTGTAAAGGTTTTAAGGGGAACCTTAGAAAACCTTCTTTCATAGTGAAAGCCAATATCCCATGGGTTGTGGATATTGGGAGTGGAGTAGGTGTGGCTATTTGAGAATAGTTGGTGTACACACCGAACCACTATAATTCTCCAAGTTTAGATGATGATGTATGTGGTGAATGCTGTATTTTATTTTCATATACATGTGGTGAATGTTGTAATAGCTAGATTTATTTTATTTATCATTTGTATTAGTTTGAGTTTTTTATCCTTACTAAGTTCAAGACATTAGGTTGTCCTACCACAAACCTTGGTTTTTAGTATAAGGTTGTCCTTTGAACGAAGTTTGTATCAACCTCTCAAGACTAGTGCATTAGATGTTACTATTTATTTTGGCTATCTGCATTTATATTCCGCTTTTACTTTTTATTTGGCATAGTCCTATTCACCCCCCCCCTCCTCTCTAGGACTAAGAGCTCACCCTTTTCAGTGACGAGCATCCCCGTAGTGACCAGTGAGCACTAATAAAGGTGATATATCATTGTTCAAACGACCCTCATCAAATTACCCGGCCAATGGTTCTTTGCTAGAGCATCATTTGAATGACCAGGGCATTAATAGAATTGGGTGACGAGCCTTTTTTGTGGTATTTTGGTTTAATGTGACATGCCCACACCTTGGAACTGAGTGATCATACTTGATGTTTGGGTGACTACCCACACCGAGTTGATCCTCACACCTTTTATTATCATGCTTTACCTTTGGAATTATTGATTTGTGTGATAAATGGGTGATACTTAAATTCGAATAATGGATCGCAGGCTCAGAGCCGCCCTGAGCCAAGTGATCTGGATAAGGTCATTGATTAAATGGAGGTATTTCAACTTCCCCAATCTTGTTGGATGAATGAACTTAATTAAATACTCGGCTAACATGAACATTCATAGCATTGCATTATCATACGTT
Organism: Magnolia officinalis; assembly: GCA_021015155.1. Lineage (NCBI taxonomy): Eukaryota > Viridiplantae > Streptophyta > Magnoliopsida > Magnoliales > Magnoliaceae > Magnolia > Magnolia officinalis. Next base: position 27,057,270 of record JAJHSJ010000010.1, on the reverse strand, counting down.
GTGGTGACTTGGGCATTGTGATCGCTTGTTGAGAGAGTGTTGTCATTTGTGAATGAGGTGTCAGAGTTGCTTATGAGGAAGTATTGGATTGTGAGGGCTTGCATCATCTCATGACAACATGCATGTGCATTAATAAGAACATTTATGAATTGGGTGTTTAAATTACTTTATCATTACTTGTGCCAGTGGAATTGATAACATGCGTAACTTAGATTTAATGGAACCACTGAGTTGATCACTCACTCGCACTCCAGGACGACGTTTTAAAACACTTACTAAGCGATATTATCGATATAGGTACTATTGAGATCTCAAACGGGTAAGCTTAGAGTGGCTTGCACCACCGACATTGTGTTTCAAAGATTGGACCAAACAGAAAAATTTACGCTTTAATCATTTTGGGTATGTATATTGTGGCTTGTATAATCTCCATTTGGGCGAACACCATAATTTAATTATCTCTTTATTGTCAGCCCTATATTTATTTATTTTTGTTATCTCTACCTCGCTTTGGATTTGCTAATTTGAATTGCGTTAATCTGATTGCTCGTGTGTAAAATGAGTGTGAATATGAATGAGGTCACACGTGCATTTTATTTGGTTAAGACGAAACATAGCCTGCGGTGATTTGTTCCCACCTTGATGAAAAATAAGAGAGTATGCTCATTTCTATTCTCATGGAACATAATGGGGCCCTTGGATGAACGATTGTAGACCTCAAGGAAATTGACCCTTTAATTTGTACTCACCGCATTCACTTAGAAGAAAATGAGAAAATCTCCTGACAACCACAACACCATTTAAATCCTAACATGAACGAAGTGGTTAAAGCTGAGGTACTTAAATTGTTGGATGTGGGTATCATATATCATATATTCGATAGTCAATGGGTGAGTCCAACAGAGGTGGTTTCTAAGAAGTATGAAATTACCATCGTAGATAATGCCGATAATGAACTCGTGCCAATTAGAGTTACTTCTGGTTGGAGGATGTGCATTGACTATGGAAAGTTGAATACTATTATAATAAAGGACCACTTTCCTTTACCTTTCATTGATCAAATATTAGAAAGGCTAGCTAGTCATTCTTACACTATTTCTTGGATAGGTATTCGGGCTACAATCATATAGAGATAACCATTGAAGATCAAGAGAAGACAACGTTCACATGTCCCTTTGGCACCTTTACTTACCAAAGGATGCCATTCGGATTGTGTAATGCCCTCACCACATTTCAACAATGTATGTTGAGCATTTTTTCTAACATGGTGGGGCAATATCTAGAGGTCTTCATGGACGATTTCTTTATCTTTGATCCATCCTTCATCGAATGCCTTGAACATCTTAAACTTGTGTTGAAGAGATGTGAAGAGAAAAATCTTATGTTGGTTTTTAAAAAAATTGTCATTTCATGGTTCCTAAGGAAATAGTTCTTGGACATATAATTTCATCCAAGGGAATTGAGGTAGATAAGGCTAAAATTGACTTGATCTCTAACCTACCTTCACCCAAAATCATACGTGACGTGTGATCCTTTCTAGGACACGCCGGTTTTTATAGAAAATTTATAAAAGACTTTAATCTCCACTCTCGTCCTTTATGTAATCTTCTCCAAAAGGACACCCCATTCGAGTGGAGCGAAGAATGCTAGAGAGATTTTTCTAAGCTGAAGGGCATGCTAACTACCGTTACTATCATGCAACCACCCAATTCGAGCGCTCCTTTTGAGATTATGTGTGATGCTAGTGACTATGCTATTGGGGTAATTGTTGAGTGTGAAATATTAGATTATTCCCCCTATTTATGTCTTGGTTTTATAAACATGATAGTGCTTAATTGATCTAATTATGCATGTTTTCATGTGCGAGGTGACTTTGAGAGCTTAAGGTGAAATTGATGTTAAAAGAAATATTTATGCTCAAAAGATTACTAAATAAGGATTTGAAGATTTAGAAGTCATTAATGAAGAATTAATATGTCAAAGATCCAAGAAAATCAAGTGAGGAATGAAGAGAATCAAAGAGTTAAAGTGAAGAAAATGAATCCTGAAAATTAGGCCAAAAAAACATATTCTGAAACTTCGTCTCGAAAAAATGAAAGTTTTGAAAGTTTATTTTGGGAACATGCGCAGAGTGTGTAAATTTGAGGCAGTTTACGAACTTTTCTAAAGTTTGTATGAAAGTTTGAGTTGCAAAACTATTTAAATGAGTCCCTAGGCTATTCCAAACCATCTTCTAGGGTTTGGAAAGGGAGAGAAGGCCTAGGTGGAGTGCTGACAATGTTCTTCTACTTCAATTTCTTCATGGATTCTAGTATATCTTTTAATTTTTCTTTTGTTTTTGAGTTAGCTATGACTAGCTAATCTCTTAGCTAAGGCTAAGAGGTGAAGTTGTAGTTTATTTTGATGCTTCCTTTACTTTGATTCAAGGATATATTGAATTCCTATTGATTTATAGTTTGATTAAAGGAATATTTTCAGTTTTCTATCGTTTATTGTGACTCAAATTACAATAGATGTTGTGATAGCTTTAAATATCTTCCTAATTTGTTTTCAGAAGTGTGTGATCTATAAAATTCATGATTCATCATAGTCTATGGCATGGTGGATGGTTGAATTCCCTTAGATTATCACCTAAATGCTTTATGAGAGAACTATGTGGATGGAAAATTCAAATTTTTAGGTTTGTAGGTCTTTGAATCAAGTAAGGTAGCATCTTAATAGCTACATGTGGATCCTCGGCGCCCTAGTTTCCCTTTTATTATTGCTTGTTAAATCATTGATCTCTCAATTCTTCATATTATTATTTAAATCTAGTTCCTAGTTCTAGTTCTAGTTTATTTGAGAAAGATACACATATAAGTCCCCATAGATTCGACCTTAGTCTCACCGAGTTATTACTACATCGTGACCCTGCACTTGGGGTTGTGAACAAGTTTTTGGCACTATTGCTGGGGACTTCAGCTACATTTTTCTGAGATTGATTAGTACTAAAATTTTATTAGGAATAGGGTTAACTTTTTCTATTAGGATTTTCTGATTTTTTTTTAAAAAAAACTAACCTTGTTTTCTGTTTTGTAGAAATCAAACATAACAACGCCAATCTAGTAACTTCTTTCCAACTTTTTTTTCTTTGCAGATCTCTTATTTCTGTAATTTTCTTTCTCTTAGGTTTTAGTTATTTAGAACTTGAGGGTTGAGAGTATTTCATATCCAAGTGGGTCCATGAATAAGATAGCCTAGCTATATGTCCTAGGGGGGGGGGGGGGGGTGGGGTTAAATAGGACTATGCCAAATTTAAACTTTAACAACGGAATTTAAATGAATAAGATAGCCTTATAAATAATTGAATGAAAGATAGAACTTTTAAACAGATCACAGTATTGAAATGTAAAGCACTAACATAGAGAGGTTGATACCAATGTTGTTGTAAGGACAACCTTGCACCATAAAAACCAAGGGTTTATGGCAGGACAACCTTACTAGAAAAATTTGAATATCAAAACACAAACTGAAAGGAAATAGCAAGAAATTAAATTCTAAACTATTGCAATATTCCCCACAATGCTTGAAATGTAAAAGATTACAACATTCACATCCACATATACATTCCATAGCTTTGAATGATAAAAGATAAAAATTAAATAAACATTCAAACCACAAGACAGAGAATTATAGTGGTTCGCTGGTATGTTCATCAATTGTTAAACAACAGCCACACAGCTTGTAACTCCACTCCTAATATCCTCACACAGGGGATATCAGCGTTCACTATGAAAATAGGTTTCACAGGTTCACCTAAAACCTTCACAATTGTGTCTTTTAAATGGGCTTACACAATTCAAAAACCCCACTTTCTGAGTTTTCTGCATTTCCTCAGATAACTACAAGATTGAGATTTTTCTGGCTTAACCTCAAACAAAAACCAAAACCATAAAGATTTACACAAATGTAAAATACCTGGATTTCTCCTATTGTAGCAACCCGAAAGAACCAATCGGAGTAGAAGTTCAAATATAGAAGTTCAATTGTCAAATACTCACTTAAGAAATGGTTTTAGGTTCTAATTGATTTTAAATTAAACCAAATGGGCTAGCTATATTTGATTTTGAATCTAAGAAGAAGGAATACAACAATTCCTCTTTTCAATTCAGAATGGAATGCAAAAACAAAATCAAATAAATAAAGCTAACAAAAGAGAATTTTAAATATGCACAGCGTAGCTTAAATAACACAAACTTATCTCAGAATGATGCCTTGATTTTACGTGAATTCAATTCTTGAAAAACTCTGAAACTCGTGTTCTATTTATAGTTACAGAAATCGCATCTTCGACTGGTCGTGTGACCACCATGACTGGTCATAGGTCGAATTACATTTTAAAAATTTAAGTGTGATCAGAAAAAACCGTTCTACGACTGGTCTTAGGATGTTCACGACTGGTCGTGAGGCCTCCACGACTGGTCGTGAAAAACCAAGAATGGTTGTTGGAGTTTGAGTCGTAGCTGTAGGACTGGTCATGAATGAGTCGACACTGTTCCTACGACCGGTCGAGCAGACTCCAGGACTGGTCGAAGCTCAACCAAAAAATTCTGCAATTTGCAACAACTTAGGACTGGTTTTGGAATTTCTTCGACTGGTCGAGCCAGTTCTAGGACTAGTCAAACCGAGTTCAGGACTGGTCTTAGAACAGACCAAATACTTATAAAAATATTCTATATGAATTATGTATTCAAAATGACCTACCCTAAGGTCAAACTAAGGTCATGCAAACCTCAAATGTGAAGTATGGACATTGAGTCTTCACTTCTTATAAAGATAGTTAACCTTTGAAGATTCTGAAGCTTAAGATCTCTGATGTAGCTTGAACTTGAGATCTTCTTAAGCTTGGACTTCATCTTGTACTTTAGTCTTGAGTTGTACTTGAGACTTGAACAAGAACTTGTCTTCTGTTGTAGCTCTTGAAATATTCTGATCATTGAAGCTTGCAAAAGTAGTCAAAGAACTGGAACTTGAAGTAGATCACCGTTCTTAGCTTGTAGCATTGATGTTGTAACTTGAACATACAAATCCACAAGCTACACAGGACATATAATGTGTTTTTGGCATCACACCTTGATTGTGTATTTGGCACCATAAAATTTGACAACCAAAGGGGCAAATAACAATTGAACTTACAATCTCCCCCTTTGTCAAATTTGTGACAAAACACATTTAACAAGAATATGATATGATCATTATGAACACCAGGAATCATGCATTAGTTAGATATAACATGTTTAACGAATCATGCACCAGTTGTTATTCACAAAATCTTCATTACTTACTCCCCCTGAGTAGCATACATAAATCCTTCATAAAAAATAATGCAAAAATGATATGCTCTCCCCCACAATCCATCTTCATCTCCCCTATATAACCAGTAAATTATTCTCCCCCTTTTTGTTATAATATGACAAAGGAAGAAAGGAGGAAATGGAAGTGGAAGACCAAAAAGAGAGTAAAGACAGGTATAACGAGTTAAGATATGCAAGTAAAAATAAGCAAATCAAAGTTCACATAGCATTAACCAGCTGAATCAAACGTCAATCATACAAACTGAAATAAAATAAAAGTCCACACACCAACAAAAATAGTATAAAAGTTATTACAGACCAAAGATTAAAATACTTAATCAGATCCTGAGGAGGGAGCAGGTATGGAAGGATTAATTTGATGAAGGCCCTTGTTTAAACGCCTAAGATACTTACGCGTATATTTAAATTGTAAATCATGGGCAACATTTATGTTCTCTACCCTCTCCTCAAGAGCACGAAGACGAGCATCAAAATCTGATGGCTCATAATTAAGATCATTTCCAGAGTTTGATCCAATTTCATCAAATATATCATCCATATTTATGTCATCAGGAGGAAGATCTCCACCTTCTTCTTCATTCCCTGCTTCAGCACCACCACCACTCACATCTCTTTGACCAGGTGCCAGTTCCAATTTCATCTTATTTAAATTAGAATTGTTAAACAAAAGAGGATGAATAGGAGCCTCTCCGACAGGCATAGCAACTAGCATATGAGACGCTAACATAGTCATAAGATAAGCAAATGGAATATCACAGTGTCCTGGATGAAGCCAAAATTGAATGATGAAATGACATATCAAAGAAGGCAGACAGACTTTAGTACCTGTGACTATAGAATGCAAAACCCGAACCATATAGGAAGTTAGTTCTGTTTTATTACTAGAACGTGGATATAAATTTGAAGTAAAGATTCTGTGGAGAACCCTGTATCTGAGTAACAAATACTTTGCGGGGAGCGCATTCCCTTTATGTGTCCATTGAATGTCCATATTGCATAAATTTCTGTTTAACATCCGTTTTTCTGATTCTGAAGGTTTTTCCATTAAAATATGAATAGGGATGCCCTCATCATTAATAGGTATTTCCATTAGATCCGCAATCAGATGGTGGTCTACTGAAAATGGACCTTCTCTAGTATCAATATTAAAAGTTAGATTATCAGATGAAAATTTAGAGATACATGCACACATAGCTTGTGCAATAGAGTGGTATGCAGGCCCACCCCAATGTAGGATGTTATCCCAACCTACAGATTGGAGAAGAGGAAGGATACCAAAAGGAACAATGTGATCAATACATACAACTTTTTCAACAATGACATTGCGCATACGCAAATCCCTAACATGAGAGGGATCATCTTCGAATGACCAAAGATGGCGATGAGTAATAGGAGCTGATCTAGAGGATGAAGGACCTTTTTCCCTCTAGCATCCATTTTCTTAAAGAAAACTAAAGAACCAAGAAATCACAAAGGAAGTAGAGATGGGTTTTCTAAGATCAACAAATGGAGTAGAAAAACTCCAAAATCTCAACAGAGCTTGAAATCAAGTACTCAAATGACAAAAATGAAGAGAATAGAACTCGAATCTACAAGATTGACCAAAAAATTCACTAACCTTGATGAATCAAACGATTGGTACGACCAGTCGTGCTTATGCCCATTGGAGAAGAAATAGGAAATGAGGAAAATGAGTTTTTCCTCCAAATTAAAAAGGTCCAGCGTGCTACACGACTGGTCGAGGACTATTCTTAACCGGTCGTACCACGACTGGTCGAGCACTTCCTCGACTGGTCGAGTACCGACAAAAATATGCATTTTTTATAAAAACTTGAAATTGAAACCAATAAATTATCAAATATATATACACAATGATACACGAATGCATGAATAGTCAATTTAAATTGCACATTCCAAGATCAAATTTCAATTTATTAAACCTGCTTTTATCGAGCGGTTTAGTGAAAATGTTAACAAGTTAAGTCTCGGTTGGAATGTAATCTAAAGAGATTATTTTTTCTTCCACTAATTCATGAATATAATGATACTTAATGTTAATGTGCTTGGTACATGAATGTTGGATTGGATTTTTTAAAATTTTATAGTACTGGAATTATCACAATATAATATCATTGATTCCTGTGCAATTCCATAATCGCTTAACATACGTTTCATCCAAACAAACTGAGTACATGCATTTCCAGTTGCGATGTATTCAGCCTTAGCTATGGAGAGCGATACAAAACTTTGCTTCTTACTAAACCAAGAAACTAAATAATTTCTAATATAGAAACAACCACCACTAGTTGATTTCCTATCATCGATATTACCTGCCCAATCAGCATCTGAATACCCAGTCAATTGAACACTAGTATCATATGGATACTAGAGACCCAAATTAGCAGAACTTGCGACATATCTTATAATCCGCTTAACAACAGTTAGATGAGATTCTTGAGGGTTAGACTGATATCTAGCACAAATACCAACACTTAAGGCAATATCAGGTCTACTTGCAGTTAAGTAAAGTAAAATGTCAATCATGCTACGTTATAGTTTAGGATCTACATTTTTACTTGTAGAGTCTTTTAAGAATCTTAAGGTTGTACTCATAGGAGTATCAAAATTCTTACCATTCTCAAATCTGAACTTTTTAATCAAGTTCAAAGCATATTTGGTTTGAGAAATAAAAATACCATCAGGTTGTTGTTTTACTTGCAACCCTAGAAAATAATTTAATTCCCCAACCATGCTCATTTTAAACGTAGATTTCATTAAATCTGCGAACTCAACAGTAATGTTAATACAGGTAGATCCATAAATAATATCATCAACATAGATTTGTACCATTAAGATATGATCGTTATGTTTCTTAACAAACAGAGTTTTATCAACACTTCCCATTAGAAAATTATGACTTAGTAAAAACTTAGTCAATTTTTCGTACCATGCCCTGGGAGCTTGTTTCAAACCATAGAGAGACTTTTTAAGGCGATAGACATTATCAGTGTTCTTAGGGTCTTCAAAACCTGTTGGTTGTTCCACATACACTTCTTCATGTAGATCACCATTTAAGAAGGCACTCTTTACATCCATTTGATAAATTTTGAATTTTCTAAAGCACGCAATGGATATGAATAGTCTGATTGATTCAAGATGAGCTACTGGGGCAAAGGTTTCATCATAATCAATCCCTTCTATTTGAGTGTACCCTTGTACAATCAGTCTTGCCTTGTTTCGAATAATATTACCAAGTTCATCAGACTAAGTTTTGAAAATCCACTTAGTTCCGATAATATGTTTATCTTTAGGTCTAGGAACAAGATACCAAACATTATTTCTCACAAATTGGTTAAGTTCTTCCTGCATAACAACTATCCAGTTTTCGTCAGAAAGTGCTTCTTTTACGTTAGCCGGTTCAATCTGGGATGTAAGGCACACGTAATTACATATGTCTTCTATTTGTCTACGAGTGCGCACACTAGTGAGAGGGTTTCCAAGAATTTGAGTGGTTGGATGATCTTTAACAGTCCTAAGTTCAGAATTAGTTTGATTTGATGAAGTATCTGGTTTGTCAATTAAAAGAACTTCATCATTATCTGAACTTGGGGCAGGTGTATTCAAGTGATCGTCAATGACCACATTGATGGATTCTTGAATAACACCGGTCCTTTTGTTCAACACTCGATATGAATGACTGTTTAAAGAATACCCTAAAAAGATACCTTCATCACTTTTTGTGTCAAACTTCTCCAGATTTTCACAATCACGTAAAATATAACACTTGTTGCCAAAAACTCAAAAGTATTTGACAGTAGGCTTCTTATCGAACCACAATTCATAAGCAGTTTTATTAGTAGATTTACAAGTATAAACTCGGTTGATAATATAGCATGCAGTATTTACGACTTCAGCCCAAAGATTTCTAGGGAGCTTCAAACTATTCAACATTGCATTTCCCATTTATTGAAGCACTCTATTTTTTCTCTCCACAATTCTATTTTGTTGTGGTGTTTTGGGCGCAGAGAATTCATGCGATATTCCCTGTTCGCTATAGAATTTCTCAAAACTGCTATTCTCGAACTCAGATCCATGATCACTACGGATCTTACAAACTTGAGAACTTTTTTCAGTTTGGATCCGTTTGAGAATCCTTTTTACTTCATCAAGGATTTCTGATTTATCCCTCAAGAAGGCTACCCAAGTGAATCTGGTAAAATCATCCATGATTACCAGTATGTATTTTTTGCCACCTCGACTCTCCATCCTGGTAGGTCCTACAAGGTCCATGTGGAGAAGTTCGAGCGGTTTCGATGTGGCATTAGAGTTCACCTTTTTGTGTGCACTTCTAGTTTGTTTGCCAATCTGGCATTCACCACATATTTTGTCTACTTTTTGAAGTTTAGGTAGACCTCTTATTAGTTCTCCTTTGCTCAATTTGTATAGATTACAGTAGTGTACATGTCCATGGTGTTTATGCCATAATTCTGTCTCATCGGTATGGACGATGTAGCACAATTGATTAGATGAGCTGCCATCGCTTACAATATAGCAGTTTTCAGAAGTCCTGCTACTAGTTAATATTACTGAACCCTTTTCGTTTAAAATTTCACAACCTTGATTAGAAAAATTCACGCTGTGATTGTTATCGCATATTTGAGATATGCTTAACAAGTTGTGTTTTAGGCCCTCAACATATAAAATATTCTTAAATAAGGGAAGGTTATAGAGTTGAATCGTACCTTGGCCAATAATCTTGCAGTTGCTACCATCACCAAATGTGACTGACCCATCAGTCATATCTTTAAGGTCGGTGAATAAAGCGTTGTTGCCTGTCATATGCTTGGAGCACCCACTATCTAGGTACCACTTTGTATGGATTGTCGCTATGAATGCAGTGTGGTCAACCAAGCAAGTAACCTTAGGAACCCATTTCATAACAGTTTTGGGTTTAGGAGTATAGTCGGTCTTTTTATGTTTGTAGTTGTTGTAGGAGTGACCCACTGAGTTAGATTTTAAGAGCTCCTTAAGTAGATCGACTATTTTCTCAGCTAAAGGATTTTGGTTTTGATTTTTGTAATTGATATGGTTACCTTTAGTTTGGAAAGATTGAAACGTTTTAGCATTTTTAGAAAACTTTTGATTAGAACTTTTCTCTTTTGAGTTAGAGGATTCTCCTTTTACAAACTTAGGAGAGGTATTCTTCTGTTTAGGAGGAATATTTTTATCGTAGCCCATACTAGATCGGTCGCCACATTTTCTTGATCTAGTTAAAAGTTTTTCTAATTTTGAATCACCTTGGGCATACCTCCATGTATCCTTTAAACTCAAAAGGGAAGAAACTTCAAGTTTAAGTTTATCATTTTCAGATTTCAGATTTTCAATAAGGGTGGTTTTGAAATCTAGATCACATTTGCATTTATCAAAACAATCTGAAAGATGAGATTTTTCTAAAACAAGAGTTTCAAAATTATCTTTAAGCTTTGAAAATTTTTTCTTTTGAAGCTTTAATTTTACTGCAATCTTACAACTTTCCTTGTATAGGGCATTATAAGCATATTGAAGATCTTCTTCATTTTCATGATCACTATTAAGATTTTCTTCACTAGTAGAATCATCATGATCTGAAAAAGTGAACTTGGCTAGAGTCATAAGAGCTTTGACTTCATTGCTCGACTCAGTTTCAGAATCTTCTGATTCAGAAGAGGCTTCAATGCCAGAAGATTCATCTCAAGTAGTCAGCATTCCTTTCCTTTTAGGTTTGTCCTTTTTAGGACACTTATTCGCTAAATGCCTATATTCTTAGTAGTTGTAACATTGACTATCTTTTAAAGATTTTCAAGTTTTAGATTTAGACTTAGATCTTTTCTTATCATTTAATTTTTGAAAGTATACCTTCTTTTTACTTTTGAAAATCTTATAAAACTTTTTCGCTAAGAGAGCCATATCATCTTCAGAATTTTCAAAATCAGATTTTTCCTAAGAAATACATTTAGAAGACTTAAGGGCTATAGATTTACCTTTAAGAGCTTTAAAGTTTAACTCATAGGTTTGTAAAGACCCAACTATTTCTTCTACCCTCATATTGTCTGTATCACGAAGTTCCTGGAACGCAGTCACCTTTGAGTTGAACCGTTCAGGTAGTAAGCGTAGTATCTTTGCACACACTTTACTTTATGGGATTTTATCACCAAGATCCCACATAAAGTTTACAATGTCATTCAGTCTAGTAAAAAAGTTCATGAACATTTCATTTTCTTCCATATGTATTTCCTCAAATTTAGTTGTGAGGATTTAGACTTTAGACTTTTTGACAATTGATGTACTCTCGTGTGTCATTTCTAAAATATCTCAAGTTTACTTTACAGTATCATAGGATATAATTCTTTTGAACTCATCTGATGATAGTGCGCAAGTGATTGCATTTAGTGCTTTTGCATTGACATTACTCTCACTTTTTTGAAGTGTGGTCTAAGAAAAATAGGGTGATATTCTCATTGATTTTGATCCATCGATACCAGTCACTTCAGTGGTAGGAGGGATCCATTCAGTCACTGTGGCTTGCCACACACTCTCATCCATTGATTTGAGGAAAATCTCATTCTGGCTTTCCAATAGGCATAGTTGAAGCCATCAAATGGTGGAGGCCTAGTGACTGAAAGGCTATCAAAATTTGACATCGTATCAATAGCTTAGATCGATTAGCTTAGGAAATAAATCCAAATAATAACAATTTGATCCATCGATACCAGTCACTTCAGTGGTAGGAGGGATCCATTCAGTCACTGTGGCTTGCCACACACTCTCATCCATTGATTTGAGAAAAATCCTCATTCTGGCTTTCCAATAGGCATAGTTGGAGCCATCAAATGGTGGAGGCCTAGTGACTAAAAGGCTATCAAAATTTAACATCTTATCAATAACTTAGATCGATTAGCTCAGGAAATAAATTCAAATAATAACAATTAAAACGAGCTATTATGCTCTGATACCACTTGAAAAGGCCTAGCTATATATCCTAGAGAGGGGGGGGGGGGTGAATAGGACTATGCCAAATTAAAACTTTAACAGCGGAATTTAAATGAATAAGATAGTCTTATAAATAATTGAATGAAAGATAGAACTTTTAAATAGATCACAATACTGAAATGTAAAGCACTAACATAGAGAGGTTGATACCAATGTTGTCCTAAGGACAACCTTGTACCATAAAAACCAAGGGTTTATGGCAAGACAACCTTACTAGAACAATTTGAAATCAAAACACAAACTGAAAGGAAATAAAAGAAATAACAAGAAATTAAATTCTAAACTATTACAACATTCCCCACAATGCTTGAAATATAAAAGATTACAAAATTCACATCCACATATACAAACCACAACTTTGAATGATAAAAGATAAAAATTAAATAAACATTCAAACCACAAGATAAAAAATTATAGTGGTTCGCCTGTGTATTCAACAACTGTTAAACAACAGCCACACAGCTTGCTACTCCACTCCTAATATCCTTCCACAGGGGATATCAGTGTTCACTACGAAAATAGGTTTCACAAGTTCACCTAAAACCTTCACAATTGTGTCTTTTAAATGGGCTTACACAATTCAAAAACCCCACTTTCTGAGTTTTCTGCCTCTCCTCAAATAACCACAAGATTGAGATTTTTCTGGCTTAACCTCAAACAAACATGTAACATCCCGGATTTTTGCCAACCTGGGATTAGACGTCCTTAGGCAATGGGTTGCTCCTAACACCTTATTAATTCGTTAGAACTGAACCCCACAGTCTAAAATCGCTTCTGAACCCATTTCCTTCACAAATCTCACCCTTCACTACCTTGTTCTTTCAATTTTTCTAAGCACTTTCATCCTAAACACTATCCTAAACTAGCTAAGTAGTATAACTTAGATCACAATATATACAAACTACAAAGGCCCAGGTACCACATCAGACAGAAATCATACAGGACTAAATCCTTTAGAAATTAGGCGAGAATTAGCTAGTGCTAAACTAGAGTACCTGTGAAATTAGCATTAATCGTTTAAAATACGATCTGCAAGACCCAAAACTTGTAGAATCATTGACGCTAGGTTACCCTAAAATCTAGGATCAATCTCATTACCCGGCTGCTCTTGGGAGCATCTCGAAACTCCGTATCGGATCTGGACTGCACGTCGGGAGTCCGATTAACACGAAGTTAAGGAACTAGGACCGCCTCGCTGGGCTTGACAACCGTCTCGGAAATCAAATCCAGATAGTGTCCCAGAGCTATTCGCTTGAGCTCGGAGTGAAGAGTGTGAGAAATGTGAAATTAATTCAAAATAAAATATCTTGAATAGTAATCTAGCACCACTCGCTTGCGGATCAGTATTAAGCAACCAGACCATCAGAATCAGACCAAATTACACCCTCGGATCAGGAGAAATTTCATACACATTTACATGTACTCGGAATCTCCGATCGAGATCCGCTAACCGTTGAACTGAAACTGGTCCGCCACGCGTGATATGGAAATTCCACTGAAATGAAAACTTAATAGAACGTAGATCCAGTGTCTGTGAGCTTAAGTCCGACCTTTGGCTCAAGGAGGCCCGCCGGAAGTCCTCCGTTGAGCTGAAACAGATGCCTTTTGGACAAAACCCAAGTATACCTTGTTCCCAAGTCTATTTCGGTGAGTTTTTATACTATATAAGGACCTTAGAACCCTCTCTCTCACAGCCATACGAATTTGGGATTTGAGAGAGAGAAAAGAGAGAGAAAGAGAGAGAAAGTGTGGGAGCAGTGAGAGAACCTCCCTGCCACTCTTCCCTGCCGCTTTACGAGCTACACCGCTCCGTTCTAGTCGCTTTTCCGGCGATTCCAGCTCCGTTTCTAGGTAAGAAACCCTAACCCTAATCTGATTTGGGGCTTGGGTGGTTGTAGGTTATGAAATAGCTAACCTATTTCGTTCTATAGGTTGCCAAACTGCCGAATACGGAAGCTTAACAAACCTATCGACTCCGTTACAATTCTACGACAAAAGGTGCGGACTTTAGGTGTATAGGTTATGGTTTTCAATGTTTTCAATGTCAGATAATGATAGATTCATGATCTGCATGCAATTGCACATGTACAAAGTGTTGTCCGTTTTCCGTTTCGATTAAAGATGATGAATATGGAATTTTACATATTCTAGGTATTTGTAGAAAATACCGTATACGTATATTTTTTGGGAATGTGTTAGACATGTTTATTTATTGTATGGATATACGATATATGGATAAAATACTTATATGGCGAAAGGATTCACCTAAATACATGTTTTACTAATATACACTATGTATGTAGAAATACTGTATTATAAGAAGTATAGTATACATGTATATTTTAGTGATGTGTTTGTCATGATTAATTATTGTATAAATATATTATGTGTGCATAAAATACTTACTTGGCAAATGGACTCGCCCTAATACATGTTTGTTAACATACACTATGTATGTTGAAATTATGTATGATAAGTGTTTGTGGAAATGCTTGAGTGAGTAAGTGTTTGGATTTGATGCCTTAGGAGGGTGTTGAGATGGGATTCTCAACTACCCTAGGGACATGTATGATTACCTCCATGAGGTTGTTTACTTAAACTGCTTATTTGCAATATATGTGTTTATATTCCTATTGATGTAGTGCTTTACAATATGCTTTATATCATGCTTTATAACATGCCTTATAACATGCCTATTAGCATGCTGAGATTACTTTATTTATCATGCTTTACTCCACATGCTATGGATGGAATTGATTGAGTTTGGGACTATGTCCATAGTCTAGACAATCGGTACCAGAATTAAATTCGTGGCTGTGATTTATTTGCCACGTGAGATGTGTTTGACGAACTCGAGTCGTACTTAGTTGGCGATAGTGGTTGGCCACGCGAAGTGCTTATGCACTTCATGTCGTTTAACTTGTTGTATGCTCGAGCTAGCCGAGCTCGTCAGGCAACCCGATCTGTCTTATGTATGTTCACCATGTTTGGACGCTACTGCTTGAACCTAGGGTACCAAACTTACCAGTGGAATCCCTTTTAACCATGGTACCTTGATCCGCTAAGACTCATGAGCCGGGCATGGTGGTATGGGACACCATGGTCGAGCTGTCGGCCTCGCTGGGGCCACATTCCTCCCCGCAGTGACCAGTGAGCAACCAAACTCGTGAGCCGATTATAGTGGTATGAGACACTATATTCGTGCTGTCGGCCTACATTGATAAGGTGATGGGGGAGCGGTGCAACCTTTGGGCGTAACAGCCCTGGCAGCCCTTTGTAGTGACCTCGAGCATACTCGGAAATCGCAGTGCGCCTTAGGGTGTGTTGCGGTATATAGAGTATGAACTAGGCCTGTTTCTGTATTGTGATGAATCGTTTAAGGGGTGATGGGGGAGCGGTGTAACCTTTGTGCGTAACAGCCCTGACAGCCTCTGCAGTGACCTAGAAAACACACCATCGTCTGATATTAACTAGGATTGACGACCCTATAATGGATCATGTTTGGGAATGATACAAGGGAGGTACCTTAGTTTCCCAATCCTGCTGTTTGAAATGGACTAATTAAAAACCCGATAATCATGCTCATCATGCATTGCATGTGCCTGGAAGATGTGGAGCACTGTGGGATGAAAGCATACCGAGAGCGTGAGATGGTGTCGCATGAGGGAGTATGTCGATGAGGGCATCCATCATACCTGCATTCATACTTGCATTAATAAGAGTAGCTAGGAGTGTTTGATTTTACTGCTTTATCATTAATGCTTGACTGTGTTGATAACATGTTAACCTATGCTTTACTGTTCCACTGAGTTAGCTACTCACTCCCACGTTACGGGACGGTGTTGTACACACTAACCAGATTTGTTGAGTTTCAGGTGATGGCGATGCTTGTGAAGCAGAGCCGGACTACTTCTATGATGATAGGAGGAGTTCTCCTATCTATATTTCTCTGGCAGGTCAATGAAGACCTGATATTGTATTGACGGGGCTATGGTACTTGGAATAGGAGACATTACACTTCCTCACATTTGGTATATTTTAGGACTGTACTTGTAATTATTTAACCTGGTAATGTTATCACACTCTGGAGACTCATCATAGTTTATATATTTTATCTATCTATCACAGTCTTCCGCTTGCAAATTTAACTATCTCTGGAGTATGATATGTTGTTTTGGCTTAATCTCACTCATGTTTATTGTTCTAACACAGACAACATTTAATCAGCATTATCTATGTTGCATTAGTGATGTTCTGGAAACTCGAGAGTTGAGTTACTACTCGACCCTCGATTTTTGGGATGTTACAGAAACACCAAAAGCATAAAGATTTACACAAATGTAAAATACCTGGATTTCTCATATTGTAGCATCTCGGAAGAACCAATCGGAGTAGAAGTTCGAATATAGAAGTTCAATTGTCTAATACTCACTTAAGAAATGGTCCTAGGTTGTAATTGATTTTAAATTAAACCAAATGGGCTATCTATATTTGATTTTGATTCTAAGAAGAAGGAATACAACAATTCCTCTTTTCTATTTAGACTAGAATGTAGAAATAAAATCAAATAAATAAAGCTAACAAAAGAGAATTTTAAATATGCACAGCGTAGCTTAAATAACACAAACTTATCTCAGAGTGATGCCTTGATTTTACGTGAATTCAATTCTTGAAAATCTCTGAAATTCGTGTTCTATTTATATTTGCAGAAATCACATCTTCGACTGGTCGTGTGGCCACCACGACTGGTCATAGGTCGAACTACATTTTGAGATTTTAAGTGCGATCGGAAAAAACCGCTCTACGACTGGTCTTAGAATGTTCACGAATGGTTGTTGGAGTTTGAGTCATAGCTGCAGGACTGGTCGTGAATGAGTCGACACTGTTCTTACGACCGGTCGAGCAGACTCCAGGACTGGTCGAAGCTCAACCAAAAAATTTTGAAATTTTGCAACAACTTAGGTTTGGTCTTAAAATTTCTTGGACTGGTCAAGCCAGTTCTAGGACTAGTCAAACTGAGTTCAGGATTGATCTTAGAACAGACCAAATACTTATAAAAATATTCTATATGAATTATGTATTCAAAATGACCTACCCTAAAGTCAAACTAAGGTCATGCAAACCTCAAATGTGAAGTATGGACATTGAGTCTTCACTTCTTATAAAGATGGTTAACCTTTGAAGATTGTGAAGCTTGAGATCTCTGATGTAGCTTGAACTTGAGATCTTCTTAAGCTTGGATTTCATCTTGTACTTTAGTCTTGAGTTGTACTTGAGACTTGAACAAGAACTTGTCTTCTGTTGTAGCTCTTGAAATATTCTAATCATTGAAGCTTGCAAAAGTAGTCAAAGAACTTGAATTTGAAGTAGATCACCGTTCTTAGCTTGTAGCATTGATGCAGTAACTTGAACATACAAATCCACAAGCTACACAAGACATAGAATGTGTTTTTGGCATCACACCTAGATTGTGTATTTGGCACCACAAAATTTAACAACCAAAGGGGCAAATAACAATTGCACTTACAGTCCGTGACAACACTCTACGTCTTCTAAGTGAAGGAGGATTAGTCAAAGGGTTGCCAATCCATCATCATATTACCCACCACCTGAGATCCTCTGAGTTAATTGAAGTTTTGGTTGTAAATCAACCTCAACATCCAATTGAGGAAGTTCAAGATGAGAATGAGGTACATCATGCACTCCCGTCGCGTACTGTACGAGATTACTTACAACCGCTAGGAGTGAGTACACCTTCTTGTAAGTGCACCCGCCTTTGCACACTTGTTTGTCAATCACGTGACTAGTTGCGTCAAGTAGTCGGATGAGTTCTTGGCAAATAAAAACCGGCGACGCAACTGGATTAGAAGCACTAAAGCCACATTGAAGACAAAGAATCATTTCTACGATCTTGACCTTGCAAATAGATGTTCCCAACCCAAATAGGAAAACCTACTTAGGTCATCTATTCAAAGCCAATTTCGAGTTCATATTTTCTATCCTTTAGTCTTGACTTTAGCAAGTCTCAAGTTGATGAAGGATTAAATGCACAAAGATAAAATTTTGTCTACACTCGGTAGGAAAAGGTGTCATCGAATAACACTTTCGGTATCACCAAAGACACCTTCGGTGTTACCGAAAGCGTTAAAAACAGTTCAGCAACATTTCAAAGGTATTTTGGTACCACCGACTGGACATTTCGGTAACATCGACATCCACCGATGAATAAAGTTCGGTGTCACCGAAAGAGATCTTTTTCTTTCAGCAACTTGATCATTTAATTCGATACTACCGATTGATAATTCGGTACCATCGAAGTAAGTTCAATGATACCGAAGTTAGCTTCCGTAGCACCGTAAACTAGCTATTTTCTATCCATTGGAACTCTTTCTCTATAAAATCAGCTTGTAGAAACTTGCAAAAAATAGTAGATTAAGACATCTTAGAGTCTCTAGTGTATCCCAAGCTTATCCTATCCTACCTAGACTCTATCCATACGAGTTTCATGCTATCTTCATTATGATCTTTCACTTCTATGAGCATTCAAAGCTCTTATTAATGAAGAACATGAACTCGTGCCTTCTCTAAAGTACAAACACCTAACCAATAAGAAAATCCTTTGCCTTTCTAATACTCTAGAGCATCCATAGGTTGATTCTCTTAGGAAATCCACTCATTATACTATATAGGAGATTCAACCAACTCCCATTGCCTTGGTCACCTTTATAGGTATATCTTATGCAAGGTTCTTAAACGTGAAGCTAAACCAACAGGAAAATCCAAGCTACGCGATCAGGGGAACACCGGGAAGCTGATTCAAGCATGAGAGCGCAAAGATGAAGCAACCCAAGATAAGCTATAAAAGAGGACTTAATTCGACAAGTGTTATTGTTAAGAGTTCATAGTTAGTATCTATCCTCGTGTAGGATTGAGGCTAAGAGTTTGCTATCAACAAACTCGATTAGATTACTAGTGTGGGACCTTGGCCGGTGGTCCTAAATGTAGGTTCCTTGTGTGGGACCTTGGCCGGTGGGCCTAAACGGAGGTGCTTAGTGTGGGACCTTTGCCGGTGGGCCTAAACGTGGGTTCCTAGTGTAGGACCTTTGCTCTTACGGAGAGCATAAATTAGTGCCCTTGGTGTAGTACTATAAAGGTTATTGGTAAACTTGTTTTAAAACCATTAATAGTAAAATTCGCTGCACTCTGGGATTGAGTGTGGATGCCGGGAGTGGAGTAGGCACGTAGCCAAACCACTATACATGCTTGTGTTTGGAATTATCATTTGTGCATCTGTTTAATCATGCTTATATATGCTTGAATGTTTAAATTCTTATACAGGATTGGATGAATGCTATTAATTGATAGGAAGCACTTTTGACACATAAGTACACTATGATATAGGCTAGCTGCATTATTGGTATATCTTAAGCTACCTATGTGATTGGACCTCTAACTGGCTTGGAAGCCATTAGAGTTACATTACCTTGCTGAGTTTATTTGTAAATCAGGTAAGTTAGGAAATAAAAGTTTTTTATTAGCATAATTAATTGAAAAGTCCTATTCACCCCCCCCCCCTCTGGTCTAGGATCTTGTCTCATATTCATTCTTCAGTATCAATGGTACAAACCACAATTTCAATTGGTATCAAAGCAGGGTTCCTTTGAAAAAGTTCTAATAACCTAGAGGAAATTTTGACTGATGAAATAATTATGGGCAAAGGAGAGGGACCATCCGTCTCACGACCACCCATCTTTAATGGTACAAACTATGTATACTAGAAGGCCAGGATGATATTTTTTTCTCTAGGCCTTAGATGATGATGTATGGGAAATGGTTGAAAATAGATATATTGCCCCTACAGAACAAATCGTTCTTGAGGATGGAACAACAATCACCAAATGAAAACCAAAGGTCAAATGGACCCAGTATGACATTTGGAGGGCTACAAGTTTTGTCATTTGGAGGGCCAGTTAATGAAACCTTAGTCTGATCATTCTTGTATCATTGCACTCTATCTAAGGGTTTCGAAGTTGACTGCGATGGTCGAATAGTTAAAATCACTCCATATCGCATTTCAACCCTTATAAGAATTCCATTAAGCTTCAAACAACCCACTGAATTGAACTTACCCACTGAAGCAAAAACGACTGTCTGGACTAAATTCCTGTGTAATGGGAAGAATGTACCTTGGCATCACGGTAATGCATTACGGGCCATAAATATGTCCTATGATTATTGTATACTCCATCTGATTTGTATTTCCAACATCTATCCTAGATACGGAAATTTTAATGAGCTTACACCATTCATAGTGGAGACCTCATATCACATTGGTAAAGGGGAACCATTGTGCCTGCCTACTTTAATATATGATGAAATAGTTTCAGGATTTGAGTCTAACTCCATAGCAATACCTTTCAGACATTTGTTGTGTAAGTTGGCCCATCAATGTGGGTTCAGGGTGCATGAAGATAAGTTGATATCAACACCAAAAATCAATTTGCAGAGTATCAAGAAAATGAATCTCTCTTCTATCCATGAAACTGATAATCCAATAGAAGAAGAATTTCCAGACAAGGAAGATGAGACAATACAGGAAGGCCCAGATACTGATTTACCAACCTCTACTCCTACAACTTCTACCTCTCAGAATGATACTCTCGTACAAATTATGGAGGAACAATCAAGACTCGGTGAGATGATGAAGTCAATGGAAGAAAAGCTCCATTCACTCCAACAGTCCGTGGAATAGATTGCAGCACATCTGTCATGCCCCCAAGAAGATATTACTGATGGACTTTCCTAGATTAACTGTGTATCAGGATCATTTTTTTTCTAAGATTTCTTTTTATGTACTATACTTTACAGCTGAACTTGTTTTTAGGTATATTGATGCATCAATCATCCATTTCCTTGATAACTAATTTTTCAAGAAAATTAGAGGACTCCAGCCTTTTGTTATATAGTTGGAATCTTATTTTGGAGATAAGTTTATTTGAAGCTACATATGCATAACCTATTTCTTGCTGAAATATTTCATCTGCTTCTCTTGGTATATTTGAAAAATATGGAACTCCATATGCATACTGTTGAGATTTGTTAATCTTTCCATTAATATTTCCAATATACGATTACAACACAACAATGGTTAAAGACAAATGCAATGCTCTTGTAAAAGGAGAACACTTCAGTAGACGAACTCACATTTGTCGTTCTCCTTATTCTAACCCCACTGAAATGGTTATGTTAAACAAAACAATCTTTGATAGATTGATCAGATCCCTACTCATCGAACCATATGTGATTGATCTCTACTTAGGATCAATTGGGTGGGACAACCTACTGTACTTTGGAGGAGAGGTTTAGTACGACCTCATTTATCAATTCTTAAATTCTTGTCATAACACTCATGATAATCCTCCATCCATCAGCATTAACTTCATGAACCAAACTAAGGAGGTCACCCCTTTGGTACTGAGTCAACTATTGCACCTCAAAGTAACACAAACTCCCCCAACTGATCATCCTCTCAATCATCTAGGAGTTTTGGGTGAAATAACTCGAGTATTATGTAATGGTGCCACAATCCCCCGGAACAAACGAAACTTCCTCCCATCATCGCATTTGGACTCAACCACCAAAGTATTGCATAATATTCTGAGTACAAATGCATACCCATGTGAAGTTAATGGAGATATGATCTCCCCATTTGTTCTAAATATCTTGTATGAAATCTTTCAGGGGATTGAAATATGCCTACCAACCCTTATCTTAAAACAATTGATCCTAGTTGTTAAGGGTGTTCATTGTACTAGCCTTCCCTTCCCAAGTGTTATCTGTAAACTCTCAAAATTCCTTTTTTTCTGCCATCTACTACGCACGATACGGTATATCCTGTCGTGTGCTTTACCAAGGAAACTCTAATTCAACTAAATGTGTTTGCAACTACATTTGAGGAGAATCAGGAACATCGGAGCGGCAAAGAAGTTCAAGACACTCCCATGGCCATTGGCTGGGACTCTTGTCGCACCCCAGTGCCTGCACCAAGTCCATTGTCAGTCAGCATTAGGCATCTTCTTCACCAAAACGATCTAGCTCGTCAACTTCTTAAAGGGCAGTCAAATATAGAAGCTCACCTCCATGTAACGCCGCGTGTTTTCAGGACCCGAGTATATGACCTGTTTCCCAAAAACCTGAGTGTTAACCTATAAAGAGCCAGATTCCATATATATATATATTATCATTCAGAGTTAGCAGTTAGCGTAGTATGGATAAATCAAATGTAAAGGAAAGTTGCATTATCATTTAAATATACAAGAAGCTGCCCATAATGACTTATACAACCAATGTCTCTGAAATTAACAATTACAAGATTTTCATGATTTAATACATGAGAAATAAAAAGAAGTATATAAATTTGAGCTGCAAGACCCTGCAGCCTCTCCCGAAAATACAATCATGAATCTCTGGCCATTTACCCAGTACCTCATCAATCTGAACCTGAAAATCACTTAAGCTACCAGTGCTACCTGTACAGTTATATATTTGATGGATGAGTGGCCAACTCAGTGTGAATTCCCCTTAAGATTATACACCGCTGCCTTAGACAAGTGTAGCACGAAAGCAGCAAGGCAATCAAAACATAACAAAATGCAGTCTTATTATATACATGGATGCGTGAATGCATCATTGTCACGGAGATGCTCATCCGTGCGGACATTGGGCTCGTCACCCATGTAAGGAGGTTGGTCGTTAGTAAGCACATCACATGTGTACATCACGTACCACATAACGACTGCCTATCATACATCACATACATTAGCGATAAATGTTGGTCTGTGCCATGTATTCATGATTAGCTAAACCATTATTAGTGTAGTTACAATCTGCCAATTTAAATAGATTCAAGGTCACTACGGGGGCTTGTCACTAGCGTAGGCCGACTGCTCGGGCATAGTGTCCCATGACCACCATCCCCGACCCATTAGTTTACCGTCTTAGAGTGTGTATAGAACCTATCAACACTTGACCAATCAATTCTCAATGTTTGGTAAACTACCATCGTATGTTAAGTGGAAATGACTATCAAGGATACTAAAATACGATGATTAAAGGAAGTCGGTAGGACTACCTTAAACGGGAATAAGCAGCAGTGATAAAAAATGTGAAATGGTTCATCCCAAAATCAAATAGGTGGATTCACTGCATAGATGGTAAGTCCAATAAATAAATTGCCACTAACATAACCTCCATGTTGAGGGTCTACTTCTAGCACAATCAGTCTCACTACACCCTGAGTACGAACTCTCTTCTTAAATAGAGGTTCACCTCACAAACTAGAGAGATTTCAATTCACTTGTGTCTTGCAAACGGTACAATAACATATCCAACTAGCATAGAGATCAAATATCGAACTAGGATACCATCCTAATAGAGTACAACCTAATGCATGTGTAAATACAGTTCAAGAACTATTAAATGAATCAAGGTCTAGTATATGCATTTGATATTCATGATCAATTCTCAACATATATCCAAGTAAATTAATCATATAATTAATCAAGCTCTAAGACATCATTCATAATCAATTTTAAAAGCTATCCTTGATCTAATTTAGAGTTGGAAAGCTGAAGGGGAAACATCATCACCTTATGTTTGGAACCGAATCACCTTCTAGTGTTGCTAAGTTCTTGCGCCCTTAGAATTGAATCCTTACTCGACTCGGTTTGAATCGAGTTAACTCAGCTCCACTTAACTGCCCACCTTTCCTTATCTCCTTCTCTCTCTTCTCCTTACTTAGAGAGGCCCAGCGGCCCCTGGACTCAACCCAGCCAATGGGTTAGCAGGCCGACTTAGTGAGCTGACTTTGTTTGAAACCGAGTGACTCAATTTCACCTTCTCTTCTCTTCTTCCTTCTTTCTCTCTTCTTTCTTTCTTTCTTTCCTCTTCCTGGTTCAGCAAGGCTTATTAAACTCTAGCTTGATTGGACGGACTCGGCATCACTTAGGTTAGCGAGTTGATGAACTCAGACAGCTCGAACTGAGTTTGAAATTTTTCGGTCAGCACGGTGACATGGTGACCCATTGCAACTGCATTACCCCCGCTCTCTCCATCTCTTCTTCTCATTCCCTTTGTACTCTCTATCTTTTCCTCCTTTTATTTAGACAAGTCCAGTAGCTCTTAGATTCAGATAGAGTTTGGTTCGGTACGTTGGGCAGCGACCCGACCTGACTCGAACTCCGTCTTCTCTCTCTTTTCGTCCGCTCAATCTCTCCCTTTATTTCTCCTTGTATGCTTCTCAGAACCGGGGCTGATGGGTCTGGCGTGGTGCAGCACCACAGCTGGCTCGATTCCTCCCTTTTTCCACTCCTATTTTCTCTCCTCTTTTCTCTCCCTTTTCCTGAATTTTTAGTGTAGATCCCAAGGAAAACACGACCCTTATTTATAGGGCAAAAGCATGTGCGTATGGCCCATCCAATGGCCATGATTTTATGATCGAATTCACATATTTTTCTCTGATTCCCGCATGCATGGGACCTATCCATCAATGGGGATGGGTTCTTGTTGCTATGGCCCATAGAAAAAGTAACTTTTTATCTATTATGGGGCCCACCCCACTTCGATGGGTCTTTAGATCTAACGGGGAGGATGATGGGCTGATCATGGCAGATTTTTATCTACGAAATATTAAGATGATCTAGTCCGTTTGAATTGCTCAGATGGGACCTCTGATCACTGAAGGGGCCACTAGTCTGGCCATTCATCAACGTTTCCAGCTGCACCACAAGTTTTTCTGCCTCTCTCGGTGTAACGTCTCCAAAAAATTAGTACAATGACCCGAGTACCACCTTAGGCAGGAATACCTAAGGATAGTATCTCATCGTAATTTAGGCGAAAATTGGTTAAGTGTTAAACTAAATAATCGGTGGTTTGATCATGGACCACCATTTTCACAAATGAGAAAACCTAAAACCATTAATACCACTGATTCAACATTAAATAAAGACCTAGGAAAAATTCCAAGAGCCTGTCGCTCTCGGGAGTAAATTGAAACCCCGTATCAGACCTGGACCGCACGTCGAGAGTCCGATGACCGCAAAACTATACGATTATTTCTGTCTTACTGGGCTTGACAACCATCGCAGGAATCGAGCCCTGATAGTATCCAGAAACGCACAACTTGAGCCCTGAGTTAAGTGTGTGAGAAACGCGAATATCTTTAGAAAGTGTATTGAAACTTAAGTGATTTGGGTTCTTCGTTCACACGCGAAATTGAGGATTATGGACCGTCAGTTTCTGACTGAACTTCACCCTTGGGAAAAGGAAATTTACCTGCACATATCCGTATACTGGTGGCCCCGATCGAGTAAGTATGACTGTCGATCTGACATGGGTCCTTCACGGCCGATCGGCTTATCCAACCGCACTAAAATCACATCCTAACATAGATCCATTGTCAGGGAACTTACACTATGACGTATGTGTGTACTGGGCCTCCCTATGTGCCTTGTTTGTCAAAAACAGTCACCCTTTGGATATCACCTAAGTATACTAGGGCCCTGGGGCCAATTGCATCACTTTTGGGCCTATATATACCCTTATACCACCCCATCTCTTTCTCATACGAATTTCTCCAAACCTTAGGAGAGATAAGAGAGAAAAGTAGAGAAAAGATCAAAAAGAGAAGAGAAATCATGGGAGATTGTTGCAGTGTTTCTCACTCACGACTCCACGTGCTGATTCACCTCCCCATTTCGATATACGATCGGTTTTGGATACGATTTGGGAAGAAATCCTAACCCTAATAACTTAGTTGAGATTCAGAGTGGTTGTTTGTCATCCTAACTAACCGATTTCACCATTTAGGTACCCGGTGTTCTGTTTTCGGGAAGGTAAAATTTGAACTGAGTCCTAATCGAGTATTTCGACAAAAGGTACGTACTATAAATGTTTAGGTTATGGTTTTCAATGCTTTCAATGTTAGCTAATGATTTATGTCTGACTTGATTGCTGCCATATTGCCTTAGATATGACGTTTTCGATAGAACAAACATGTATGAACTATGTTGAATAAAAGATGCATCCCATGTGTTTGTAGAAATGTTTAAATAAACATGTAAACGTGATTTGTGCTTGCCATGACTACTGATCTATGATTCATCATTGTCATATGTATGTTGACTTCCTTGTGCAAAGAATTACCATAATATATGTCGTAACTAATCTAGTCTATGTGTTTGGTAATGTGTAGTCTAAGTGGTTAATAAATTTGTCTGAGTGAGAAATTGTTGATGAATTGTATTTATTAAGGGTATTGAGATAGGATTCTCAATTACCTTATTCCATTGTATAGTTTCCTTCATGAAATCCTAATTTCGTCCACACGATTTATGGATAAAATGCAAGTGCTAGGTAATATGATCAATGTGTATGATGAAATTATGTGGATTGTTTGCTAAATGCTGAGATTTTTACTACATGTGCTTACTTACTTCATCTGAGTAAGATTGGGGCTACGACGTAGCCCAAGCAATCTGTAACAGTCCCCGTTACGTGGCCGGATTAGTCTCGCCACATTGGATATATTCGATGAATCCAGGTCGCACGACGATTGTCGACAGTGGTTAGGCCACGAGGGGTGCTTACGCGCTCCATGTCGATTAAGTCAGAGTGTGCTCGTACTAATCAAATTTGCCTAATAAACCGATTGGCCTATTTTATGTTTACCATGTATGAATACCATTGTTTGAATCTAAGGTACCTCCTTCCACTGTAAAGGCCCACTTTAACCATGGTATCACGATCCGCTAAGACTCATGAGCCGGGCATGGTGGTGTATGAGACAACGTGTTCATGTTGTCGGCTTACGTTGGGGTAACGAGCCTCCTCATAGTGACCAGTGAGCAATCCAAACTTGTGAACCGGGCATGGTGGTGTATGGGATACCGTGTTTGAGCTGTCGACCTAAGCTGAGGGGAAGAGCCTCCCTTAATGACCACGAGTATAAACTTTGAACTTGCCTATCGACTACTATTCATTAGGAGTGATGCCCTACAACTTGCCTATCATATGTGATTAACTAGGATTGACAACCCTAGATGGATCTTTCGGTTCAGGGTAATGATATAAAGGAAAGTACCTTAGCTTCCCGAACCTGCTTTAGGAATAAGCTTAATTAAATACCCGGCTAACACGACCATGCATCTCATTACATTAGTTAGGATGTGCTTTTGGAGAGGAAGGTGTACTTTAGGGAGTGTTGTCATATGCGAAATTGGTTGTCGGAGTCGCTTTTGTGGGAGCTTTGTGTAAGGGCATACATCATTACTTGCACACTATTCCTACATTAACAAGAGTAGTTAGGAAGTGATTATTGTATTGCTTTATCATTACTACTTGATTGACTTGATAACATGTTAACCTTTTGTCTTATACTACCATTGAGTTGATCACTCACTCCCACCCTGGGACGGTGTTTTATAACACCAACCAGACTCTGGTTTAGATGCAGGTGATGAGGAAGTCTATGCGATGGAGCAGGACTTTATGGATGAGGAGGAAGAGTTCTCCTACGTTCAGCTCTTGGGCGGGTCTATGTAGATCTCGTACTGATGCACAGGGACTATAGGGATTTTTGACTTAGTGGAACACATGTACTTTCTACATTTGTATATTTTGGAACAACAAATGTATATATTCAGACCGATTACATACTCATACTCCAAAGTTTGTGAAACACTTTCATATTTAAATACATATGCTTCAGACTTCTGCTTGCTTAATTTAATTATATCCGGAGTATGATATGATGTTTTGGTATAATCCCACTTATGTTTAACTCATTAATATGGACAAAATATGAACATCATTATCTATGTGGCATAAGTGATGTGCTGGATCTCGGGAGTAGAGCTTCATTCAACGCTCGAAATTCAAGGCGTTACAAGTTGGTATCAAAGGATGATTTGGATTAAACTGGATCTCGATTATAGGTAGCATGATGCACTCTGACGCATTCTAACTTGGGAAGGGGGTGATGGAATCTAGAGACCAAAAGTTGTAGTTCAGTCCATAATGTACATTAGACCACATGAATTGACCCTTTGGGCCGTCAGTCAACGAATTTAAATCGTTAGACGATGAAGTCCAAACCTAGAACAGATTCGAAAGGAACGAATATGCGCGCGATGAATTATAAAAACATACCGTGCAGGCCTAAAACCCTAATGCACAAGATTTGGTGAGGCCCATGGGGTCCCACGCACCCATACGGCACCCCGGGGGGTGGCCACCTCCCCAGGGCGGAGTCACCGCTGAACACCCCAGAGGGATGCGGTGGCATCGCCCGGACGACGTCGTGCTGCCGGCCTTTACAGATGGGTGCGGCGGCACCGCCGCTGGCCAACCTATGTGGGTCCTCTCCCATGTGTGGGACCTCTCACTTAACCCCCTTTTACCCCATTTTGCTCATTTCACCCTATTCCTACTCCACCAACACCCCCAAACCCTCCAAAACTCTCTTTCCTCTCAAATCTCATTCTCCATACCTTCAAATCTCTCAAATCCTCTACATCTTACACCCCTCCACCACCATTCCTCTAGAACTACCCATTGCATCTTCTCATTTCTCTTATTTTTACCTATTTGGGCATAAAAGCCCTCTTTTTGAGTCTCATAACTCCCATTTCTTCTATACCCTACACCCATCCACCACCATTCCCCTAAAACTATCCCTTACAACTTTCCATCTTCCTTATTCCCACTCATTTGAGCACAAAACCCACCTTTTTGTGTCTCATAACCTTTAAACTTTCAAATCCACTTCATAATAGGCCTTTCCACCTCTATGGCTCTCTTTGAACTTATCACCGCTGTTTTCTCCATCTCAACACTCCTTTCCCTTGTGGGAAAGAAGAGAGTGGCCACGGATGAAACCGGGCCTAGCCGTCCAAGCCGTTCTAAAAAGAAGACGAGGGCTAACACAAGTGCAAGCGCCGAGCGAAGGTTGAAACGGGACCTCGACCCGCGAATCCCGATAGAAAGGTCTCTACTGGCGAGCGTCGAACTTGGTATGTACCGTGATTGCAAAGTTGTATTTGAAGCTCATGTTGACAAGAAGCTATTTGGGTTGTATCTAGTAATCGACCTTCTCCTGGAGAAGGGGTGGGGTCCCATATTCGAAAGAAAACTCATGCAAGTGAAGGCACCGCCTTCTATGCTCACATAACGCCCTGAAATTCGGGGGTCGAGTATGAACTCAACTCCCGAGTTCCAACGCATCACTTATGCAACATACACAATGATGGTTAAATGTTGTCTGAGTTAGCGCAATAAACATGAATGAGATTATAACAAAACAGTAATTCATACTCCAGTTCAATTGTATAAAGGCAAGCGGAAGACTGAAATTTTATATTCAAAGTAAGTAAAGTAACAAAATTTTATGAACTCCAGAGTATGAGTACTAACTGAGTACCAATATACATGTATTGTTTCTAAGTCAAAAATCAAATACAACTCCCAAGAGAAGCCCTGAAAATCCCGCGATGCAGCCGGCCTAAGCAAAGCCGTCAGAATACTGCATAAAGGAGAACTCCTCCTGATCCTCATCAAAGTCGGCTCCGGCTCCTGAACCAAGGCTCCATCTACACCTGCGACAGAGTCTGGTGGGTGTTGTAAACACCGTCCCGTAACGTGGGAGTGAGTAGCTAACTCAGTGGAACAATAAAGCATAGGTTAACATGTTATCAATTCAATCAAGCAGTAATGATAAAGCAGTACAAATCAAACATTTCTAACTACTCTTGTTAAGTGCAAAAATGAAATGACATGATGCTGTATGCCCTTGCCAAACCACCCTCAAGCGACATCATCTTACGTTCGCGAATGCTTACTCCCTCAGTGCGCCACATCTACAAAGCACATGCGGTGCGATGATGCTCATGATTACCAAGTTTTTATTAGTCCATTTCAGACAGCAGTATTGGGAAACTAAGGTACCTCCCTTGTATCATTCCCCAAACATGATCCATTCTAGGGTCGTCAATCCTAGTTAATCTCATACGATACTATGGTTTGAGAAGCGTAGTGAAGGCATCGCAAAGGGCTCGTCACCCGTCAGCGCGGATACAGATCTCACCGTATGCGGTTCAATTGCTGGCCGTCAGCTCGAGTACAGGTCTTACCGTACTCGGCTCAATCACTAGCCGTCAGCTCGAGTACAGGTCTCACCGTACTCAGCTCAACTCATACTCTAGTTGCTGTGAAAGACTCGTCGCCAATCACAGACACTTGGAGTATACTCGAAGATACTACGGAGGACTCGTCGCCCGTCAGCACGAGCACAGGTCTCACCGTACTCGGCTCTCGCCGTAAGTGTCGACAGCTCGAATAGAGTGTCCCATACCACCATATTCGGCTCACGAGTTTGGTTGCGCAATGGTCACTACGGGGAGGCACATGGCCCCAGCGTAGGCCGACAACTCGACCACGGTGTCCCATACCACCATGCCCGGCTCATGCGTCTTAGCGGATCGAGGTACCATGGTTAGCGGGATCGCCACTGGTAAGTTTGGTACCCTAGGTTCAAGCAGTAGCGACCAAACATGGTGAACACACAAACACATATCGGTTTACTTGACGAGCCTGACTAGCTCGAGCGCACCACAAGTTGGGCGATATGGAGCGCAAAAGCACTCCGTGTGGCCAACCACTATCGCCAACCGAAGTACGACTCGGGTTCGCTAGACACATCCTTTGTGGCGACATGAATCTCAGCCACAATCGCAAGTCTGGTACCGAATGTTTGGACTATAGACATAATCCCAAACTCAAACAGTTCTCATCAATAGCATGTGAAGTAAAGCATGATAAACAAGTAATACAAGCATGTTAGCAGGCATGTTATAAAGCATGAAATAAAGCATGTTGTAAAGCATGTTGTAAAGCATGTTGTAAAGCACTATACAAATAGGGATACAATTTCATACACATCACAAGTGAGTGGTTATAGTGAACCACCACATGGAGGGAATCCTAAATGTCTCTAAGGTAGTCGGAAATCCCATATCAGCGCCTATCTAAGGCACTAACACACAAGCGTTTGCGCTCACAAGCATTTACACAAACACTTAGAGTACGCGATTCCAACATACATGACGTATGTTAGCAAAACGCGTATTAGGGCAATTCTTTTGCCAAGCGGTTATTTTATCCGTGTATACCGTATTCATACAACAAATAATCATGACAATTATATTTCCAAAATTTGCACATACGCGGTATTTCTAGAATACACAATTTCAACATACTAGGCATTTACAAGTGAACATGTATTTCAGCGATTCCTTTCGCCAAACTAGTATTTTATCCATATGTTATATAATCATACATTAAATAAACATGTCAAACATTTTCTCGAAAAAAATACGTATACGGTATTTCTACGTATACCTAGAGTATGTTAAATTCCATATTCTACAACGTTAATCGAAACAGGAAACGGAAAGCACTTTGTACATGTGCATTTACATGCAGATCATGAATCTATCATTATCTGACATTGAAAGCGTTGAAAACCGTAACTTATACACTTAAAGTCCTCACCTTTGCCCTTGGAATCCCAACGAATCAGCAAGGGTAGTAGAGCTTCCGTATACGGGAGTTTTCTAGCCTAAAGAGCGGAATCGGTTAGCCTTTACATAACCTACAACGAACCTACATCAAATCAGACCTAGGGTTAGGGTTTCTTACCTTCAAACGGAATGGATACCGCCGGAAAAACACCTGGAAGGAGCGGTGTAGGCCGTGCGACAACCAAAAGCAGTAGGAGGAAGATCACCTACAAACTCCAAGCTCTTCTCTCTCTTTTCTCTCTCTCTCTCTAGGGTTTTTCTCCCAAATTCGTATGGCTGTGAGAGGGGCTGTTCTAAGCTCCTTTTATAGCCAAAAACCTCTCCAAAACAGACTCAGGTTCAAGGGTGACTGCTTATATAGGCATTTCGCCACTTTTCCAGCTCAAAAGGGAGGTTCTGGTGGCCCTCCTTGAGCCAAACGTCAGACTTAAGCTCACCACACATGGATCTATGTGGTATTACATTTTCGACTCGATCAGATTCCCAGATCACACGTGGCGGACCACTTTCAGTTCAACGGTCAGTGGGCCACATCAAAAATTCCAAGTACATGTAAATGTTCCTGAATTTTTTCTTAATCCGAGGGTGTAATTTGGTCTGATTCTGACAGTCAGGTTGCTTAATACTGACGCGCAAGCGAATGGTGCCAGATCACTATTCCTGATATTTATTTTGGGATGGGAATAGTGTTTTTTACACACCCTCGCTCCGGATCGAAACGAATGGCCGTGGGACATCGGCCGGACCTGAATTTTGAGATGATTGTCAAGCCCAGTGGGGCGGTCCTAGTTCCTTAGCTTCGTGTTAATCGGACTCCCGATGTGCGATCTAGACCTAATACGAAGTTTCGTTTCATTCCCGAGAGCAGCCGAGAAATGAGTTTGGTTCTAAACTTTAGGGTAACCTAGAGTCACTGATTCTGCAAGTTTTGGGTCTTGCAGATCATATTTAAAGCGATCCCAACGGATTTCATGGCTAACCGAGTTTAGTACTTAGTTAACTTTGTTAAATTTCTAAAGGATTTAATCCTAATTGATTTCTGGTCAAGGTGATACTCGAGCCAATGTACGGAAATTTGCGGGTCGTTACATGCTCACATACGAGACCCAACTCTAGAGCCTCTCCAGTGTATCATACCGTTGGGAAGAACTCACGCCAAGGTCGATGTGGATGTCATGGCACATATCATGGGAATAGAACGTGGAGTTGTACATGCCAGTGAGACGAATCTCGCTAGTGAATGGGAGAGAAATTCCCACACTCGTTTCCTTTGCGGCCAACTTGAGCAGTGGAGGCGAGGAAATAGCCTCGCATAGACTCGCATGACGGTAGATTTTTGCCTACTCCACCATATATACACGTACAACGTGTATCGTAGATGGAGTAACCGCACAGAATGCACTCGATTCATGGTGGATTTCCTGTACAGAGTTAGACAGGGAGAGAAAGTGTGTCTGCCTACTCTCGCCTTGACTCAGATAATCAATACTACACGATCTATTCGGGGAGACGCCTCAATCCCTTTCGGCTGACTCATTTGCAAGATCACCTGAAATTTTGGCTTCAGACTCCATATGGATAATCTCGCCCCAATCCACTTCATCAATGAAACTACACTCAACAATATGGGCATAGGCCCCAGGCAACGCCAAACAAGGATTGATGAGTACAGGGATGAGATAGAAGAAGAGTTGAAGAAGATGAAGGCAGTGAAGAAGAAGAAGGAAATGAAGAGGATGAAGGCAGTGAAGAAGAGGAAGAAAATGAAGAAGAGGAAAACAGTGAGGAAGTGGAGCAGGAAGAAGAAGAGGAGGCCCACGACTCAGACGTGGGACTTCCTACTGCTCGTGAGGACAACCATGATCGAACCGCCCTAGAAGCCCGCATGGCCAAGATTGAAGAAAACCAGGCTTACTTGAAACAGAAGTTCGAGGAGTGAAAAGGCCTAGCTATATGTCCTAGAGGGGGGGTGAATAGGACAATGCCAAATAAAACTTATAACAGCGGAATTAAAAAGAATATGATAGCCAAAGTAAATCACAATGCAGGAAAGTAAAACAACCTCAAAATTTAGATCTTGAGAGGTTGATACAAATGTTGCTCTAAGGACAACCTTTCACCAAAAACCAGAGTTTATGGTAGGACAACCTTATTTCTAGAAAGATCTTTGTATCAAATCTCAAACCAAAGAGGAATAAAGAAATAAATACAAACTGAATTGAAATAAATTGTAATCACAAATGTATTGTTCTAGGGACAGCCATACACCATAAAAATGGCAGGGTAACCTTGCTGGAACAACTTTTAAAGGAAATTGAATATCAAGCTGATAAAGGAATAGCAGAAAATAAATTCTAAACTATTACAAAATTCTCACAATGCTTGAATTAAATAATTACAACATTCACCACCATACATACATCCCACAAAAGAATAATTAAAGATTGGAAGTATAAATCATTCAACCACAACACAAAGGATTATAGTGGTTCGCCTGTGTGTTCACCAACTGTTAAACAATAGCCACACAGAATGTTACTCCACTCCTAATATCCTCACACAGTGGATATTAGCGTTCACTAACAAAATAGGTTTTCCCAGGTTCACCCAAAACCTTTACAATTGTGTCTTTGTCTGTGGGCTTACACAATTAAAAAAACCCCACTTCTGAGTTTTCCTGGCTCTCCTCCGATAACCAATACAACAAGATTTTTCTAGCAAATCTTGAAAGAAACCAAAACCGAAAGGAATTTACAATTAAATGTAAAATACCTGATTATCTCCTTCGTTGCGCAGTCCGGTAGATGATTGAATGTCCAAGTTCAATGTCCAGTACTCAATTACAATGGTTCTAATTCTAATAGATTTTAAATTTAAACCAAGTAGGGCTTGCCTTAATTGATTTTGATTCCAAAGAAAGGGAATAACATTTCCTCTTATCAAATTAGATTGGAATCGCAGAAACAAAATCAATTAAATAAAGCTAAGGAAAGAGAATATTAAATAAGCACACTTAGCTTAGATGGAGCACAGAATTATCTCTCAGAAGTTCGACGAAGATTGGCTTGAATGGATTAATTAATTCGATGATTTCTTCTGAGATTCGTGCTCTATTTATAGGTGAGCAGATTGCGTGTTCGACTGGTCTAGAGAGCTCTTCCACTAGTCGAAGCAATAACAGATATTTGAAAAATCAGGTGCGATAAGCTTTGACCGTTCTACGACTGGTCGAAGGTCTCCTTCGACTGGTCGTAGGTCACCTTCAACTGGTCGAAGGTCTCCTTCGACTGGTCAAAGAACTTAAAATTCATCGCTGGACTTTGAGTTGAAGACTTTCGACTGGTCGAAGATGCAGTCGACACTGTTCCTTCGACTGGTCGAACAGATTCCTGGACTAGTCGAAGCCTAATAGAAATTATCCGAATTTTGTAACAAACTCACGACTGATCGAGGAATTTCTTAGACTGGTCGAAGCAACTCTAGGACTAGTCGAAGAAGACCTAGGACTAGTCGAAGAACAGACCAAACTTATGTAAAATAAACATTCGATTTATGTATCCAAAGTGACCTACTTCTAAGGTCAACCTAAGGTCAGTCAAACCTCAACCATGAAGTAAGGACATTGAAACATTAGGAACTAGTGATCTTGAAGTATGAGCCTTGAAGTCTTGATGTAGTTCAATCTTAAAATCTTGATGTAGCTCAATCTTGAAATCTTGATGTAGCTCAATCTTGAAAGTGTCTTGAGTTCTTTACAAACTACCTTGTACTCTTCTTGAAGTCTTGCAGCTTGAGTCATGTCTTGTGAGCAGTTCTTGCAGTCAAGGTTGATCTTTGTACTCGTGAGCTTTGCTTGTTGTGAGCTTTGCTTGTT
Source organism: Magnolia officinalis (assembly GCA_021015155.1). Lineage (NCBI taxonomy): Eukaryota > Viridiplantae > Streptophyta > Magnoliopsida > Magnoliales > Magnoliaceae > Magnolia > Magnolia officinalis. The sequence goes on along the minus strand of JAJHSJ010000010.1, from coordinate 27,021,379 downwards.
CATGAATGTTGAATTTTGAGAGAGCTTCACTTATGCAAGTTATATAACAGTGTTTTTGGCACCACAACTTTGACAACAGATAGGGATATAAACTATAGCACTTACAATCTCTCTCTTTGTCAAATTAGTGACAAAACACATAACCAAGATAAACATAAAGTAAAACAACTGGTTAAAGAATCATGAACCAGTTAACATCAACTGGCTTACCTGCAAATCAACATTCAACATTCAACATTCAACCAGTTTCATTCAACAAGTTCAAACAAACTCCCCCTGAGTAACATAACCAAGATACTCCCCCTAAGTAACATAACCAATGCTACTCCTCTCACAATCACATCGTTAAGAACAAACCATTCTCCCCCCTTTTGTCACAATATGACAAAGGAAACAACAAAGGAGAACTAAATAAAGGGATATATGAGAGTAAACATGAGAAGTTATGAGATTATAACAAAACAGAGATAGAGATACTCAGCATAGCTTCACATAGAAAAAATATCCAGCATAAAACATAGATAATATCCAACTCAAAATCAGTCAACCAAGTGCTAAGTTATAAAGTTATTATAGACCAGAAGTCTCATATAAAGTAATCAGAACCAGAACCAGATGACGGAGCAGGAATAGAGGGATCAAATTGGTGCATGCCTTTGTTCAATCGGCTAAGATATTTGCGCATGTACTTGAATTGTAAATCATGAGCAACAGACATGTTTTCCATCTTTACATTGATATTCTCAACTTTGTCCTCTAATGCACTCAGACGAGCATCAACATCAGATGGTTCAAAATCTGGATCATTTATCAAGTCAGAATCCATTTCCTCAAAAATGTCATCCATATTAATGTCATCACCAGCTTCTTCACCACCACCACCACCACCACCACCTTGTTCAGGAAGTAGATCTAGCTTCATCTTATTGATATTAGTATTGTTGAAGATCAAATGATGGATTGGTGCCTCATCAACCGGCATATCGACTAACATATGTGTAGCCAATACAGTCATTAAATAGGCAAAAGGAATGTCACTATGACCAGGATGGAGTATAAACTGAAGAATGAAATGACAGATTAAGGATGGTAAACAAATCTGAGTACCTTTGGAGATAGCATGGATAACACGAACCATAAACGAAGTCAAGTCAGTTTTATTACCCGAACGAGGATACAGATTAGACACAAAGATTTTGTGGAGAATTCTGTACTTGGGTAACAAATACCTTGCGGGAAGCACATTCCCTTTTTATGTCCATTGAACATCCATGTTGCACAAGTCTCTAGTGAGCATGCGTTTTTCAGACATTGAGGGTTTATCATTTAAGTTATGGATATGAATACCCTCATCATTCACAGGAATGTCCATAAGGGCTGAAATTAAATGACGATCAATGTCAAAAGGCCCTTCTCTAGTAGATATTTTAAAAGTTAAATTATCCTGTGAAAAAACACTAATATATGCAAACATGGATTGGGCAATGGACCGGTATGCTGGCCCACCCCAATGTAATAAGTTAACCCAACCTACAGCTTCAAGCATAGGAAGGATGTCAAAAGGTGCAATATGATTAACATCAACAGGATGTTCAACAATAACATTACGTAATCTAATGTCCCTAACATAAGATGGATCATCATTGGGAACAAGAAGATGACGCTTAGAGATAATGGTCGATCTGGAGGAAGAAGAAGGACCATGGGAAGTAGTTTTTCTACCTCTAGAAGCCATTTGCAACAAGGATATCAAGGAATTAAGAAGTTGCAAAGGATTGAGAAGTGGGTTAACTCAAAACAGATTTTTCAAAATCCAAACCCCAAATCTCAATGAAATCCAAAAAACAAAGCTTAAAGCTTGAAAAGTAAACAATCTAGACACAAATCTGCAAGAAAAACGTGATTTGGAACACTAACCTTGAAGAACATGAAAGATGGGTTCGACAAGTCGAAGCTCGGCTCCTTAGAGAGGAAAAATGAAATGAGGAAGAAAGCGAAAATCCCCAAATTTTAAGTAATTCCCGAGATCTACGACTGGTCATAGATATCTACGACTGGTCGAAGGTCGACTGGTCGAGTATACTCACGACTGGTCGAAGAATGTCCAAAAATTCATATTTCTTGCAAATTATACAAAAATTGGAATTCAATCTAGCAAATATATACACTATGATATAAGTAGGCATAAATAATCATTTTAAAATGCACATGCCAAGATCAAATTTTATCTTTTTGAACCTGCTTTTATCAAGAGGTTTTGTGAAAATGTCAGCTCGTTGATCTTCGGTAGGAATATATTCTAGAGATATAACTTTTTCTTCTACTAATTTCCTTATATAATGAAATCTAATGTCAATGTGCTTAGTACGAGAATGTTGAATAGAATTTTTTAAAATATTTATCGCACTGGAATTATCACAATGTAATAACATAGAATCCTGTTTAATTCCATAATCACTTAGCATTCGTTGCATCCAAACAAGCTGTGTACATGCATTACCAGCTGCGATATACTCAGCTTCAGCTGTTGAAAGTGATATAGAATTTTGTTTCTTACTAAACCAGGAAACTAGACAATTTCCAATGTAAAAACAACCACCACTGGTCGATTTTCTATCATCTAGATTACCAGCCCAGTCAACATCCGAGTACCCAGCTAATTGGACACTAGTCTCATGAGGATACCAGAGACCGAGATTACAGTACTTGCGACATATCTAATAATTCGCTTGACAGCAATCAAGTCTACTAGATTAAAAAATCTCACTTCTGAGTTTTCCTGGCTCTCCTCAGATAACCAATACAACAAGATTTTTCTGGCAAATCTTGAAAGAAACCAAAACAGAAAGGAATTTACAATTAAATGTAAAATACCTGATTAGCAGCCCGGTAGAACCAAGTCAGAGCAGATGATTGAATGTCCAAGTTCAATATCCAGTACTCAATTACAATGGTTCTAATTCTAATAGATTTTAAATTTAAACCAAGTAGGGCTTGCCTTAATTGATTTTGATTCCAAAGAAAGGGAATAACAATTCCTCTTATCAAATTAGATTGAAATAGCAGAAACACAATCAATTAAATAAAGCTAAGGAAAGAGAATATTAAATAAGCACACTTAGCTTAGATGGAGCACAGAATTATCTCTCAGAAGTTCGACGAAGATTGGCTTGAATGGATTAATTAATTCGATGATTTCTTCTGAGATTCGTGCTCTATTTATAGGTGAGCAGATCGCGTGTTCGACTGGTCTAGAGAGCTCTTCGACTAGTCGAAGCAATAACAGATATTTGAAAAATCAGGCGCGATAAGCTTTGATTGTTCTTCGACTGGTCGAAGGTCTCCTTCGACTGGTCGGAGAACTTAAAATTCATCGTTGGACTTTGAGTCGAAGACTTTCGACTGGTCGAAGATGCAGTCGACACTGTTCCTTCGACTGGTCGAACAGATTCCTGGACTAGTCGAAGCCTAACAGAAATTATACGAATTTTATAACAAACTCACGACTGGTCGAGGAATTTCTTAGATTGGTCGAAGCAACTCTAGGACTAGTCGAAGAAGACCTAGGACTAGTCGAAGAACAAACCAAACTTATGTAAAATAAACATTCGATTTACGTATCTAAAGTGACCTACTTCTAAGGTCAACCTAAGGTCAGTCAAACCTCAACCATGAAGTAAGGACATTGAACATTAGGAACTAGTGACCTTGAAGTATGAGCCTTGAAGTCTTGATGTAGTTCAATCTTGAAATCTTGATGTAGCTCAATCTTGAAATCTTGATGTAGCTCAATCTTGAAAGTGTCTTGAGTTCTTTACAAACTGCCTTGTACTCTTCTTGAAGTCTTGCAGCTTGAGTCATGTCTTGTGAGCAGTTCTTGCAGTCAAGGTTGATCTTTGTACTTGTGAGCTTTGCTTGTTGTGAGCTTTGCTTGTTCATGAATGTTGAATTTTGAGAGAGCTTCACTTATGCAAGTTATATAACAGTGTTTTTGGCACCACAACTTTGACAACAGACAAGGATATAAACTATAGCACTTACAAGGAGAACCAGGCCAATCTGAAACAAAAGTTCAAGAAGATGTCTCGAACCCTAAAGGCCCTCTTGTGTTGTATGCAGGATAAGGGAGTGCCTCCGCCTTCACCAGAATCGGAGGACTAGTTATATGTTTGTAGTTGTTTCCTTGCTCCTTTTGTAATAGTCTTGTTTAGGCTTAGTTTGGATGTTAGGTTAGTAAGTGTTAAATCCTTTTTGTTAAATTAGCTCACATGCATTCTCTGTCATAATTCATGTAATGCTACATCATGTGTATTGTGTAGAATATTTGGAAAAGGTGGTTGATGTTATCCTAATCTTATAAGTGTTGCACCCTATATTGTATATAAGGAATGCCTCCTAAGACCACTCGGAATATGGCACGTCTCCCACTTGGCTGATCGACGGGGCCCCTCCCCCAAGCGATAGCCACACAGACCCTAGTTTGGGCCCGGGTATTGAGACAATGTCGGATTCACAACCGACCACTGGCCCCACAAACGGGCCAACACCGAGTGCACCACCGGTTCTAGGTCAGAACCGTACGTCCTCGTCGATGCCACACATGCCTCAGGCGGCCTCTCCCCCTGATAGGGTGTAGCAAATGATTCTCCTAATGCAACAACAACAACAACAAGTTCTGGCCACTATAGCGAGGGCCATCATGCAGAACATGAATGTGGCCTCGTCGATGCCACCTGTATAGCCTACTGAGGCTATGCCCACAAGTGGCCTATTCAAGCACTTTCAGCGCCTCCGTCCTCCTACTTTTGCGGGTACTCATAGATCTGAGGAGGCTGAGTAATGGTTGGATCGCATATCCAAGATGTTGAAACCGCTGCACTGTACTGAAGTAGAACAAGTTGAGCTTGTTACTTATATGTTTGAAAAAGAGGCCAGTCTTTGGTGGGATAACATCCTAAGAACCGTATCCCTAGGATTTGCATGGACATGGGACGAATTCAAAACCCACTTTCATGAAAAGTACTCCCCCCTCACTTACCATAATGAAAAGGAGGGTGAATTTCTCCACTTCTGACAAGGAGGAATGACCATAGCAGAATACGCGAACTGTTTCACGGAACTGGCCAGATATGCTCCATTAATCCTAACAAATGAGCCGATGAGAATGCGATGATTTTCAGAAGGATTGTGGGTTGATATTCACACCAAGATGTGTTACGCTAGCATTCCTAACTATGTTGAGCTAGTGAACATATCCCTGTGAGCTGAGCAGGATGGTGAGAGAGTCTCTCGGACACGTATGCCAATGGGCCCGAGGCCTCGGCCTGAATTACAGAACCGCCCGCCTCTCGGCAAGAGGCCACGTATGAATTCACCTCCCAGACAACTGGCTCTGCTGGCCCAACAGAGATGATTTAATCTTTGGTGCGTCTATTATAACAAGATGGACCATACAGAACCCTTTCGTTTTACCAAGATGAAGGACAACGACTTTACGCCACCTTAGAAGATCAACCGCCAACCACCACATGTTATTTCAGCTCCACCCCTGTGATCTATGCCACCAGCACAACCATTCAACCGACCTTCCGTACCTCAAAACAGGCCACCTCAACGACCTATGGCAGCGCAACCCAATCGTCCAGCACAAGCTCGAGTACATGCACTCGCCGCTGAAGCATTTGAATCTATGGTTGCAGTACCACTAGCCTTTGAAGTCACTGCCCACATCCAAGGTACACCAGTGTTTCAATTGGTGGACACCGAGTACACTATTTTAATGATAGCATACTCTACGGTCAAGTGATTAGGGCTGAGCACTGCCCCTATGGTTGGGGTGAGAGTCATCGCAGCAGTAAGAACCTTCACAGACGCCACTATGCTTTGAAAGAATTGCCCGATAGACTTAGGAAGCAAAGTGGTGTGCATTGACCTGATTGTCACCACGATATATCATTACGACATCATCCTCGGCATGGATTAGCTCACCAAAATGAAAGCAGAGATTGACTGTGAAACAAGATTAGTGACGGCCCATGGGCCCGTGGGCACCGCCTTCACTTTCCTAGTTCAAGTCAGTAGTTCCTTCTGCATCCGTTGTTACGCTTCTCTATTGGAAAATGTGAACAGTCCGTCACTTGGGGACATGCCAGTAGTCCAAGATTTCACGGATGTGTTCAGAACGATCCCTGGACTAGCTCCTCAGTGCGAGATCGACTTTACCATCGACCTTGTGCCAGGCCCGACACCTATCTCTTTACCGACGTACCATATGCCTCCATGTGAAATGGAGGAATTGAGGAAACAGATTGATGACTTATTAGACTCGAGATTTCATACGGCCGAGCGTATCTCCTTGGGGAGCACCTGTGTTGTTTGTAAAGAAGAAGGATGGATCACTGCGATTGCATATTGATTACCGCAGACTAAATCACATCACAGTAAAGAACAAGTATCCTCTACCTAGGATAGATGACCAGTTCGACCAGTTGAGGGGGGCGCAGTATTTCTCAAAAATAGGCTTACAGTCCAGGTATCATCAGTTGCGCGTCCGGAATGAATACGTGCAGAAAACAACATTCAAGACCAGTTTTGGGCACTATGAGTTCCTCGTGATGCCATTTGGGCTTACAAATGCACTGGCCATATTCATGGATCTCATGAACCGAGTATTTCCGTTGTATCTGTACCGAATCCTCATCGTATTTATAGATGACATTTTGATATACTTTAAGAGTCAGAAGGATCATGAAGAACACCTACGAGCAGTCTTTGATACTCTTAAGAAGAATCAATTATTTGCACAATATCGAAAATGCGACTTCTGGAAGGAAGAAGTCAAGTTCCCAGGACAGGTGGTTTCCAAGGAAGGAATCGTCGTGGACCTTGCCAAGGTGACCGCGGTACAAGACTGGGAGCAGCCTGATTCAGTAACAAAAGTGAGGAGTTTCCTCGGACTTGTCGGCAATTATCGCCGATTCATTAAGGATTTCTCTAAGATAGCCCGACCGTTGTCTCAGCTCACTCGGAAAGATCTTAAGTTTGCTTGGAATGAGAAAGCAGAAGCTGTCTTTCAGGAATTAAAGGACAAGCTGACGTCTGCACCCGTGCTTGTACTACCAGAGCAAGGGGTCAAATATACTATATACACCAACGCCTCTTGAGTCGGTTTGGGTTGTGTACTAATGCAGAAGGATAGGGTGATCGCCTATGCCTCGCGACAGTTGAGGATACACGAAGAAAACTACCCCACTCACGACCTAGAGTTGGTGGCAGTCATTTTCGCATTAAAGCTTTAGAGACATTACCACTACAGAGAGGAGTTCGATCTCTTTTGCGACCACAAGATCCTCAAATACATCTTTACACAGAGGACCTAAATATGAGGCAATGATGTTGGATGGAGACCTTAAAAGATTTCAAGTTTGAGGTCTCCTACCATCCTGGAAAGGCCAACCTTGTGGCCGACGTATTAAGCTGCAAGAGAAACATAGAGTTTGCAGCCTCACTGATGATAGAAGAGTGGAATATGGTGGAATTTGTGCAAGATTTCAAGCAGAAGCTGACAGTGGAGGAGCCATTCGAGAGTGTTGCACACATTTATGTTCAACCACTTATTGATGACTGAATCATTATGGCTCAGGAAGAAGATGAACTGTTGGTAAAGATGAGAAAACGTGCAAGTGACAGTGAAGAATCTGAATGGAGGGTTGGCTCGGATGGAGGTTTGTGATATCGTGGCCGCCTATGTGTCCCGAACCGTCACGATTTGAGAAGAGAAGTTTTAGAGGCCGCACACAATTCAAAGATGGAGATGCATCTAGGTAGTACAAAGATGTATCGAGACGTGAAGCGTTCATACTTGTAATGCCCTGAAAATCGGGGGTCGAGCATAAACTCAACTCCCGAGTTCCAACGCATCACTTATGCAACAAAATGAATGATGATTGAATGTTGTCTGAATTAGTGCATTGAACATGAGTGAGTGTAACGCCGTGAAATTCGGGGGTCGAGTATGAACTCAACTGCCGAGTTCCAACGCATCACTTATGCAACATAGATAATGATGGTTAAATGTTGTTTGAGTTAGATCAATAAACATGAGTGAGATTATACCAAAACAGTAATTCATACTCCAGTTCATTTGTATAAAGGCAAGCGGAAGACTGAAATTGTATATATAAGGTATGTAAGGAAACAAAATCTTCATGAATTCCAGAGTATGAACACTAAGTACCCATATACATGTATTGTTTCTGAGTCAAAAAGTAAAAAAAAAAAAAATACAACTAGAAGATGAATCCTGAAATCCCCGCGATGCAGTCGGCCTAAGCAAAGTCATCAGAGTATTGCATGAATGAGAACTCGTCCTGGTCCTCATCGTAATCAGGCTCCGCCTCCTAAACCGACGTGCCATCTATACCTGTGACAGAGTCTGGTTGGTGTGTACAACACTGTCCCGTAATGTGGGAGTGAGTAGCTAACTCAGTGGAACAATAAAGCATAGGTTAACATGTTATCAATTCAGTCAAGCAGTAATGATAAAGCAGTACAAGCAAACAACCCTAACTACTCTTATTAAATGCAAGTATGAAATGACATGATGAATGCCCTTGCCAAACCACCTCATGCGACACCGTCTTACGTTCGCGAATGTGTTCATCCCTTAGTGCTCCACATCTACTAGGCACATGCAGTGCAATGATGAGCATGATTACCGAGTAATTATTAGTCCATTACAAGCAGTGGTATTGGGAAACTAAGGTACCTCCCTTATATCATTCCCAAACATGATCCATTCTAGGGTCGTCAGTCCTAGTTAATCTCAGACGATGGTGTGTTTTCTAGGTCACTAAAAAGGTTTCAGGGCTGTTACGCACAAAGGTTACACCACTCTCCCATCACCTTTTTAACGGTTCATGACTATACAGATACAGGCCTAGTTCATACTCTATATACTGCAGCAAGACTCGTCGTCTCACCACAAATTCAGAGTATGCTCGAGGTCACTACAAAGGGCTCGTCACCAATCAGTGTAGGCCGACAGCTCGATTATAGTGTCCCATACCACCATAATCGGCTCACGAGTCTGGTTGCTCACTGGTCACTACGGGAAGGCACGTGGCCCCAGCGTAGGCCGACAGCTCGACCACGGTGTCCCATACCACCATGCCCGGCTCATGGGTCTTAGCGGATCGAGGTACCATGGTTAACGGGATTCTCACTGGTAAGTTTGGTACCCTAGGTTCAAGCAGTAGCGACCAACCATGGTGAACATACATAAGACATAACGGGTTACTTGACGTGCTCGGCTAGCTCGAGCGCACAACAAGTTGAACGATATGAAGCGTAAAAGCACTTCGTGTGCCCAAGCACTATCGTCAACCGAAGTACGACTCGGGTTAGTCAAACACATCTTTCGTGGCGACATGAATCTCAACCACGATCTCAAGTCAGGTACCGAATGTCTGGACTATAGACATAGTCCCATTCTCAATCAATCCTTACTCATAACATGTGGTGTAAAGCATAATAAGCAAAGAAATTCAAGCATGTTAACAAGCATGTCATAAAGCATGTTATAAAACATGTTACAAAGCATGTCATAAAGCATGTTATAAAACATGTTATAAAGCATATCATAGAGCACTATACCAATAGAGATACAAACACATATTTTTCATAAGTGGTTAGAGTAAACAACCACATGGAGGAAATCATACATGTCTCTAAGGTAGTTGAGAACCCCATCTCAACACCTACATAAGGCACTAACATCTAAGCACTTACTCTCACAAGCATTTTCACAAACACTTAGAGTACACTATTTCAACATACATGATGTATGTTAGTAAAATATGCATTAGGGCTATCCTTTCGCCAAGCGAGTATTTTATCAGTGTATATCATATTCATACAGCGAATAATCATGACAAATACATGTCCAAAATTTATACGTATACGGTATTTTCTAGAATACAATATTTCAACATACATAGTGTATATAAGCAAACATGTATTATGGCGATTCCTTTCGCCAAATAAGTATTTTATCCATATACCATATATTCACACAACAAATAATCATGGCAAACACATTTCCAAAATTTGTACGTATACGGTATTTCTACGTATACCTAGAGTATGTAAAATTCCATATTCTACGTCTTTAATCGAAACAGGAAACAGAAAGCACTTTGTACATGTGCAATTACATGCAGATCATGAATCTATCATTATCTGACATTGAAAGCATTGAAAACCGTAACCTATACACCTAAAGTCCTCACCTTACACCTTAGGATTACAACGATTCAGCTATGTTCGTTAGGCTTCCGTATTCGGCAGTTTTATAGCCTAAAGAGTGAAACCGGTTAGCTATTTCATAACCTATAACCTTCACACCCCAAAACAAATTTAGGGTTAGGGTTTCTTACCTTAAAACGGAGTCGGTATCGTCGGAAAAGCGATAAGAAAGGGGTGGTGCAGCCCGTGTGGTGACTGTAAACAGTAGCAGGGAGATTCTCCCACAACTCTCTAGCTTTCTCTCTCATTTTCTCTCTTCTTACTTAGGGCTTTTCCCAAATTCGTATGGCTGTGAGAGAGAGTACTCTAAGGTCCTTATATAGCCTAAAAACTCTCTAAAATAGACTTAAGTTAAAGGTATACTTATGTTATATCCAAACAGGCATTGTTTCAGCTCAACGGAGGACTTCTGGCAGGCCTCCTTGAGCCAAAAGTCGGACTTAAGCTCACCTATCCTGGATCTAGGTGAAGTTAAGTTTTCGTTCCAGTAGGGTTTCCAGATCACTTGTGGCGGACCAGTTTCAGTTCAATGGTCAGCGGACTTCGATCAGAAATTCCAAGTACATGTAAATGTTTATGAAATTTTTCCTGATCCGAGGGTGTATTTGGGTCAGATTCTGACGGTCTGGTTGCTTATAAAATGTCCGCAAGCGACACGTGCCAGATAACTATTCAAGATATTTATTTTGTAAAGAAATCTAGGGTTTTCACACTCTTTCGCTCCGGACTCGAGCGAACAGCCGTGGAACACTGTCTGGACTTGATTTCCGAGATGGTTGTCAAGCCCAACGAGGCGGTCCTAATTCCTTAACTTCGTATTATTCGGACTTCCGATGTGTGGTCTAGACCTGATACGGAGTTTCAATTTGTTCCCGAGAGCAGTCGGGTAATGAGTTTGATCCTAGACTTTAGGGTAACCTAACGTCAATGATTCTACAAGTTTTGGGTCTTGCAGATCGTATTTAAAGCAATTCCAATGGATTTCATGTCTAATCTAGTTTAGCACTTAGTTAACTTTGTCAAATTTCTAAAGGATTTAATCCTAAGTGATTTCTGGTCGAGGTGGTACTCCAGCCATTGTACGGAAAATTTTCAAGTCGTTACAATCTACCCCCCTTAAACAAAAATTTCGTCCTCGAAATCTGTACATTTTCGTATTCCTCGAGAATCTGAGGGTAGTTCTTTCTGACCTCGGCCTCTGTTTCCCACGTAGCTTCCTCTTCTGAATGATGCGTCCATAGCACCTTCACAAGTGGAATGACCTTGCTACGCAGTACCTGCTCCTTCCTGTTAAGGATACGCGTCGGGCGCAACTCATACGTAGCATCCTCGCTCAGTTGTACCTGCTCTCATCTGATGATATGTGAAGGATCAGGAACTACTTCTTTAGCATAGATACATGAAATACGTTGTGTACAGCAGTAAGCGGTGTGGGCAAAGCGAGACGATAAGCCACATCACCTACTCGATCCAGTATCTGAAACGGACCGATAAACCTCGGTGTAAGCTTCCCCTTCTTCCCGAATCGAAGGACTCCCTTCATAGGGGAAACTCGGAGGAATACATGATCCCCGACTTCGAACTCAAGCGGTCGCCGCCTCGTATCGGCGTAACTCTTCTGCCTGCTCTGCGCTATAAGAAGTCGACGCCTGATAATGTCGATCTTCTCTGTAGTCGCCTGTACCAACTCCGGGCCAATCAGACTACGCTCGCCGACCTTAGCCCAACAATGCGGTGATCTGCAAGGATGACCATACAGGGCCTCATATGGCGCCATACCAATACTTGCCTGGAAGTTGTTGTTGTAGGCGAACTCTGCGTAAGGAAGACAGTCATCCCAACTGTCCTTGAAGTCCAACACACATGCCCGCAACATATCCTCCAGAATCTGATTCACCCGCTCTGTCTGCCCATCAGTCTGAGGATGAAACGTCGTACTGAACTTCAACTTCACACCCATCGCTTCCTGGAGACGAGTCCAAAAGATAGATGTGAACTTAGTGTCTCTGTCCGACACGATTTCTAAAGGAACTCCATGCAGACGGATGATCTCTCTGATATACAATCTAGCCAGCTCGTCTGCAGAGTTCATGACTCTGATAGGGAGACAATGGGCCAATTTGGTCAACCGGTCCACAATCACCCAGATGGAATCGTGTCCCTTCCTCGTCTTCGGCAGCCCCGATATGAAATCCATGGAAATGAAGTCCCACTTCCATTCTGCTATGGGCATGGCTGAAGTAGTCCAAGAGGTCGGCGATGTTCTGCCTTGACCTGCTGGCACGTCAGACAATGAGAAACGAACTCAGCGATGTGAGCCTTCATGTTATCCCACCAATACGACCGTCTCATATCCCGGTACATCTTCGTGCTACCAGGATGCATCGCGAGCTTCGAGTTATGAGCAGACTCGAGAAGCTCTTGTGTCAAGTCAGGAATTATGAACACATAGGCGGCCACGGAATCGTAGACCCCCATCAGAACCAACCCTCCACTTAGAGTCCCCGGCGTCGCTAGCTTGCTCTCGAAGCTCAGACAACCGCACATCGCCCTTCTGGGCCTCAATGATCCTGTCGTCAATAAGTGGTCTCACCCGAACGTGCGCAACATATTCAAATGGGTCCTCCACGGTGAGTCTCTGCTCGAAGTCCTGCACGAACTCAACCATGTCCCACTCAGCTATCATCAACGGAGCTGCAAATGCTATGGCCTTTTTGCAGCTCAACGCGTCTGCCACAAGGTTTTTCTTGCCAGGATGGTAGGAAACCTCGAACTTGAAGTCCTTCAAGGTCTCCATCCATCGGCGTTGTCTCATATTCAAGTCTCGCTGCGTGAATATGTACTTAAGGCTCTTGTGGTCGCGGAAAAGCTCGAACTCCTCTCCGTAGACGTAATGTCTCCAGAGCTTCAATGCAAAGATGACAGCTGCCAACTCCAGGTCGTGTGTAGGGTAATTCTCCTCGTGCTTCCTTAATTGTCTCGAGGCATACGAAATCACCGTCCTTTTGCATAAGGATACAACCCAAACCAACGCGAGACGCGTCAGTGTATATCGTGTACTTCACCCCTTGCTCTGACAATACTAGCACAGGGGCGGACGTCAACATGTCCTTCAGCTCCTTGAACGCTACTTCCGCCTTCTCATTCTAGGCAAACTTCAGGTCCTTCCGTGTCAACTGAGACAACGGCCTGGCAATCTTCGAGAAATCCGAATGAAGCGTCTGTAATACCCTGTCAGACCAAGGAAACTCCTCACCTCAGTAACCGAGCCAGGCTGCTGCCAATCCTGAACCACGGCTACCTTAGCAAGGTCCACTGCTATTCCATCCTTGGACACCACATGTCCGAGGAACTTGACTTCCTCCTGCCAGAAGTCACACTTCTTATACTATGCGAACAACTGGTTCTTCTTCAACGTATCCAACACCGCTCTCAGGTGCTCCTCGTACTCCTCCCGACTCATAGAGTATATCAAGATATCATCAATGAAAACGATGACGAATCGGTATAGGAATGGCCGAAATACTTGGTTCATTAGGTCCATGAACACGGTCGGTGCGTTCTTAAGGCCGAACGACATCACTAGAAACTCATAGTGCCCAAAGCACGTCCTGAAAGTTGTCTTCTACACGTCCTCATCTCTGACGCTCAACTGGTGGTACCCCGACTGCAGATCAATCTTTGAAAAATACATCGCCCCCTCAACTGATCAAACAGATCATCTATCCTGGGCAAAGGATACTTATTCTTCACAGTGACCTGGTTCAACCTACGGTAATCAATACACAACCGTAGTGACCCGTCCTTCTTCTTCACGAATAGTACAGGTGCTCCCCAAGGAGACATACTAGGTCGTATAAAACCCTTCTCTACTAGCTCGTCAATCTGTTTCCGTAGTTCCTCCATCTCACATGGAGGCATGCGATACGTCGGCAATGAGATAGGTGTCGCACTAGGCGTAAGATCAATGGTGAAGTCGATCTCGCGCCGGAGTGGCAAACCAGGAATCGTCTTAAACACATCTGTAAACTCACGAACCACCAGCGTATCTTCTAATGTCGGACGATTAATCGGCGCTAACAAAACAGTATAATACTCAACACGGCAGGGCCAACTAACCTGCACTGGAAACGTAAACACTGTGCCATCAGATCCATAGGCCATCACGACCCGAGTATCACAATCTAACCAATCAGTGTAGGCCGACAGCTCGACTATAGTGTCCCATACCACCATAATCGGCTCACGAGTCTGGTTGCTCACTGGTCACTACGGGGAGGCACGTGGCCCTAGCGTAGGCCGACAGCTCGACCACAGTGTCCTATAACACCATGCCCTGCTCATGAGTCTTAGTGGATCGAGGTACCATGGTTAACGGGATTTCCACTGGTAAGTTTGGTACCCTAGGTTCAAGTAGTAGTGACCAAATATGGTGAACATACATAAGACATAACGGGTTACTTGACGTGTTTGGCTAGCTTGAGCGCACAACAAGTTGAACGATATGAAGCGCAGAAGCACTTCGTGAGGCCAACCACTATCGCCAACCGAAGTACGACTCGGGTTCGTCAAACACATCTTTCGTGGCGACATGAATCTCAACCATGATCTTAAGTCAGGTACCGAATGTCTGGACTATCGACATAGTCCCAATCTCAATCAATCCTTACTCATAGCATGTGGTGTAAAGCATAATAAGCAAAGTAATTCAAGCATGTTAACAAGCATGTCATAAAGCATGTTATAAAACATGTTACAAAGCATGTTATAAAGCATATCATAGAGCACTATACCAATAGAGATACAAACACATATTTTTTATAAGTAAGTGATTAGAGTAAACAACCACATGGAGGAAATCATACATGTCTCTAAGGTAGTTGAGAATCCCATCTCAACACCTACCTAAGGCACTAACATCTAAGCACTTACTCTCACAAGCATTTTCACAAACACTTAGAGTACACTATTTCAACATACATGATGTATGTTAGTAAAATATGCATTAGGGCTATCCTTTCGCCAAGCGAGTATTTTATCAGTGTATATCATATTCATACAGCGAATAATCATGACAAATACATGTCCAAAATTTATACGTATACGGTATTTTCTAGAATACACAATTTCAACATACATAGTGTATATAAGCAAACATGTATTATGGTGATTCCTTTCGCCATATAAGTATTTTATCCATATACCATATATTCATACAACAAATAATCATGCCAAACACATTTCCAAAATTTGTACGTATACGGTATTTCTACGTATACCTAGAGTATGTAAAATTTCATATTCTACATCTTTAATCGAAACAGGAAACAGAAAACACTTTGTACATGTGCAATTACATGCAGATCATGAATCTATCATTATCTGACATTGAAAGCATTGAAAACCGTAACCTATACACCTAAAGTCCTCACCTTATACCTTAGGATTGCAACGAATCAGCTAGGTTCGTTAGGCTTCCGTATTCGACAGTTTTATATCCTAAAGAGTGAAACCGGTTAGCTATTTCATAACCTATAACCTTCACACCCCAAAACAGATTTAGGGTTAGGGTTTCTTACCTTAAAACGGAGTCAGTATCGCTGGGAAAGCGACAAGAAAGGGGTGGTGCAGCCCGTGTGGTGACTGTAAACAGTATCAGGGAGATTCTCCCACAACTCTCTAGCTTTCTCTCTTTTACTCTCTTCTTACTTAGGGCTTGTCCCAAATTCGTATGGTTGTGAGAGAGGGTGATCTAAGGTCCTTATATAGCCTAAAAACTCTCTAAAATAAACTTAAGTTCAAGGTATACTTATGTTATAGCCAAAACGGCATTGTTTCAGCTCAACGGAGGACTTCTGGCAGGCCTCCTTGAGCCAAAAGTCAGACTTAAGCTCACCTATCCTAGATCTAGGTGAAGTTAAGTTTTCATTCCAGTAGGGTTTCCAGATCACTCGTGGCGGACCAGTTTTAGTTCAACGGTCAGCGGACTTCGATCAGAAATTCCAAGTACATGTAAATGTTTATGAAATTTTTCCTGATCCGAGGGTGTATTTGGGTCAGATTCTGACGGTCTGGTTGCTTATAAAATGTTTTCAAGCGACACGTGTCAGATCACTATTCAAGATATTTATTTTGTAAAGAAATTTAGGGTTTTCACACTCTCTCGCTCCAGACTCGAGCGAACAGCCGTGGAACACTGTCTGTACTTGATTTCTGAGATGGTTGTCAAGCCCAGCGAGGCAGTCCTAATTCCTTAACTTCGTATTATTCAGACTCCCGATGTGTAGTCTAGACCTGATACGGAGTTTCAATTTGTTCTCTAGAGCAGTCGGGTAATGAGTTTGATCCTAGACTTTAGGGTAACCTAGCGTCAATGATTCTACAAGTTTTGGGTCTTGCAGATCGTATTTAAAGCGATTCCAACGGATTTCATGGTTAAACTAGTTTAGCACTTAGTTAACTTTGTCAAATTTCTAAAGGATTTAATCCTAAGTGATTTCTGGTCGAGGTGGTACTCGAGCCATTATACGAAAAATTTTCAAGTCGTTACAGTGAGATTAAGCCAAAACAGCATATCATACTCCAGAGACAAGTGAGATATCAAGCGGAAGACTGTGATATATAAATAAAATATATAAACTGTGGTGAGTCTCCAGAGTGTGATAATGTTACCAAGTTAATTCATTACAAGTACAATTTCAAATTATACCAAGTGGTGTAAGGTCATCTAGTCAATATCCCAGAAAGCCCCGTCGATCAGGACACGGCTCACAGGAATCCGTCTGAAACTGCATAAAGGAGGAATCCTTCTCATCCTCATAAGAGTCCGGCTCCGCTTTGCAGCATCGCCATCATCTGAAACTCAAACAAGTCTGGTTGGTGTGTACAACACCGTCCCGTAACGTGGGAGTAAGTGATCAACTCAGTGGAACAATAAAGCATAGGTTAACATGTTATCAATTCAGTCAAGCAGTAATGATAAAGCAGTACAATCAAACACTACTAACTACTCTTATTAATGCAAGTATGAATGTAGTCTTGATGCATGCCCTCACCGCATACTCCCTCATGCGACACCATCTTACGTTCGCGGCATGCTTTCATTCCTTAGTGCTCCACATCTTCCAAGCACATGCAATGCGATGATGAGCATGATTGCCGAGTTGTTATTAGTCCATTTCAAACAACAGTATTGGAAAACTAAGGTACCTCCCTTGTATCATTCCCAAACATGATCCATTTTAGGGTCGTCAGTCCTAGTTAATCTCATACGATGGTGTATTTCTAGGTCACTGCAAGGGCTGTCAGGTTGTTACACGGAACTGTTACACCACTCCCCTACCACCCTTTTAACGGTTCATCACTAATTTGATACAGGCCTAGTTTATACTCTATTCACCGCGGTAAAACTCGTCGCCTCACCGTAAATTCAGAGTATGCTCGAGGTCACTACAAAGGGCTCGTCACTAATCAGTATAGGCTGACAGCTCGAATATAGTGTCCCATACCACCATAATCGGCTCACGAGTCTGGTTGCTCAATGGACACTATGGGGAGGCACGTGGCCCCAGCGTAGGCCGACAGCTCGACCACGGTGTCCCATACCACCATGCCCGGCTCATGAGTCTTAGCGGATCGAGGTACCATGGTTAACGGGATTTCACTAGTAAGTTTGGTACCCTAGGTTCAAGCAGTAGCGTCCAAACATGGTGAATATACATTAGACATATCGAGTTACTTGATGAGCCTGAGTAGCTCGAGCGCACAATCAACTGAACGACATGAAGTGCATAAGTACTTCGCGTGGCCTAACCACTGTCGCCAACCGAAGTATGACTCGGGTTCGTCAGACACATCCTACGTGGCGAATGAATCTCAGCCACGAATTCAATCCCGTTACCGATTGCCTGGACTTAATCATAGCCCCAAACACAAACAATCCATGACTAGAAGCATGTAGAGTAAAGCAGAATAAACAAAATAATTCAAGCATGTTGACAAGCATGTCATAAAACATGTAATAAAGCACAATATAAATAGGAAATACAAACACCTATATTTCATAAGTAAGCGGTTAAATTAAAGTAACCAGTTAAATTAAACAAGCAGCATGGAGGAAATCATATACATCTCTAAGGTAGCTGAGAATCGTATCTCAACACCCTTATACATTACAATTTACTAACTACTACTCATTCAGACATTTCAACAAACACTTTAAACTACATACATCAACATACATGACGTATGTTGATCACATAGGTATAAGGTCAAATCCTTTCACTAGGGAGTTGCCCTAATTATAACATGCGTGCACCCACGACGGATAGTCATGGCAAGCAAGAATCCAAGTTCCATGTTCATTCAGTCATTTCCATAAACACTTGGGCTACACGTTTTAACATATATAGTGTATATTGGTCGTGGCGTGATTTAGGGCAAATCCTTTCGTCAAAGGGGTGTCGCCTATACAACAATCATGTATCCATGACAATCAGTCATGGCGAGCATGAATGCGAATTCTATATTCATTCGGTCATTTTCACAAACACTTAGAATACACTATTTTAACATACATAGTGTATATTAGCTAAAACATGTATTAGGGAGAACCCTCTCGCCAAGTAAGTGTTATACACATATATAATATGTTCATACAGCAAATAATCATGGCAAACACATTTCCAAAATTTATATGTATATGGTACTTTCGACAAATACCTAGAATACACAAAATTTCATACTCTTCGTATTTAATCGAAACGGAAAACAGACAGCACTTTGTACATGTTCAATTGCATACAGATCATGAATCTATTATTATCTTACATTGAAAGCATTGAAAACCATAACCTATACACCTAAAGTCCGCACCTTTTGTCATAGAATCGGAAAGAACTCGATAGATTTGCTAGGCTTTCGTATACGCCAGTTTAGCAACCTATAGAACGAAATAGGTTAGCTATTTCATAACCTACAACTATCAAAACCCCAAAACAGATTAGGGTTAGGGTTTCTTACCTAGAAACGAAGTCGAAATCACCGGGAAAGCGATTAGAACGGAGTGGTTGAACACGTATAGCAGCAGGGAAGCATGACAGGGAGTTGCTCCCACAACTCCCACACTTTCTCTCTCTTTTCTCTCTCTTTTCTAGGGTTTTTTTCTCAAATTCGTATGGCTGAATGAGAGAGGGTTTTAAGGTCCTTATATAGCCTAAAAAGTCACCAAAATAGACTTAAGGTCAAGGTATACTTAGGTTATAGCCAAAGTGAGCCTGTTCCAGCTTAACGGAGCACTTCTGGCGGCCCCCCTTGAGTCAAAGGTCGGACTTAAGCTCATAGACATTGGATCTAGGTTTAGTTAAGTTTTCGTTCCGGTCAGATTTCCAGATCGCACGTGGCGGACCAGTTTCAGTTCAACGGTCAGTGGATCTCGATCGGAGATTCCGACTACATGGATATGTTTGGGGAAATATCCTTGATCCGAGGATGTAATTTGGGTTGATTTTGACGGTTAGGTTGTTCAATACTGAACCGCAAGTGTCACATGCCAGATTTCATAAATCCTTATTTATTTTGGAATTATTTTCATGTTTCTCACACTCTTTGCTCTTGGCTCAAGCGAATAGCGCTGCGACACGATCTAGATTTGATTTTCGAGATGGTTGTCAAGCCCAGCAAGGCGGTCCTAGTTCCTTAACTTCGTGTTAATCGGACTTCCGACGTGTGGTCCAGATCTGATACGGAGTTTCGAGATGCTCCCGAGATCAGCCGGGTAATGAGATTGATCCTAGATTTTAGGGTAACCTACCGTCAATGATTCTACAAGTTTTGGGTCTTACAGATCGTATTTAAAGTGATTGGTGCTAATTTCACAGGTACTCTAGTTTAGCACTAGCTAATTCTCGCCTAATTTCTAAAGGATTTAGTCCTGAGTAATTTCTGTCTGAGATGGTACCTGGGCCTTTGTAGTTTGTATATAAAGTGATCCAAGTTATAATACTTAGCTAGTTTAAGATAGTATCTAGGGTGAAAGTAC
Source organism: Magnolia officinalis (assembly GCA_021015155.1). Lineage (NCBI taxonomy): Eukaryota > Viridiplantae > Streptophyta > Magnoliopsida > Magnoliales > Magnoliaceae > Magnolia > Magnolia officinalis. Next base: position 27,001,035 of record JAJHSJ010000010.1, on the reverse strand, counting down.
TTAGAAAAATTGAAAGAACAAAGTGGTGAAAGGTGGGATTTGTGAAGGAAATGGGTTCAAAAGCGGTTTTAGACTTTGGGATTGAGTTCTGACAAGTTAATCAGGTGTTAGGATCGACCCATTGCCTAAGGACATCTAATTCCGGGTTGGCAAAAATCCGGGATGTTACAATCTACCCCCCTTAAAACAAAATTTTGTCCCCGAAATTGCCTTAAGGGTAATAAGGAAAGATTTAATTATTTCTTTGCCTAAGTTTTATTGATTTCGAGTTTCTACGCGTGGTACGGTATATACTATCCTAGTTCATTTTAGTCTACCCCCCTTAAAACATATTTCTTTATCCATTTCTCATACCCTGATAGTTTTCTTCAATTTTTTTCTTTACCTGTTTGGAGTCTTGATGACAATTCCCAACAATTTAAAGTAAGATAGCTGTTTTCAATGTTTGACCAACACGAAGAGACGTTTATAGTGGGCTTGATCCCGATACATCGATCATCTACCGGGCCAGGGTAGAAAGCTCACTGTATCCCTTCCTAATCCTGGTGGCTCCTGGTCTTCTGCTCGTCAACAGTGAGTCCATTGGTAGTCGCTCAGGATTGAGAATTGGGTCAAGCTGCGAATGCTTCGCAGTTGTATATTTCAGTAACTCCGTAGACCGATCACTCTAAAAACCAGCTGAGTACATGCATTTCCTGCTGCAATGTATTCGTCCTCAGCAGTTGAGAGAGATATAGAACTTTGCTTCTTGTTAAACCAAGAAACCAAACAGTTTCCAATGTAAAAATAACCACCGCTGATTGATTTTCTGTCATCTATATTTCCTGCCCAATCAGCATCCGAATACCCAGCCAATTGAACAGTAGAATCATAGGGATACCAGAGACCCAGATTAACTGAACTTGCAACATATCGAATAATTCTCTTGACAGCAGTTAAATGAGATTCTTTAGTATTAGACTGATATCTAGCGCAAATTCCAACACTTAAAGCAATATCAAGTCTACTTGCAGTTAAGTAAAGTAGGCTACCTATCATGCTATGATACTATTTAAGATCTACATCTTTACCTGTAGAGTCTTTTGAGAGTCTTAGAGTTGTACTCATAGGAGTATCAAAATTCTTACCATTTTCAAATCTGAACCTCTTAATCAAGTTCAATGAATATTTAGTTTGTGAAATAAAAATTCCATCAGATTGTTGTTTTACTTGCAACCCCAAAAAATAATTTAATTCACCAACCATGCTCATTTCGAATTTAGATTTCATTAGATCTGCAAACTCAACAGTCATGTTAGTACAAGTTGATCCATAAATTATATCATCAACATAGATTTGAACCATTAAGATATCATCGTTATGTTTCTTAACAAAGAGCGTTTTATCGACACTACCCATCTGAAAATTGTGACTTAGTAAAAACTTAGTCAATTTTTCATACCATGCTCTAGGAGCTTGTTTTAGACCATAAAGAGCCTTTTTAAGGCGGTATACATGATTAGTAAGCTTAGGGTCTTCAAACCCAGTCGATTGTTCAACATATACCTCTTCATGTAAGTCGCCATTCAAAAATGCACTCTTCACATCCATTTGAAAAATTCTAACTTTCTAAAACATGCAATAGATATAAAAAGTCTGATTGACTCAAGGCAAGCAACTGGGGCAAAAGTTTCATCATAATCAATCCCTTCAATTTGTGTGTACCCTTGCACAACCAGTCTTGCCTTGTTTCGAATGATATTTCCCAATTCATCAGACTTATTTTTGAAAATCTATTCTGTTCCAATAATGTGTTTATCTTTAGGTCTAGGAATAAGATACCAGACATCATTTCGGACAAACTGATTAAGTTCTTCCTGCATCGCTAATATCCAGTTTTCATCAGAAAGTGTTTCTTTTACCCCAACCGGTTCTATCTGGGATGTAAAGCATACATAGTTATATATGTCTTCTAATTGTCTACGAGTGCACACACCAGTGAGAGGGTTTCCAAGAATTTGATCAGTTGGATGATCTTTAATAGTCCTTAATTCAGAATTAGTTTCACTTGATGAAGTATCTGGTTTTTCAAATATAAGAGCTTCATCATTATCTGAACTAGGGGCAGGAGTATTCAAGTGATCGTCAATTACAACATTTATTGACTCTTGAATCGCATCGGTCTTGTTGTTCAGAACACGATATGCACGACTGTTTAAAGAGTATCCTAAAAAGATCCCTTCATCACTTTTAGTGTCGAACTTTCCCAAATTTTCGCAGTCACGTAAAATATAGCACTTGCTGCCAAAAACTCGAAAGTATTTGACAGTAGGCTTTTTCTCAAACCACATTTCATAAGCCGTTTTATTATTAGATTTGCAAATATAAACACGGTTGATAATGTAGCAAGCGGTATTCACTGCTTCAGCCCATAAATTTCTAGGGAGCTTCATGCTATTCAACATAACATTTCTCATTTCTTGGAGCACTCTATTTTTCCTTTCCACAATACCATTTTGTTGTGGAGTTTTGAGTGCAGAGAATTCATGTGATATTCCCTGATCACTACAGAGTTTCTCAAAACCGCTATTTTCAAACTCGGATCCATGATCACTTCGAATCTTACTGACTTGAGAACATTTTTCAGTTTGGATCCATTTGATAATTTTTTTCACTTCATCAAGAGTTTCTATATTGTCTCTCAAAAATGAAACCCAAGTGTATCTTGTATAATCATCTACGATGACCAAGATGTATTTTTTGCCTCCTCGACTTTCCGTTCTGGTTGGTCCTATAAGATCCATGTGGAGAAGCTCGAGTGGTCTAGATGTGGTATTGGAGTTTACCTTTTTATGAGAGCTCCTAGTTTGTTTACTATATTAGCATTCACCACATATTTTGTCTACTTTTTGCACTTTAAGTATGCCTCTAATAAGTTTTCCTTTGCTCAATTTGTATAAATTTTGGTAGTGTACATGTCCAAGGCATTTATGCCATAATTCTGTCTCATCAATATGGACCATGTAACACGTTTGATTAGATGAGCTACCGTTGCTTACTATATAGCAATTTTCAAAAGTTTTGCGACCAGTTAATATTACTGAACCCTTTTTATCTATAATCTCACAACCTTGATTAGAAAATTTAAAACTATGGTTGTTGTTGCATATTTGAGATATGCTTAACAGGTTGTGTTTTAGTCCCTCAACATATAAAACATTCTTAAATAAGGGAAGATTATAAAGTTGAACCGTACCTTGGCCAATAATCTTGCAGTTGCTACCATCATCAAATGTGACTAACCCATCAGTCATATCTTTTAGATCGATTAATAAAGCCTTGTCACCTGTCATGTGCCTGGAACATCCACTGTCTAGGTACCATTTTGAATGGCTTGTTTCTTTGAAAGCAGTGTGGGCAACCATGCAGGCAACTTTAGGAACCCATTTCAAAACTGTTTTGGGTTTAGGAACATAGTTGGTCTTCTTTTGTCTGATGTTGTAAGAATGATCTACTGAGTTAGATTTTAAGAGCTCTTTAAGTAAATCAACTATTTTTTCAGCAAGAGGATTTCTGATCTGATTTTTAAAATAGTTGCTTTTAGGTTTTTGAAAAGTTTGTGTATTTTTAGAAAAAATTTGACAAGTACCTTTTCCTTTTTAAGTTGGAAGCTTCTCCTTTCACAAAGTTGGGAGGAGTATTCTTCTGTTTAGGAGATGTATTTTTATCATAGCCCAACCCGGATCGATTGCCACATTTTCTTGATCTGGATAATAATTTTTCTAACTTTGGATCACCTTGGGCATATCTCCATGTATCCTTCAAACTCAGAAGAGAAGATACTTCATTTTTAAGTTTCTCATTTTCAGATTTCAAATCATCAATCAGGGAGGTTTTGAATTCCAAATCATATTTTGATTTTTCGAAACAATCTGAAATTTGCGATTTTTCTAAAACAAGAGTTTCAAAACATTCTTTGAGTTTAGAAAACTTTTCTTTTTGAAGTTTAAGTTTGACAGCAATTTTACAACTTTCCTTATATAAGGCATTATAAGCATCTTGAAGATCTTCTTCATTTTCATGATCACTATTCAAATTTTCTTCACTTGTTAAGTCATCGTGATCTGAAAAAGTAAACTTGGCTAGAGTCATGAGGGCCTTAACTTCATTGCCCGACTCGGTTTCAGAATCTTCTGATTCAGAAGAGGCTTCAGAATCAGACGATTCATCCCAAGTAGCTAACATACCCTTCCTTTTGGGTCTGTCCTTTTTAGGACATTTGTTTGCTAGATGCCCATACTCTTGGCAGTTGTAACACTGATTGTCTTTCAAAGACTTCCAAGTTTTGGACTTAGGTTTAGATCGTTTCTTTTCATTTGTCTTTTGAAAATTGATCCTTTTCTTACTTTTGAAAATCTTATAGAACTTTTTCGCTAAAAGAGCCATATCATCTTCAAAATTTTCTAAATCTGAGTTTTCTTCAGACACATTTTTTGGAAGATTTCAAAGCTATAGATTTACCTTTAGGAGTTTTAAAGTTTAACTTATAGGATTGTAAAGAACCAACTAGTTCTTCTACCCTCATATTATCTGTATCACGAAGTTCCTAGATCGCGGTTACTTTAGAGTTGAACCGTTTAGGAAGAGAGTGTAGTATCTTTGCACACACTTTACTTTCTGGGATTTTATCACCAAGACGCCACATTGAGTTTACAATGTCATTTAATCTTGTGTAAAAGTCCATAAACATTTCATTTTCCTCCATATGAATCTCTTCAAATTTGGTTGTGAGGAGTTGGCCTTTAGATTTTTTGACAATTGATGTACCCTCGTGTGTCATTTCTAATATATCTCAGGCTTGCTTTGCAATATCACAGGATATGATTCTTTTGAACTCATCCGGTGATAGTGCGCAAGTGATTGTATTTAGTACTTTTGCATTGGCATTACTCTCACTTTTCTGAAGTGTGGACCAAGAAGTATAAGGTGTTATTCTCATTGATTTTGATCCATTGATACCAGTAACTTCAATGGTAGGAGGGCTCCATTCAGTCACTGTGGCTTGCCACACACTCTCATCCATTGATTTGAGGAAGATCCTCATTCGGGCTTTCCAATAGGCATAGTTGGAGCCATCAAAGGGTGGAGGCCTAGTGACTGATAGGCTATCAAAATTTGACATTTTATTTATATAGCTTAGATCGTTGGCTCAGGAAACAAATCCAAATAAAAAGCAATAAGAACGAGCTATTAGGCTCTGATACCACTTGAAATGGCCAAGCTATATGTCCTAGAGGGGGGAGGGGGTGAATAGGACTATGCCAAATTAAAATAAAATCAGCGGAATAAAGATAAACAGATAGCCTTACAGTATAAATCAATTCACAATGCAGAAATCAAATCAATCTCAATAAATAAGTATTGAGAGGTTGATAGAAATTCAGTTCTAAGGACAACCTTACACCATAATAAACAAGGGCTTATGGTAGGACAACCTTATTTCTAGAACGTCTTTTGAATCAATAACTCAATCTGAATAGAAATAACCAAATAACAAGGAATTGAAATAAAGTGCAGAAATAAAGATCTAACTTATTACAACAATCCCACACTTGCTTGAAATGTAAATTGTTACAACATTCACATCCACACGTACATTCCACATAATTGAATGATAAGTGATATGAAAATTAAGCAAGCATTCAATCCACAAGCCAAAGAATTATAGTGGTTCGCCTGTGTGTACACCAACTGTCTTTCAACAGCCACACAGAATGCTACTCCACTCCTAATATCCTCATACAGGGGATATTAGCATTTACTATCAAATAGGTTTTTACAATTGTGTCTTTTTAACTTGGGCTTACACAATTCAAAAACCAACACTTATGAGTTTTCTGGCTCTCCTCAGATAACCACACAAATTGAGATTTTTCTGGCGAATCTCAAACAAAAACCAAAACAGAATGGAATTTACAAAATTGTAAAGTACCTGAATTTGTCCTTTTCGTAGTAGCACGGTAGAACCAATCGGAGTAGATGTTCGAATATAGAAGTTCAATGTCCACTACTCACTTTTAATATGGTTCTAAGTTCTAATTGATTTTAGATTTAAACCAGTTGGGCATAACTATATTTGATTTTGATTCCAAGAAGAAGGAATACAACAATTCCTCTTTTCAAATGAGATTGGAATACAGGAACAAAATCAAATTAAATAAGCTAGCAAAAAGAGAAAGCAATTATGCACAAAATAGCTTAAAAACAAACATAAACTTATCTCAGAGTGGAGTCTTGAATTCACTTGATCTTCAATAAAAAACTCTGAAATTTGTGTGCTATTTATACCTGCAGAAATTTGTCTTCGATTGGTCCTAGGGTCACTACGACTGGTCCAAGAATAAACTGATTTTTGAATTTTTGAGCTCGATCGAATCAGACCGTTGTATGACCAGTCATAGGCAGTCCACGACTGGTCGAAGGTAGTCCATGACTGGTCGTGACCTCTCTGCGACTAGTCGTGCAACACTTGATTTAGTTGCTAGAGTTTGAGTCGTAGCTTTACGACTGGTCGAAGGTCAAGTCGAGACCATCCCACAACCGGTCGAGCAAACTTCAGGACTGGTCGAAGCCGAACCAGAAAATTTGATAAAATACAACAATTTTAGGACTGGTCCTGGAACTTCTTAGACTGGTCGAACCAGTGCTAGGACTGCTCGAACAAGGTTAGGACTGGTCTTAGAATAGATCAAAACCAATTAATAATATTCAAATGAATTATGTATCCAAAGTGACCTACCCTAAGGTCAATCTAATGGTCTATCAAATCTGGAACATGAAGTATGGACATTAAACACTTCATTTGCTTCAACTTTGATCATTATGAAGCTTGAGTTCTTCTTGATGTAGCTTGACTACTTCACAAGCTTTAATGGCACTTTAAGTTGCACTTGAGTCCCATACTTATATTTGAATCTTGAACTTCCACTTGCACTTTGAACTTGAGTCTTGACCCTGAGCTCTTATTCAATACTTCTACATTGTAGCTTGAACTATCATAAAGCTTGAAGAATTCTTTGAACTAGTCTTCAAGTGTTGACGTGGTGTTTCGAACTAGTCTTCAAGTGTTGACGTGGTGTCTCGAACAGTTTTATCAAGATATAAACACAAGACATAGGAAGAAGTTTCGACACACAAAATTTGACAATCAAAGAGGAATCAAATCATAGCACTTACAGGGCCCACAACTTGATTTGGGTCCCGTTTATGGATTTCCCGCTGATCCTTTGGTGTGGTTAAAATGGTCCCAGGGGTCTTGTGTGAGGCCTTTATCATGTATTGCTAATCGAATACTAATATTAATATTAATTTTATAACTATCTGTAACGACCCGTAAATTTCCGTACGTTGGCTCGAGTACCACCTCGACCAGAAATCAATTAGGATTAAATCCTTTAGAAATTTAACAAAGTTAACTAAGTGCTAAACTCGATTAGCCATGAAATCCGTTGGGATCGCTTTAAATACGATTTGTAAGACCCAAAACTTGCAAATTCAGTGACTCTTGGTTACCCTAAAGTTTAGAACCAAACTCATTACCCGGCTGCTCTCGGGAATGAAATGAAACTTCGTATTGGGTCTAGACCGCACATCGGAAGTCCGATTAACACGAAGTTAAGGAACTAGGACCGCCTCACTAGGCTTGACAATCATCTTGAAAATCAGGTCCAATCGATGTCCCACAACCATTCGTTTGGATCCGGAGCGAGGGAGTGTGAAAAACACTATTCCCTTTACAAAATAAATATCTGGAATAGTGATCTGGCACCATTCGCTTGCGCATCAGTATTAAGCAACCAGACTTTCAGAATCAGACCAAATTACACCCTCGGATCAGGAAAAATTTCAGGAACATTTACATGTACTTGAAATTTCTGATCGTGGCCCACTGACCGTTGAACTGAAAGTGGTCCGCCACGTGCGATCTGGGAATCCGATCGAGTCGAAAACGTAATCCCACGTAGATCCATGTGTGGAGAGCTTAAGTCTGACGTTTGGCTCAAGGAGGGCCACCAGAACCCCTCTTTTGAGCTGGAAAAGTGACGAAATACCTATATTAGCAGCAACCCTTGAACCTGAGTCTATTTTGGAGAGGTTTTAGGCTATAAAAGGAGCTTAGAACAGCCCCTCTCACAACCATACGAATTTGGGATAAAACCCTAGAGAGAGAGTGAGAAAAGGGAGAGAAAGGCTTGAGATTTGTGGGAGTGCTTCCTCCTGCTGCTTTCAATCATCGCACGGCCTACACCGCCTCCTTCTAGGCGCTTTCCCGGCGGTATCCACTTCGTTTTAAGGTGAGAAACCCTAACCCTAGCTCTGATTTGAAGTGTATAGGCTATAGATTACGAAATGGCTAACCGATTCCGCTCTTTAGGCAAGAAAACTCCCGAATACGGAAGCTCACCAAACTTTACAGATCCGTTAAGATTCTAAGGGCAAAGGTGAGGACTTTAGGTGTATAGGTTACGGTTTTCAACGCTTTCAATGTCAGATAATGATAGATTCATGATCTGCATGCAATTGCACATGTACAAAGTGCTTTCCGTTTCCTGTTTCGATTAATGTTGTAGAATATGGAATTTCACATACTCTAGGTATACGTAGAAATACAGTATACGTATTTTTTTGGAAAAATGTTTGACATGTTTATTTAATGTATGATTATATGATATATGGATAAAATACTAGTTTGGCGAAAGGAATCGCCGAAATACATGTTCGCTTGTAAATACCAAGTATGTTGAAATTGTGTATTCTAGAAATACCACATATGTGTAAATTTTGGAAACGCAATTGTAATGATTATTTGCTGTATGATTATGGTATACATGGATAAAATACTCACTTGGCAAAAGGATAGCCCTAATACATATTTTGCTAACATACGTCATTTATGTTGGAATTGCGTACTCTAAGTGTTTGTGTAAATGCTTGTGTGTGTAAATGCTTGAGTGTTAGTGCCTTAGAGAGGTGCTGACATGGAATTCCCGACTACCTTAGAGACATGTAGGATACCCTCCATGTGGTGGTTCGCTATAACCACTCACTTGTGATGTGTATGTAATTGTATCCTTATTTGTATAGTACTCTACAACATGCTTTACTTTGTGCTTTACAACATGCTTTACTTCATGCTTTATAACATGCCTTATGACATGCCTGTTAACATGCTTGTATTACTTTGTTTATCATGCTTTACTCCACATGCTATGAATGAAGATTGATTGAGTTTGGGACTATGCCCATAGTCCAGACATTCGGTATCAGACTTGAGGTTGTGGCTGAGATTCATGTCGCCACAAGGGGTGTGTCTGACGAACCCAAGTTGTACTCCAGTTGGCGATAGTGGTTGGCCACACGGAGTGCTTTTGCGCTCCATATCGCCTAACTTGTTGTGCGCTCGAGCTAGTCTGACTCGTCAAGTAAACCGATATGTTGAATGTGTGTTCACCATGTTTGGTCGCTACTGCTTGAACCTAGGGTACCAAACTTACCAGTGGCGATCCCATTAACCATGGTACCTCGATCCGCTAAGACTCATGAGCCGGATATAGTGGTATGGGACACCGTGGCCGATCTGTCGGCCTATGCTGGGGCCAAGTGCCTCCCCATAGTGACCATTGAGCAACCTAAACTCGTGAGCCGAATACGGTGGTATGGGACACTGTATTCGAGCTGTCGGTACTTACGGCGAGAGCCGAGTACGGTGAGACCTGTACTCGTGCTGACAGGCGATGAGTCCTCCGTAGTATCTTCGAGTATACTCCAAGGGTCTGTGATTGGCGACGAGTCTTTCACAGCAACTAGAGTATGAGTTGAGTCGAGTACGGTGAGACCTGTACTCGAGCTGACGGCTAGTGATTGAGCCGAGTACGGTGAGACTTGTACTCGAGCTGACGGCCAGCATTTGAGCCGCATACGGTGAGATCTGTATCCGCGCTGACGGGTGACGAGCCCTTTGTGATGCCTTCGTTATGCCTCTCAAAGCATAATATCGTATGAGATTAACTAGGATTGACGACCCTAGAATGGATCATGTTTGGGAATGATACAAGGGAGGTACCTTAGTTTCCCAATACTGCTGTTTGAAATGGACTAATAATAACTCGGTAATCATGATCATCATCGCACCGCATGTGCTTAGTAGATGTGGCGCACTGAGGGAGTTAAGCATTCGCGAACGTAAGATTATGTCGCATGAGGGGTTGGCAAGGGAAGGGCATACAGCATCATGTCATTTCATTCTCGCACTTAATAAGAGTAGTTAGAATTGTTTGATTTGTACTGCTTTATCATTACTGCTTGATTGAATTGATAACATGTTAACCTATGCTTTATTGTTCCACTGAGTTAGCTACTCACTCCCACGTTACGGGACGGTGTTTGCAACACCAACCAGACTCTATCGCAGGTATAGATGGCGCGACGGTTCAGGAGCCGGAGCCCGATTTCGACGAGGACCAGGATGAGTTCTCGTTTATGCAGTATTCGGACGGCTTTGCTTAGGCCGATAGCATCGCAGGGATTACAGGACACATCTTTAGATTGTATTTTGATTTTTGACTCTAAAAACAGTACATGTATATGGGTACTGAGTTAGCGATCATACTCTGATGTTCATAAAAATTTTTTGTTTCCTTACATACTTTAAATATACAATTTCAGTCTTCCGCTTGCCTTTATACAATTGAACTGGAGTATGAATTACTGTTTTGGTATAATCTCATTCATGTTTATTGCTCTAACTCAGACAACATCTAACCATCATTGTATATGTTGCATAAGTGATGCGTTGGAACTAGAGAGTTGAGGTCATACTCGACCCCCGAATTTCAGGGCGTTACATTATCATTGTTTTATCTTAATAACAATTACATTAATTAATAAGTAAGGATGAAATTTGTTATATATAACTTAGGTTATCTTAGATTGTCAATATATTTAATTTATATGAATATCAGTGAGAAAGAACAAAGGTTAATATGCATTATTTAGATGTTATTTGTACAATTGTATACGTCTTAAGTTTTAGTTTTAAATATAATGTTGGAGCGTTTGAAATGTGTCATTTATCATACCTATATATGTAAGATGTGGGCTACTCATTGTGTATCATTTAGCTGCATACCCTTATGTTAGGGTTACTTGCATTATGGTGAGTTACAACTCATGAACCTCTAATTACCAAATCATGATTTGTTGAGCGTTCCAACACTCTAGTGATTGGATTGACTATTATTTAATTATCAACAACCTTTGAGATTCTAAGGAATGTCTACGCATGATAAGGGAGTTGGATGTGAAACTAGACAACTTGATCTATGCTTTTAAATGATGGATCGCCATATGAGACGTTGTAAACCTGGTGAACGGTGAATTTCATGACTCAAGGTTGTATGTCCGTAATTTGGTTAGATTCGTCCATCAGTGGAGTTGGGTTTAGACTAAGATGAACGTGAATGTTTACTTAAGCCAGGCTTGTGTTTTTGCTAACTTTGGTTATACCGTAACACCCAAGTACTGGAAAGTACAGGGTGTTACAGGTTTGATCCCCGACAACGGCGCCAAAAACTTGTTCACAACCCCAAGTGTAGGGTCGCGATGTATTCATAATCTTGGTAAGACCGAGGTCGAATCCATAGGGACTAAACTCGTGTGTATTCTGAACGTAACTACAAGTAGAACTAAATAAAGATATGAATCTAAATCTGAAGTAATTGAGAGAGTAATTTTGAATAATGTAATTTAAACTTGTAAATTTAAAGGTGGGGATATTCACAAACCCAAGTGTAGGGTCACGATGTAGTAATAATCTCGGTAAGACCAAGGTCGAATCCACAGGGACTGAACCTTGTGCGTAGTCTAAAAGTAACTAGAACTAGAACTAGAAGAAGATGTAATCTAAATCGAGAGAATTTAAGAGAATAATTGTGAATTATTAAACTAAAACTTGTAAAATTCAAAGGTGGGAAAACTAGGGTTTCCAAGGATCCACTGTAGAGATCAAGGAGATCTATGCTTGATTTATAAACCCAAATAGATTTAGAGTCCAATCTTCATCCAATTGGAAGATATTTCATTAAAATTCAATTCTGAACTTCCATTGATCTAGTTTTCAATGAATGATAGGTATGAGAACTAGAAGTGATTCCATCACAAAACCATGCCCATGAGACAAAGCAAACAATGGAATTTAACCAATCCACAACCAATCTAAGAGAATTATGAACGTTAGGAAGGGTTCAATCATCTAACCATGTTCATGAGACGATGGTGAACAACGGGATTCCGACGTTCATAACCTCGATACATGCATAAAATATACTCAAAGCTATCGCAGATCTATTGTAATTCAAGTCACAATAAACCATTAAAAACTATGAATATTCCTTATAATCAAACCAAAATCAAAGAGATTTCAACTTAACATGAATCCAAGCATAAAAAACACCCCATCACGCTATAAGCTTCACCTCTTAGCCCTAGCTAAGAGGTTTAGCCAATCACAGACATGATTAAACTAAATCTCTTAAAAAACATTAAAGGAAAACTAAAGAAGAAGGAAGAAGGAAAACTAATAAACATGATTAAACTAAATCTCTTTAGCTGCCGGCTGTCCACTCTCTTTCTCTCTCGTCCTCCACGTCAGATGATGCCTTTATGTCCTTCTCTCCCTCTCTTTTATAGACAGAAGGTAGGGCGGTGGCGCGTGCATAACCTTACGCAGCAACAAATTGAAAATGTCTTGTGCGTAAGAAAACGCAAACTGTCTTACGTTTGGATGAGAGTTTTGGCAAGAAGATTGTCCCAAAAACTAATTTGGCTCCATGGTTGGGGTCAAGACCCCTTTCCAAGCTTTTGAACGGTCCGGATCATGTATCCGGACGTGATCTTGATCATGTAACTGGCCCACAGCGTCTGAACGCTGCTGCGCACGTTCTTGTGCATGGGAGTTGAACTGAGATGTTCAGAGGGCCCCTAGTCGACGTTAAAGGAGAAATTCAATCCATACATTAAACTCGTGGTGAGATTTCAGTCAGGAATGGACAATTTTTCTTGAGTTTGGTGCACCCCAAGGGATCAAATTTTCTTGTCGTTCATCCTGCATTTGAAGTAGTCATCTTATGATTGCGTGCATGGTTGTAGATGGACTCCATGGTTATGGTCGGCCCCACCATCCGGTTCGAGTGGACGGTCCGGATCAACCATCGGGATGATGGTGGTGGGCCACTCATCATCTTAGTGTCCCAGCGTGCGGACGCTGGACATGAATCCGGGCAGGAGTCAGTCAAAGTCGGTTTGACCCGACTTAACCTCCAGTGCACACGCACACCACTCAAGGTGGGGTCCACAATGATGTTTTGAGAAATCTACTCCATTCATCCATCCTTCCATCTAATTTAAGCGGTTGAGCCCAAGTTTGAAGCATATCCAGAGATCAGGTGGGCCCCAAATCGGTGGTTTTATGGCTGATTTTTTCGCTTGGCCACTTCCACAAAGATCCAATGCTGAAATTTTATGTGTACGGTTACTTTAGGATCCTCAGGGCAGATATAAAGTTTCGAGTCAAGTGGATGGTGCGAACCCTGTGATCTTGCATTCAGGACAATTTTCAGGCCTCTTTATCTTCAATCACTGGGTTTTCTCAGATCTTTGGCGTGTGAATTCTTCAATCTCGGTCCCCTAAGATTTATCCCTTGCCTTGGTGATTCTTGAGCATCAAATCCATGCCTTTAACACCCTTTTTTAGTCCAAGCTCTTAAATTCATTTTGCAACAAAAACATGATTAAAATAGAACGTTAAGCATTATCATGTTCATAAAACCCAGTAATAATTGGGTCTAATATGCAATATTTGACCCTCGACAGGGGACTAGGGTGCCAGGAATCCACTTGTAACTCTTAGGATGCTGTTCACAATCCCAAGTGTAGGTCGCGATGTAGTAATAATCTCAGTGAGACCGAGGTCAAATCCATAGGGACTAATCTCGTGAGTATTCTAAAAGCAACTAGAAGATGAACTAGAAAAAGATGAAAACTTAAATCTAGAAGTATAGAGAGTAATTGTGAGAGATTTAATGAAAAGCTTAAGAAATTCAAAGGTGGGAAACTAGGGTTTCCAAGGATCCACTTGTAGAGATCAGGGATATCTATACTTGATTCACGAACACAACTGGAATCAGAGTCCCATCTTATCTAATTAGAAGATATCTCAGTAAAATCAACTGTGAACTTCCTTTGAACTAATTCTCAATGGAAGAGCAGTGTGAGAACTAGAAGTGATTCCATCATAAAACCAATGGTAGAGCAGTGTGAGAACTAGAAGTGATTCCATCATAAAACTATGCCCATGAGACAATGGCTCACAACAGGATTTACCAGTCCCACAATCAATCTGAGAGAATTGTGAAAATTAGAAGGATTCCATCACCCAACCATGCCCATGGGATGATGGTGAACAATGGATTTCCTAATTTTACAATCTCAATACATGAAAAGAACATACTCAAAGCTATCGCAAATCTATTGTAATTTAAGTCACAACAAACCATTAAAAACTGAAAGTATTTCTTATAATCAAAATAGAATCAAAGATAGTTCAACTTAAATATGAATCAAAGTAATAGAAAACATCTCATCGTGCTACAAGCTTCACCTCTTAGCCCTAGCTAAGAGGTTTAACTAACCATAGACATGATTGAACTAGAATCACTTAAGAAAAGCATAAAAACAACTAAGGAAATGAAAGAAAAACTCTTGGCGACGACTTCTCCACACTTTTGCTCCACTCCACAAACCCTTGAAGATGCCTAGGAATATCCTTGGGAATCCTATTTATAGTTGTGGAACTCCAACTTTCGCACCAAGTTGGAAAACTCTAAAAATCGCCTCAAATTTACGCAGTTTCCCAAAATAGGCTTCACTCTGAGCAATTTCACAGAATGACTCAGAGTTTCAGAATATGCTTCTTTAGGGCACTTTCAAGAATATGTTTGTTTTCAGGACAATTTTAGAATTCCTTTTCTTCACTTCAAATATTTGATTATCTTCATTCCTCACTTGGTTTTCTTGGATCTTTAGCATGTGAATTCTTTAATCTTGACCTTCTAAGATCCATCCCTTGCCTTGGTGATTCTTGGGCATCAAATCTATGTTTTTAGCACCCTTTTCAATCCAAGCTCTTAAATTCACCTTACAACACAAACATGAGTAAATTAGAACATTAAGCATTAACATGTTCATAAAACCAAGTAATAAATGGGGTCCAATATGCAATATTTGTCCCTTAACAGATGTTATTCACAACCCCAAGTGTAGGGTCATGATGTAGTAATAATCTCAGTAAGACCGAGGTCGAATCCACAGGGATTGAAACTTGTACGTTTCTGAAATTAACTAGAAGTAGAACTAGAAGAAGATGTAAAACTAATTCTGAAGTGATTGAGAGAGTAATTGTGAATTAAGTAATTAAAACTAAGAAATTAAAGGTGGGAACTAGGGTGCCAAGGATCCACTTGTAATGATCAGGGAGCCCTCTTGGTTGATTCAAGGAACATAATTAGAATTTGAGTCATATCATGTCCAATTGGAAAATATATCAATAAAACCAAATTTGAACTTCCATTGACCTAATTCTCAATGAAGGAGAACTATGATAATTGGTAGGGATTCCATCACCAAACCATGCCCAAGAGACAATGACAAACAATAGGATTTACCAATCTCATAATCTTAAAGTAGGAGAATTATGAAGATCAGGAAGGATTCCATCACCATACCATGCCCAAGGGATGATGGTGAACAACATGACTTGCTAATTTCACAATCTCAAATCAGGAAAAGAAGATACTTAAAGCTATTGTAGATCAACTGTAATTTGAGTCACAATAAACTCTTAAAACTGAAAGTATTCGTTAAATATTAAATTACAATTCATGGAGTTCAACATAAACATAAATCAAAGCAATAGAAACATCCCATCATGCTACATACTTCACTACTTAGCCCTAGCTAAGAGGTTTAGCCAACCATAGACATGGTTGGACCAAAGTCTCTTAAGAAAAAAATGCAAAAAACTAAGGAGGAAGAAGAAAAACTCTTGGCAATGGCTTCTCCACCCTTTTTCTATACTCCTTAAACCCTAGAAGATGCCTAGGAACATCCTAGGGAGTTCTATTTATAGTTGTGAAACTCCAACTTTCGCACATAGTTGGAAAACTCTAGAAACCACCTCAATTTACCCAGTTTGATAAAATAGACTTCACTCTGTGAAGTTTTCCAAAATAGACTTCACTCTACGCAATTCATAAAATGACCCAGAGTTTCAGAATATGCTTTTTCAGGATAATTTAAGGATTCCTTTTCTTCACTTCAAATCTTTGATTTTTCTCATTCCTCGCTTGGTTTTGATTTTCCTCATTCCTCGCTTGGTTTTCTTGTATCTTTGGCTTTCATTCCTCGCTTGGTTTTCTTGTCTCTTCTGATCCATACCTTGCCTTAGTGATTCTTGAGCATCAAATCCATGCTTTTAGCACCCTTTTCAATCCAAGCTCTTATATTCACCTTACAACACAAACATGAGTAAAATAGAACATTAAGCATTATCTTGTTCATAAAACCAAGATATAAATTAGGGATAATATGTAATATTTGACCCTCAACACAATCCCCAACCAGTATTTTGGTAGTCCCGAGCAAAGTATGTAAAAAATATTTCGAGAACCACATGATAATTTCTATAAGCTAAAGTAGTTTTTTAAAAAAAATCCAGATAATAGAACTCTAAAATGCATCAATGTTTTGCATTACCTTCTCCTAAACTCTAGAACTTGGTAAGTTTCATAATCAAGTTCAAAGCATTAATCCTCTAATTAGAACAATTCCAAACATTGAGTTCCATGGATGTATAATGAAGTCTAGACTTATCATAATTAAAGGTTCAATTCATCACTTTCATGATAACATTGATAATTAAAAGAGCATTTAGGACAACCAAAACCTAAACCGAAACTTGTCTTACAGTTCATCTTTTAGGTCTCTCTTTTATTCCTCAAGCTTTTGATTTTTCCATCAATGGCTTTCACACTATGCTAACCTTTTTAAAGATCTTTAATAGGTAGCCCTTTTCGACGAAAACTGTTTTTTTAGCTGGGTATTTTCTTTTTTTTTTTTTTTTCAATTCTTCCCATTGAATATGATGGACAAATTCCCCAGGTTTGTTTCTTTCATGCGTAATAATCATGAAGTTAACAATTCAATATCAAACTAACACTTTACTGTGTAAGTTAGATGTGACATGTGAGATCATCACTCAATCAATGTTTAAAACTTCTAATCGAGGATTAATGACTTAATTTTAAGATCTCCCAAGTGACTAAACTCCAAGAGACATAAAACATCAACATTAAGTATCTTATAATTCTAATTTTTCAAAAATTTTGAAAACATGAGCATCTGTGCCTTTACCATTAGGCCGCATCTCTCACTGTATCATGGTCAGTTGGAAGAGGGTGTGGCCTTACCTGCCTACGTGAGGGGGCAATAGCTAGGCAGAGTCTGACCAGCTCGTAAATGGATCCGCTACCATCGTGCCTTGATGGGGTTGGCTATCCACAAGCGGGTAGTAAGGTCTCTTACGCTCGCTAGGGTGTGTGGCTAGGAGAGGGGCAGTCAGCAGGTAGTGTATTTGACCCTGGTGATTTTCCAAAGAGGAACTGTACTGATATATTAGATTGATATCTGGATGAGCTTGATCATATTGCATATTGCATGAAGTATTGGCTCCATAGGCCCTGCTTAATCTTGTTTAGCCTTGGGATGGCTGTTGGCACTCCTACATCACAGTTCATAGCTTTGTTATAGCTGGTGCTATTCATGGTCCTTGTCTCATATTCCGCATACTCTAACATTGCATTCACGGCACTGGTCTTACACATACTTACACCGCCCTCTAAGCTTTCTATAAGCTTATGCATGATTGATGCGTGCAAATGATTCTATGTAGCAGTCGTAGCTAAGCAAGAGCGTGGAGCGTTCCGTGGACCCTCTTGGAGTTGTTCTTATAAAGATCTTGTCTCTTTCCCCCTTTGAGCCTTGTACTTGTAAAAGTTTAAATTCTTATTGGATTTTGTGATGTTGTTCCTGTGGTTATTTATCTGTGGTTATGATGTTATGATCTTGGTTATGCTCATTACGAATTAGACTTATGTTATAGAAATCCTCCTTATAAGATCCCAGGATCGAACTGGTGAATGGGCACAAGGAGCTAAGAATGGGGTATTACAGAGGCTGTCGGCGCCAGAATCGGCGATTGAGAATCTTGTGAGCATGGTCTTCGAGTTTGGGGCGCAACATACATCATGGTGGGCTTTACACATCACAATTGGGCCTCACATATTCAATAGTCCTCACACATATAATGGGCCTTATATCATCACGATGGGCCTCACACAAGGTTCTCCTGTACATCTCAATGAGCCTCATCACATGGGCCTCATATACATCACGACGGGCCTTATCACATGGGCTTATATACATCACAATGGGCCGCATCTCATGGGCTTCATATACATCACAATGGGACGCATCTCATGGGCCTATATACATCACAATGGGCCGTATCTCATAGGCCTCATATACATCACAATGGGTCACATACTTGGGCCTCAAGTACATCACATTGGGCCTCACTTATGGGCCTCATGTGCCTCATAATGGGCCGCACAGTAGGTGGGTCCTGCACAGCCAGCAGGTGGGCCTGCACCTCCCAAATGGCCCCCACCAGATGAACATGAACAGCATGGATGTACAATGCACACATCATGGTGGATGGTGTGTATACAACACATACATCACGGTGGGTCACTGGACGGTGCAGATAAATCACATGCACCACGGTGGTCCCACGTCCTGAGGTGGATGGTCTGGATATACAACACATCATTAGGTGGTCCCTACAGATGAATGATGTAGATAAAACATATATATCATGGTGTGGATCCCACCGTCCATTGCTGGACGGTGGTGATAAAACACTTACACCAGGGCCCCACGTCCATGTGTGGACGGTGTGGGTGGAACACGAATGCGGTGGGTCCCACCATCCCATCTATTGGACAGTGTGGACACCACACGTGCTAGGTGGATCCCACCGTCCAGACAGTGGATGGTGAGGATATAATACATACTTCATGATCAGACCCACAAAACTTGCTGACGTCAATACAACAACTAGACAGCTAGTGGGACCCATAGAGCTTGCTGAAGTCAATACAACAGCTGGATAACTGGTGGGATCCATAGAGCTTGCTGACGTCAATACAACAGATGGATAGCTGGTGGGACCCACATATATGGACGGTATGGATGCATCATGCATCAAGGTCGGGTCCACGTCAACGTGGTCCACCTGTTGGACCAAACTGATATTTATGTTTTCCTTCATGTAGTCCTGTCCAGAGGGACAGGCAACAAGCCCATCCGCTAGACAGTCTAGCAAAGTGGGCCCATCCGCGTGGATATAATACATATATTAAGGTAGGCAATGAAATAGTGAAGAAGGGAGAGAGAGAGAGAGAGAGAGAGAGAGAGAGAGAGAGAGAGAGACGTGTGATGGAGGGCTCCGCCCCAATGAGCCCTCCCTTCCATACATTACAAAACATACATCAAGTGGGTCCCAATACATGTGGGCCCACCAATCAAAATCAACGGTGGAGATCCCTTTTCCACAAAAAATGCAAGGTCTAGATGACCTTTTCTCAATGGGAAAAGTAAACATCATGATGGGGTCCATGGAGAATGGCCCTGTCATGGGATGCACATATGAATCATGGTGGGCCATCGGCCACACCTAGGGTCCAAAGTGAGATCCATACCATCAATCGGTAGGCCCCACTTGGCCCATCATTAAAACATAAATCTAATCCTACAAAACACTCACCGATTGCTAATCTTCTATGCTCCTTAGAATGTTAAGCTCCTTGACTACAATTTTGATGGAGGATGATGAAAATTGAAGGGCTAGGATGAGAGATGAAGGGATAGGAAGTGGGCCACACTTTCTCTCCTCTTGGAAAGCTTGGACGTTCACTCTTGTTGCTTAGAAAAGATGGTGGAGAGAATGAGAGAGAGAGAAAGGAGATGTAAAGAGAGAGGGATAGGTGTGTGTAAGAGAGGGATGGGTGAGAGTTGACTTTTGGATGAGAGAGGGATGGGTGTCATGCCTTGTTGGTAAGAGAGGGATGGGCTAGGTATGGGTTGTGATGGAATGTACTTGACTTGTGATTGATTGATTGATGTGATGGATTGGGTAGAGATTCTCTCGGGATTCGCAACGCGCAACGTTTTCCTCGAAATAAACGCAGGCCGACAACTCCTGGTCTGGGTATTGCATCGGTGCACAAGACGCGATGTTGGAACCGCGGCGACGGCGCAAACATAATGGTACAAGGCTCGGGTCGAATCAACTCAGATCTACAAGATACGACTTAGGGTCGCTCACAAACGTCGATTGCAGGTTGCGGGTTGTCAAAATTCGATGGGGAGGATTGCGGAAGTCTAAGGAATAGTACAGATTATGATACAGGCCTTACATTCATCTTGTCCTTGTAAATTCTCAATTTCTCACATGTGTCATTCCAGATTTCCTCAAGTTCATTCAATTGAAGTTTGCATAGCGAGCAAGCATTGTCTAGGTTAAAGTTCAGATTTTTAATAGCCCAGTAAGCTTTATGTTCCAATTCCATAGGCAAGTGGAAAGCTTTCCCATAGACAAGTCTAAAGGGAGACATTCCAATGGGGGTCTTAAAGGTGGTACGGTAGGCCCATAGAGCATCGGTCAAGCGGAGAGACCAATCTTTACGGTCAGGGTTAATCATTTTTTTCATAATGTGTTTAATCTCCCTATTGGAAATCTCAGCTTGTCCACTCATTTGTAGGTGGTATGAAGTGGTCACCTTATGAGAGATGCCATATTTCTTCATTAAATTATCGAATGGCCTATTATAGAAGTGTGAACCTCCATCACTAATGATGGCTCGAAGCGTTCTGAACCGGGAAAGAATGTTTTCTTTTAAAAATTTAATGACCGTTCGATGGTCATTGTTCGGGCACAAGAATGCTTTGACCCATTTAGTGACATAGTCTACTGTTAGTAAAATGTATAAATTCCCAAAAGATAGGGGGAATGGTCCCATGAAATAGATGCCCCAACAATCAAAAGTTCAATCATTACAATGAGATTCACAGGCATCATATTTCGACTAGATAACACCCCCAATTTTTTCAACACTCACAAGTTTTGCAGAACTCATGAGTGTCCTTGAGAATAGTGGGCTAGTAAAGCCCCACTGCAGAATTTTAGTCGTGGTCTTTTTAGCAGAAAAGTGACCACCACAGGCCTAAGAGTGACAGAAGGAGATGACACTTTGGTGTTCATTGTCTGGCATAGTTCTCCTTAATATTTGATCTACGCAATATTTGAATAAATATGGGTTGTCCTAGAAGAATTTGCGTACCTTGACAAAGAATTTTTACTTATCCTGTGCAGTCCAATGAGTTGGCATGAAACCTATGGCAAGATAATTTGCAATGTCAGCAAACAAAGGTAAGGGGGAGAGTTTAAATAGTTGTTCATCAGGGAACATGTCGTTTATAGGTGTTGTCTCAATGGAATCAGGGAGGTCAAGTCTTGAAAGATGGTCAGCTACTACATTTTCTACTCTCTTTTTATCTTTTATTTTTAGATCAAATTCCTGGAGTAGGAGGATCCATCTTATCCAGCGAGGCTTAACATGATTCTTAGAGAGAAGGTACTTGAGCGTCGCATGATCAGTGTTGATGATGATCTTAGATCCAATCAAGTAGAACCTAAATTTATCCAAAGTGAATACTACTACTAACAGTTCCTTCTCCGTAGTAGAGTAGTTCACTTGTGCAGGATTTAGAGTTCTACCTGCATAAGGAATGACATAGGGCTTCTTTTATTTTCTCTAACCTAAAACTGCCCTAATAGCATAGTCAGAAGCATCACATATAATTTCAAAAGGAATGCTCTTGTTGGGTGGCTGAATAATAGTTGCGGTGATCAACGTGCCATTGAGCTTAGTAAAAGCTTCCTGGAATTGCTCAGTCCACTCGTATGGTACATCCTTTTGAAGTAGATTGCATAAAGGACGAGAGAGGTGACTAAAGTCTTATATGAATCTTCTGTAAAATCCAATGTGTCTTAGGAAGGATTGCACATCTCTTATGATCTTAGGTGGAGGTAGGTTAGAGGTAAGATCAATTTTAGCCTTATCTACCTCAATTCCCTTGGACGAGATGATATGTCCTAAAACAATTCCCATACGAACCATGAAGTGACACTTCTCCCAATTTAGTACCAAATTCTTTTCCTCATATTTTTAAGATTTTCCAAACATTCGCTTAAGGATGGACCAAAGACAGAGAAATCGTCTATGAAGACCTTTAAATATTGCCCCACCATATCAGTAAAAATACTCAATATGCATCGCTAAAAAGTGGCAGGGGCATTACACTGTCCGAATGACATCCTTCTGTAAGCAAAGGTGTCGTATGGACATGTGAATGTTGTCTTTTCTTGATCTTCAAGGGCTATCTCTATCTAATTGTAGTCCGAATACCCATCGAGGAAGCAATAATAAGATTGACCAGCTAGTTTTTCCAAGATTTGATCAATGAAGGGAAAAGGAAAGTAGTCCTTCCTTGTGACAGTATTCAACTTCCTGTAGTCAATGCACATTCTCCAACCAGTAGTGACTCTAGTTGGCATGAGTTCATTGTTGGCATTGGCTATGATGGTGATTCCGGACTTCTTGGGAACCACACGAGTTGGACTAACCCATTGACTATCCGATATAGGTTATATGATACCCACATCCAATAGCTTAAGAACCTCGGTTTTAACCACTTCCTTCATGTTTGGATTTGATCTACGTTGTGGTTGCAGGGAGGTCTTTGCATTATCCTCAAGATGAATGCGATGAGTACAAATTAATGGGTCAATTCCCTTTAGGTCCGCAATAGACCATCTAAGGGCTCTTCTATGTTTAATTAGAGTAGCGATGAGCAAATTCACTTGTTCTTGCTCAAGGTGGGAAGAAATCACCACCGGGTATGTCTCATCTTGAACTAAATAGACATATTCCAAATCAGCGGGCAAGGTTTTAGGTCAAGCTTCAGTGCTTTGAAGCTAGACAGTAGAGGCACTACATCGGTTCGAGGCAATTTTTCAAATTGTGGCCTCCACCAGTTAACTTGAAGTACTGACGTAGTATCAAGCAAGACATCCATCTCTCTAATCATATCATCGTCTAAATCAGGGGAGTAGGCCAAGAACGTCTCTAGAGGGTCAGAGTATAAGGTCAGGAGTGCACTATCTTCCACGAAAGAATTGATCATATTAATATCATGAAATCATCATCATCCTCTAACTATTTGCCTGTATTGAAAAATATATTCAACTCCAATGTCGTATTCCCAAAAGATAGGCTCATAACCTCATTCCTACAATTAATGATTGTATTTGATGTAGCAAGGAATGGACGGCCAAGTATGACAGGATTTGAGTGCTCGCATCCATGATATGTTGAGTGTCCGGGACGATAAAATCTACTAGATAGTAGAATTTGTCAACTTGAACCAACACATCTTCTATTATTCCTCTTGGTACACGAACTGAGAGATCAACAAGTTGCAATGTAGTTTTTGTGCGTTTTAATTCACCAAGGCCTAGTTGTTCATAGACCGAATAAGGAATCAGGTTTACGATCGCTCCCAAATCCGGAAGTGCATGCTCAATTCGGTAGTTCCCAATTACACAAGCGATGGTTGGGATACCGGGATCCTTCTATTTTTGTGGCACAACTTGCTTTAGGATGACACTCACTTTTTCAGTTAAAAAGATCTTCTTTTGTATATTTTGTCATCTTTTGGTAGTGCATAAATCTTTCAAGAATTTGGCATATGAAGGAATTTGTTTAACGACATCTAGTAGAGGGATGTTGACCTTCGCTTGCTTAAGCACCTCTGGAATATCCTAAGAGTTCGACAGAGGTTTTGGTGCAACCAACCATTGGGGGAATGGAGCAAATGGCTTACCTTAAAGTTATGGTTCTAAATGTTGTGGAGCAGTTCTAGGTCTTTCATTGTTGTCCTCTTCCGGGTCCTAAGGCTTTTCAACCCTAACCGGAATGGTTTTGTCAATGGTTTTCCAACTCCTAAGAGTGGTGATAAACTTGGCATGCTCCATTTGATTTGAAGAGCTTGGGTCACTAACTTCATATTGTGGCTTAAGATTGGGGAGAGGTTGGGCTGAAGTACCCCTTTCTCTCCAACCGTCAAGTGTGACTCAATTCGTTGCACAGTCTTGGTAAGATCTTGAAAGGCTTGTAGTGTGTCATGATTAAAAAGCTCTTGATTTTGAATGTGTTTCAAAATCGGATCCTACCGAGGCTTCTTTTGATCCAAAAACTGGTTAAGGATGCCCTAAGAAGTAGCAGTTTGCCCATTCCTCCAACTAAAGTTTAGATGGTTCTCCAGCTAGAGTGTATGTGTTTGAGGTGGTGCCCTTGACTGGCCTCTGCTAGTTGTTTACAGCATTCGACTGCTCATTCAATATTTCTTAAAAGGTAGGTATTGTTAGACAATTTCCAGTCGTATGAATGTTGCATGCACAAATACCGCAAATTACTTTCTTAGACTTGTCCATCTTAAGTTTAATGGCCTCGAGTTTCCTTGTGAGACTGGCCACTTTAGCACTTATATCATCTTCTTCTCTAAGATGATACATTCCACCCCTCTCCTTTGTTTGAATTAGCTTATAAGGGGTATTGGGTCTAGGGGAGATGTCCCATGATTGTGTGTTTTCAGCAAGCTTGTCAAAATAATCCCACACATCATTGACATCTTTTCTCACGAATTCCTCATTGTACATTGTCTCAACCATTTGGCGCATGGAAGATGTCAGTCCATCATAGAAGAAACTTGTTATGCGCCACGTTTCAAAATCGTCTTATGGACATGAATTGACAAGATCCTTGAACTGCTCCCAATATTGGAAGAATGTTTCATCTCCCTTTTGGGTAAAATTTATGATCGACTTTCTAAGGGTGTTCGTTTTAGGATATGGGAAGAAATTCTTTATGAACTCCCTTGTCAGGTCGTTCCATTTACCAATGGATCATGTACGTAGTGAGTGCAACCACATCTTAGCTTTTTCTTTTAAGGAGAAAGGAAAGAGTTTCAGCCTGACCTTGTCCTCAGACACGTTAGGAAGATGCAAAGCGACTATGATCTCATCAAACTCTTTCATGTTTAAATATGGACTTTCAAATTCAAGTCCATGGAACTTTGGAAGGAATTGGATCACCTCTGGCTTGATATCCATGTTTCCCGTGTTTTCTAAAAAAATCATACAAGAAGGTGTGCTTACCCTCGCCGATTATAAATAATCTCGTAAAGTACGAGGCAAGGGTGTTTGATACACCTTGTTTTCATCCTGGATTTTCTCAACCGTAGTGATTTAAAGGTTAATTGGCGGGTTAATTTGTAGCGATAACTTCAGTTAAATCTGAAGATCTCTAGTGGTGTTTAATCTTGTGATGGATTGATAACCCCTCAACCAATCCTCTTTCACTCAAGAAACGTCAAGTGTTATCACAGACCCACTTGGGCATGAAACACTCTCAGCCCTCAAGTAACTAAGCTAACCTAAACTTAAGAGAGAGATAGTTAAAGCAATCAAGAGATCTAGAAAAGAAAGAGAGAGAATTAGAAAGAAGTTACCAAATTAGAAGTTTCTATATTAGGATCCTACAAAACAGAAAAACAAGTTAGTTTTTAAAAACAAAACATGAAAATTCTAACGTGAAAATAGAAAGTAAATAAACCCTAATCTTAACCTACTTCCAAAACTAATCAATTTTAGAAAAACACATTCGTTGTATTATAATGGTGAGTATTCCCACCTGTCACACGGGTGACCTAGGTTCGATCCCCGACAATGGTGCTAAAAATTTGTTCACAACCCCAAGTGTAGGGTCACAATGTAGTAATAATCTCGATAAGACCGAGGTCAAATCCACAGGTACTAAACTCGTGTGTATTCTAAATGTAACTACAAGTATAACTAGAAGAAGATATGAATCTAAATATGAAGTAATTGAGAGAGTAATTTTAAATAAGGTAATTTAAACTTGTAAATTTAAATGTGGGGACTACAGTGACAAGGATTCACTTGTAGCTCTTGGAATATTACTTTACGTGATTCAAAAGATCTAACTAGAATTAGAGTCTTATCTTATCCAATTGAAGAAAGAGAGATGATCAAATCTGTGAACTTCTCATTGATCTAGCCCCAATGGAAGAAGATTGTGAAGATTTGGAAGGGATTCCTTCACCCAACCATGCCCAGGAGACTATGGAAACCAACAGGATTTACCAATCCACAATCTCAGAATAAGAAGATACTCAAAGCTATTATAGATCTACTGCAATTTAAGTCATAATAAACCATTAAAAACTGAAAGTATTCCTTAAAATCAACTAAAAGTCAATGAAGTTCAACATAAAAACCATGAATCAAAGAAAAATAAACATCCCAATCACACTACAAACTTCCCTTCTTAGCGTTAGCTAAGAGGATTAGCTAACCATAGACATGATTGAACTAAGAATTCTTAAGAAAAGCATAAAAACCAACTAAGGAAGAAGAACAAAAACTCCCGGATGGCGGCTCCACCTTTTTGCTCCAATCCTCAAACCGTAGAAGATGCTTTAGAGCATCCTATTTATAGTTGGGGAACTCCAACTTTCACACTAAGTTGGAAGATTCTAGAAACTGCCTCAAATTTACACGGTCCGCGTAGGTTCCGCATAACAACTTCAATGCATCGAAGGTCTTTTTATATGATCTACGATATAATCTTCGATGCATATAAGTACTTTCGATGTAATCGAAAGTTGTCCATAATTGTTTAGCGAATTTGGATTGGAAATCATGAAATTCTCGATTTCACATTTGATACATTTAAGTACCTTCGATATGATCTTTGATGCATCTAAGTACCTTCGATATGATCGAAGTCTATTTTGACAGTTTTCCAGAATGATACTTTTCTGGTCCCGGAATCTGTTTTCAAGACAATTTTTAGGATTCATTTTCTTCACTTCAAATCTTCGATTCTCTTCCTTCATCACTTGGTTCCTTGGATCTTTGCCATGTGAATTCTTCAATCTTGGTCTCCTAAGATCCATCCCTTGTCTTGGTGATTCTTGAGCATCAAATCCATGTTTATAACATTCTTTTCAATTCAAGCTCTCAAATTCACCTTGCAACACAAACATGTATAAAATATAGCATTAAGCATTATCATGTTCATAAAACCAAGATATAAATGGGGAAAAATATGCAATATTTGACACTCAACACACTCCCCAACCAGCATTTTGTTAGTCCTGAGCAAAACATGCGTCATGTTCAAACCTTTTTCAGAAAACAATCTTTTATGGAAACAAGTATGAATTAGAAGGATTAAGACGAGAGAGTGAGATTTTGAAGACTTAGAGCCAAATCAAATAGGTTCTTTATGAATTTCTTTAGATCATAAGTTCACATATCAAGTTTTTCAATGTGCTTAGTGAAAAACAACTCACTTCCTATAAAAGTACTATCTTTTCATAATGTTAGCCATGTTCATCGCTTCAAGATTTATTGAATAATCAAGTACCGATTCTGAACTTACCCCCTTCTCCTTCTTTTTTTAGTTTTTGATTTTATATCAACAGTCGTTTATATTCATTCAGTCTTTTCATTTTCATTCATTTTCAGATTTTTCATTCTTTTCATTCTTTTCTATTTTTTTCATGACCTTTTTTTCGATCTCACTATTTTTTAATTGGTTCTTTTCATCTTTTAAGGTGAATAAAATTCTCCAGACTCAATTTTCAACATCTATCAATGATTCATGTACTAAAAATCAGAAATTCTAGTATGACTTACAGAAAGCAATTTGAAGTGTCTTGTGACTTAGATTAACATGATATTTAAACTTCTCTTAATCAAATGAGTGCAAGAACCATAAGTGATAGTCTACTTAGTTGATCAAACTGCAAAAATTCAAAATTCAATTTCTATGTTCTCAACATACTCAAAGCATTCTTAAATACATAAGTAATCAATTTCCAAACAGGTTTTTATCTTGAAAATTTGAAAAAATGAAAAAAAAAATGATAATTTTTCCTCAAAAACTATGAAAATGTCTTTATTAGTTTACCTAATCCACACCTCATCCTAAAATCTACATTATCCTCAATGTAAAAGAAATAAGAACGCAATAAAAGAGGTAACGAAAAGAAAGGAGTAGTAATGGAAAGATAGTACCTGAAGAAGAATTTTTTTTGGCTTTTTCCAAGGATCTCAATGTGAAGATGGGTTAGCCAAGAAAAAATGAAACAAGCAGAAAGAAAAGTATCATAATCCTAAATTCTACGAAAGCAATAAACTTAATTACACCTCCGTCAGACTAGGAGGTCAATCCTGATACACAGGATCAATCAAAGGTATGGACATGTCCTCTGAATCAAATTTCTCAATAAATGGCTTTAAACGATGTCCATTCACTTTAAAAGCATTGCCATTGTTTGGATTCTTTATCTCAATGGCCCCATGAGAATAGACTTTAGTAACAGTGAAATGGCCGGTCCAACGAGATTGGAATTTACCCGAAAAAAGGTGTAAATGAGAATTGTACAAAAGGACTTTTTGACCAGTCAAGAATGATTTCGGAAGGATCTTCTTATCATGGAACACTTTCATCCTATCTTTATAAATTCTTGAGTTCTCGTATGTGTCATTCCGGATTTCCTAGAGTTCATTCAATTGAAGTTTGCATTGCGAGCCAGTGTTATCCAAGTTAAAGTTCAAATTTTTAATAGCCTAGTAAGCTCTATGTTCTAACTCCATAAGAAAGTGGCAAGCTTCCCATCGACAAGTCTAAAGGGAGACATTCCAATGGGGGTGTTAAAGGCGGTACGATATGCCCATAGAGCATCAGTCTAGCGGATTGACCAATCTTTACAGTTAGGGTTAACCATTTTCTCCGTAATGTGTTTAATCTCCCTATTGGAAATCTCATCTTGCCCACTCGTTTGTGGGTGGTGTTGAGGCACAAAAAATATTCATTGCATGGCCATTGCATTGGTCAAAGAATTCCATGGTGCGGATCTTTTCCAGGGTTGTTCACTCCTTATTTTGGTAAAAATGAGTGAAGAAGGGTATTTTGGTAAAAATGAGTGAAGAAGGGTATTTTCGTAAAAATGAGTAAAGGCAGTCTTTTGGTAAAAATGAGTGAATGGGGGTGTTTTGGTAAAAAGGAGCAAAGAGGGGTATTTTGGTAAAAAGGAGTGAAGAGGGTTATCTTGGTGAAAAGGAGTGGATGGACATTACCTTGTATTAAGGAAGAGGTTAGTGATCACCACTATTTAAGGAAGAGGCTGGTGACACCACTATGCGAGGAAGGAGGGTGGAAGTTGTATGAAGAAAGAAGTGGTTGTGATCACCACTATGTAAGAGAGGGATTCCTATAAATACCCCCTCCCCATGCCACATTTGAAGGGTTGGTTATGGTTGGTTGGAAGATAAGAAGGAAGGGGGACAAGAAGCAAGACAAGAAAGAGAGAGAAAAAGGGAGAGGGTTTGAGCAAAGCCGCGTAATGGAGAAGGGGTTTGCGCGACCTGTGCAATGGAAAAAGGCTTTGTGCTTATCCGCGCAAAAGGAAGGTGCCTATCTACACAAAAGGAAAGCTTTGAGCCTATTCGCGCAATAGAGAAGGGGTTTGTACGACCCGCGCAATGGAAAAAGGCTTTGTGCCTATCCACGAAAAAGGAATGCACTTATTCGTGCAAAAGGAAAGCTTTGCGCCTATCTGTGCAATGGAAAAGGGGTTTGCATGACCCGCGCAATGGAAAAAGGCTTTGTGCCTATCCACACAAAAGGAAGGCTTTGCGCCTATCCGCGCAATGGAGAAGGGGTTTGTATAACCCACGTAATGGAAAAAGGCTTTGCGCCTATCTGTGCAATGAAAATAGGAGAGAAATCCCTTTGCGTCGTTGCTCTCTCTCTCTTTGTCCTGAAGACAAGCTTTTCATGTCCTAAGGAAGTCCTTTGGGTGAACCTGCGCAACCAATTCTGCAAAAAGCCTTTGCCTGAGTCTACGCAACCATTCCTGCAAATAAATCCCATGCGCCATTCCATGTGGAAGCTTGTCCTGAGACAAGGCTTTTATTGTCCTGAAGACTACTCCATGCGTCATTCCATGTGGAAGCTTGTCCTGAGACAAGGCTTTTGTTTTCCTGAAGACTTCCCCATGCGCCTCTTCTTTCTCTCTCTATGTCCAAATGCAAGCCTCTTACGTCATTTTTGATGGGAGGATGTCCAAATGCAAGCCTCTTGCACCATTATCCATGGGGACTTGTCCTAAAGCAAGGAATGTTCACTCCACATTTCAAGGGATGTTCGCTCCACATTTCAAGGGATGTGCGCTCCACATTTCAAGGGTTGTGCGCTCCACATTTCGAGGGTTTACGTTCCACATTTCAAGGGTTGTGCGCTCCACCTTTAGAGGAAAATGAAGGAAATGCGAAGTACAAAAAGAGAATTCCATATGAAAGAAGAATATGTCCGTACGACTGGGAGAATGAATGGAAGGATGACCAGAACAACTCGTACGACCAAATCAAGTCTCTTCGAGTCCGCACAACCTGTCCGCCTTTGCGATGAATATCAAGAGCGTCGAAATGCTGCTAAAATCGCCATCAGATTGCCTTCTATTTCATTCATTATGTTGCAATGATTGTATTCTGTTTTCAGAATCAAGGGAATTCGAGGGTGTAAATGAACTCAGAATGAATAGATATCTTGTGATCATTGTTCTCTCATTATTTCTTTGTTTATCATTACATAAATCCCCCAAATCAAACGCATTTGTTTTCTTGTCGAAACAAGTTGTATGGAGTGCTCACCTTATGAGAGATGTCATATTTCTTCATTAAGTTCTTGAATGGCCTATTATAGAAGTGTGAACCTCCATCACTAATGATAGCTCTAGGCGTTCTGAACTGGGAAAGAATGTTTTCTTTTAAGAATTTAATGACTGTTCGATGGTCATTGTTCTGGAATGGGATCGCTTCAACCCATTTAGTGACATAGTCTACTACTAATAAAATGTATAAATTCCTAAAAGATTGGGGGAATGGTCCCATGAAATCGATGCCCCAACAATCAAAAGCTTCAATCATTATAATGGGATTCACAGGCATCAAATTTTAATGGGATAACGCCCCCCATTTTTTACAATGCTCACAAACTTTGCAGAACTCATGAGTGTCCTTGAAAATAGTGGGCCAGTAAAAGCCGCAATGTAGAATTTTGGCCGTGGTCTTTTTAGTAGAAAAGTGACCACCACAGGCTTGAGAGAGACAGAAGGAGATAACACTTTGGTGTTCATTGTCTGGCACACTTCTCCTTAAAATTTGGTATGGATAATATTTGAATAAATATGGGTCATCTCAGAAGAATTTGCGTATCTCGGCAAAGAATTTTTTCTTATCCTGTGCAGTCTAATGAGTTGGCATGAAACCTGTAGCAAGATAATTTACAATGTCAGCAAACCAAGGTAAGTGGGAGAGTTTAAACAATTGTTCATCAGATAACATGTCATTTATAGGTGTCGTCTCATGGGAATGAAGGAGGTCAAGTTTTGAAAGATGGTCAGCCACTACGTTTTCTACTCCCTTTTTATCTTTTATTTCTAGATCAAATTCCTAGAGTAAGAGGATCCATCTTATCAAGCGGGGCTTAACATCATTCTTAGAGAGAGGGTACTTGAGCTCCACATGATCAGTGTAAATGATGATCTTTGATCCAATCAAGTAGGACCTAAATTTGTCCAAAGCGAATACTACGACTAATAGTTCCTCTCCATAGTAGAGTAGTTCACTTGGGCATGATTTAGAGTTCTACTTGCATAATGAATGACGTAGGACTTCTTTTCTTTTCTCTGGCCTTAAACCGCCCGAATAGCATAGTCAAATGTGTCATACATAATTTCAAAAGGAATGCTCTAGTCGGGTGGCTGCATGATAGGTGCGGTGGTCAATATGCCCTTGAACTTAGTAAAAGCTTCCTGGCATTGCTCAGTCCACTCATATAGTACATCCTTTTAAAGTAAATTGTATAAAGGATGAGAGAGGTGACTAAAGTCCTTTATGAATCTCATGTAAAATCTGATGTGTCCTAGGAAGGATCGCACATCTGTAGTAGAGTAATTCACTTGGGCAAGATTTAAAGTTCTACTTGCATAATGAATAACATAGGGCTTCTTTTCTTTTCTCTAGCCTAATACTGCCCCAATAGCAAGTCAGATGCATCATACATAATTTCAAAAGGAATGTTCTAGTCAAGTAGCAGCATATAGGTGCAGTAGTTAGCATACCTTTGAGCTTAGAGAAAGCCTCTTGACATTGCTCGGTCCACTCATATGGTACATCCTTTTGGAGTAGATTGCATAAAGGACGAGAGAGGTGACTAAAGTCTTTTATGAATCCTCTGTAAAATTTGGCCTGTCCTAAGAAGGATTGCACACCTCATATGCTCTTGGGTAGAGGTAGATTAGAGATAGGATCAATTTTAGCCTTATCCACCTCAATTCCCTTGGACGAGATGATATGTCTAAGAACGATTCCCTTACGAACCATGAAGTGGCACTTCTCCCAATTTAGTACCAAATTCTTTTCCTTACATCACTTCATCAAATTTTTCAGGTTTTCCAAACATTCGCTAAAGGATGGACCAAAACATAGAAATTGTCCATGAAGACCTCTAAATATTGCCCCACCATATCAGAAAAAATATTCAACATGCATCACTAGAAAGTGGCAGGGCATTACACAGTCCGAATGACATCCTTCTGTAAGTAAAGGTGCCATAAGGACATGTGAACGTTGTCTTTTCCTGATCTTCAAGGGCTATGTCTATCTAATTGTAGCCCAAATACCCATTGAGGACGCAATAGTAAGAGTGACCAATGAGCCTTTTCAAGATTTGATTAATGAAGGGCAAAGGAAAGTGGTCCTTCCTCGTGACGGTATTCAACTTCTTGTAGTCAATTCACATTCTCCAACTAGTAGTGACTTTTGTTGGCATGAGTTCATTGTTTGCATTGGTAACGATGGTGATTCCGGACTTCTTGGGAACCACCTAAGTTGGACTCACCCGTTGATTATCTTATATAAGGTATATGATACCCACATCCAATAGCTTAAGAACCTCGTCTTTAACCACTTCATGTTTGGATTTAATCTACGTTATGGTTGCCGGGAGGTCTTCGCATTAGCCTCAAGATGAATGCGGTAAGTACAAATCAATGGGTCAATTCCTTGAAGGTCCGCAATCGACCATCCAAGGGCTCCTTTATGTTTAATGAGAGTAGCGATGAGCATACTCTCTTGTTCTTGCTCAAGGTGGGAAGAAATCACCACCGGGTATGTCTCATCTTGACCTAAATAGACATATTTCAAATCACCGGGCAAAGGTTTTAGGTCAAGCTTCGGTGCTTTGAAGCTAGACGGTAGATGCACCACATCGGTTCGAGGCAAATTCTCAAATTGTGGCCTTCATCGGTTAACTTCAAGTAATGACATAGTATCAAGAAAGGCATCCATCTCCCTAATCATATCATCGTCTAAATTAGGGGAGTGGGCCAAACACGTCTCTAAAGGGTCAAAGTATAGGGCCAGGAGTGCTATGTCTTCCATAAAAGAATCGATCATGTTAATATCGTGGGAGTCATCATCATCCTTTGACTATTTGCTCATATTGAAAAATATATTCAGCACCAATGTCATATTCTTGAAAAATAATCTCATAACCCCATTCCTACAATTAATGATTGCATTTGATGTAGTAAGCATTGGACGACCAAGTATAACAGGGATTTGAGTGCTCGCATCCATGATGGATTGAGTGTCTATGATGATAAAATCTACCGGATAGTAGAATTTATCAACCTGGACCAATGATCTTCTATTATTCCTCTTGGTACATGAACTGAGCGATCAGTAAGTTACAACGTAGTTTTGGTGGGTTTTATTTCACTAAGGCCTAGTTGTTCGTAGACCGTATAAGGAATCAGGTTTAAGCTCGCTCCCAAATCAAGAAGTGCATGCTCAAATCGGTAGTTCCCAATTACGCAAGCGATGGTTGGGCTACAGGGATCCTTGTATTTTTGTGGCACATCTTGCTTTATGATGGCACTCACTTTTTCTGTCAAAAAGATCTTCTTGTCTATATTTGTAACATCTCAGATTTTTGCCAACCTGGAATTAGACGTCCTTAGGCGATGGGTCAATCCTAACACAGGTTTAACTTCCCAAACGCTCAATTAAAGCCTCAAATCCCTTTTTAAACCATTTTCTTCACAAAGCCCACCCTTCACTACCTTGTGCTTCCAATTTTTCAAAGCACTTTCGCCCTAGACATTAACTTAAACTAGCTAAGTAGTAAAACTTGGATCCCTTTATATACAAACTACAAAGGCCTAAGTACCATCTCAGACAGAAATCTTGTAGGACTAAATCCTTTAGAAATTAGGCGAGAATTAGCTAGTGCTAAACTAGAGTGCCTGTGAAATTAGCACCAATCGCTTTAAATATGATCTGCAAGACCCAAAACTTGTAGAATCATCGACGCTAGGTTACCCTAAAATCTAGGATCAATCTCATTACCTGGCTGCTCTCGAGAGCATCTCGAAACTCCGTATCGGATCTGGACCGCACGTCGGAAGTCCGATTAACACGAAGTTAAGGAACTAGGACCGCCTCGCTGGGCTTGACAACCATCTCAAAAATTAAATCCAGATAGTGCCCCAGCGCTATTCGCTTGAGGTCGGAGTGAAGAGTGTGAGAAATGTGAAATAATTTCAAAATAAAATATCTTGAATAGTGATCTGGCACCATTCGCTTGCGCATTAGTATTAAGCAACCAGACCGTCAGAATCAGATCAAATTACACCTCGGATCAGGAAAAATTTCAAAAACATTTACATGTACTTGGAATTTCAGATCGTGGCCCACTGACCGTTGAACTGAAAGTGGTCCGCCACATGCGATCTGGGAATCCGATCGAGTCGAAAACGTAATCCCACATAGATCCATGTGTGGTGAGTTTAAGTCTGACGTTTGGCTCAAGGAGGGCCACCAGAACCTCTCTTTTGAGCTGGAAAAGTGACGAAATACCTATATTAGCAGTAACCCTTGAACAGGAGTCTATTTCGGTGAGTTTTGAGACTATATAAGGACCTTAAACCCTCTCTCATGGCAGCCATACGAATTTGGGATTTGAGAGAGGGAAAAGAGAGAGAAAGTGAGGGAGAAGTGGGAGAATCTCCCTACTATCGTTCCCTGCCACCACACGGGCTGCACCGCCCCTTTCTAGACATTTTCCCGGCATTTTCGGCGTCGTTTCTAGGTAAGAAACCCTAACCCTAATCTGTTTTGGGGTTTAGACTATTGTAGGTTGTGAAATAGCTAACTATTTCGTTCTATAGGTTGCCAAACTGCCGAATACGGAAGCTTAGCAAACCTATCGATTCCGTTGCGATTCTACGACAAAAGGTGCGGACTTTAGGTGTATAGGTTATGGTTTTCAACACTTTCAATGTCAGATAATGATATATTCATGATCTGCATGCAATTGCACATGTACAAAGTGCTGTCTGTTTTCCGTTTCGATTAAAGATGAAAAATATGGAATTCTACATACTCTAGGTATTTGTATAAAGTACGGTATACGTATATATTTTGGAAATATGTTTGACATGTTTATTTGTTGTATGGATATACGATATATGGATAAAATACTTATTTGGCGAAAGGATTCGCCTAAATACATGTTTTACTTATATACACTATGTATGTTGAAATTGCGTATTCTAGAAAATACTGTATACGTATAAATTTTGGAGATGTATTTATCATGATTATTTGCTGTAATAATATATTATACATGGATAAAATACTCGCTTGGCTAAGGGACAGCCCTAATACATGTTTTGCTAACATGTACCATGTATGTTGTAATAGTGTATTCTAAGTGTTTGTGAAAATGACTGAATGAGTATGGAATCCTAATTCGTGTTCGCCATGACTAATTGTCATGGATTCATGATTTATGTATTGGCGATGCCCCTTTGACGAAAGGATTTGCCCTAAGTCACGCCACGGCCAATATACACTATATATGCTAAAATGTGTGGTCCAAGTGTTTGTGGACATGACTGAATGACTATAGAACTTGGACCCATGCTTGCCATGACTATCCGTCGTGGATGCACGCGTGTTATAATTGGGGTAGCTCCCTAGTAGAAGGATTTGGCCTAATACCTATGTGATCAACATATGTCATGTATGTGATGTATATAGTTCAAGTGTTTCTTGAAATGTCTGAATGAGTAGTAGTTAGCAAATTGTAATGTATAAGGGTGTTGAGATATGATTCTCAACCTCTTTTAACTATGTGTATGATCTCCCTTGATAGTTGTGTGATTAGGAATTGAACATGTACAAACTCATGCTTGTCTTGTGATTCATAACATGCTCAACTGCTTCATGATTTTAACTATGTAATGCATATGTTTAAATTTGTATTTACGTTGTATGATCCGTCATGGGTGATGGGGGAGCGGAGCAACGAGTGCGTGCAACAGCCCTGGCAGCCCTAAACGGATAATACCAGACTTTGATTGTATGATTTGAATCCTAATCCATTACTGCTTTATCTATCTGCAATTGATTGTGTTTGGGGCTATGATTATGACCCAGGCAATCGGTAACGAGATTGAATTCGTGGCTGAGATTCATTTTGCCACGTGGGACGTGTTCGACGAACT
Organism: Magnolia officinalis; assembly: GCA_021015155.1. Lineage (NCBI taxonomy): Eukaryota > Viridiplantae > Streptophyta > Magnoliopsida > Magnoliales > Magnoliaceae > Magnolia > Magnolia officinalis. Next base: position 26,964,030 of record JAJHSJ010000010.1, on the reverse strand, counting down.
CGAGTCGTGCGTTGCCTGTCGGCAGTGGCTAGGCCACACGAAGTTGTTTATGCACTTCATGTCGTGCAGCTCAACGGGCGATCGTGCTAGTCGAGCTCATCAAGTAACCCGATCTGCCTTATGCATGTTCACCCTGTTTGGACGGTACTGCTTGAACCTAGGGTACCAAACTTACCAGTGAAACCCCCTTTTAACCATGGTACCTCGATCCGCTAAAAAGCATGAGCCGGGCATGGTGGTATGGGACACCGTGGTCGAGCTGTCGGCCTACGCTGGGGCCATGTGCCTCCCCGTAGTGACCATTGCGCAACCAGACTCGTGAGCCGAATATGGTGATATGGGACGCTGTATTCGAGCTGTCGATACCTACGGCGAGAGCCGAGTACGGTGAGACTTGTACTCATGCTGACGGGCGACGAGTCCTCTGTAGTATCTTCGAGTATACTCTAAGGGTTGTGATTGGCGATGAGTCTTTTACAGCGACTAGAGTATGAGTGGAGCCGAGTACGGTGAGACCTGTACTCGAGCTGACGGCTAGTGATTGAGCCGAGTACGGTGAGACCTGTACTCGAGCTGACAGTCAGCAATTGAGCCGCATACGGTGAGATCTGTATTCGTGCTGACGGGTGACGAGCCCTTTGTGATGCCTTCGCTAAGCCTCTCAAACCATAATATCGTATGAGATTAACTAGGATTGACGACCCTAGAATGGATCATGTTTGGGAATGATACAAGGGAGGTACCTTAGTTTCCCAATACTGCTGTTTGAAATGGACTAATAATAACTTGGTAATCATGATCATCATCGCACCGCATGTGCTTAGTAGATGTGGCGCACTGAGGGAGTTAAGCATTCACGAATGTAAGATGATGTCGCATGAGGGTGGTTTGGCAAGGGCATACAACATCATATCATTTTATACTTGCATTAAATAAGAGTAGTTAGAATTGTTTATTTGTATTGTTTTATCATTATTGCTTGACTGAGTTGATAACATGTTAACCTATGCTTTACTGTTCCACTGAGTTGATCACTCACTCCCACGTTACGGGACGGTGTTGTACACACCAACCAGATTTGTTGAGTTTCAGGTGATGGCGACGCTTGTGAAGCAGAGCCGGACTACTTCTATGATGATAGGAGGAGTTCTCCTATCTGTATCTCTCTATCAGGTCAATGAACACCTGATATTGTATTGACGGGGCCATGGTACTTGGGACAGGAGACATTACACTTCCTCACATTTGGTATATTTTAGAATTGTACTTGTAATTATTTAACCTGGTAATGTTATCACACTCTGGAGACTCATCATAGTTTATATATTTTATCTATCTATCACAGTCTTTCGCTTGTAAATTTAACTGTCTCTGGAGTATGATATGCTGTTTTGGCTTAATCTCACTCATGTTCAATGTACGAATACAGTCAACATTCAATCATCATTCATTTTGTTGCATAAGTGATGTTCTGGAACTCGAGAGTTGAGTTATGCTCGACCCCCGATTTTCAGGGCGTTACAATATTTTACCGTCTTTTTGTAGTGCATAAATCTTTCAGGAATTTGGCATATGATGGAATTTGTTTAACGACATCTAGTAGAGGGATGTTGACCTTCACTTGCTTAAGCACCTCTAGAATATCCTGAGAGTTCGACAGAGGTTTTGGTGCGACCAACCGTTGGGGGAATGGAACAATTGGCTTGCCTTGAGGTTTCGGTTCTAAATCTTGTAGAGCAGTGTTAGGTCTATCATTGTTGTCCTCTTACGGGTCCTTAGGCTTTTCAGCCCTAACTGAAATTGTTTTGTCAATGGTTTTTCCACTCCTAAGAGTGGTGGTAAACTTGGCTTACTCCATTTGATTTGAAGAGCTTGGGTCACTAACTTCATATTGTGGCTTAGGATTGGGGAGAGGTTGGGCTGGAAGTACCCCTTTCTCTCCAACTGTCAAGCGTGACTCAATTCGTTGCACAACCTTGGTAAGATCTTGAAAGGCTTGTAATGTGCCTTGATTAAAAAGCTCTTGATTTTGAATGTGTTGGATCCTCCTAAGGCTTTTTTTAATCCAAAAACTGGTTCAGGATGCCCTAAGGAGTAGCAGTTTGCCCATTCTTCCAATTGAAGTTTGGATGGTTCTCCAGCTAGAGTTGTATGTGTTTGAGGTGGTTCCCTTAAAAGTCCTCTGGCAATTGCTTACGGCATTTGACTACTCATTCAATATTTCTTGAAAGGCAGGTATTGTTAGACAATTTTCAGTCGTACGAATGTTGCACGTACAAATACCGCAAACTACTTCCTTAGCCTTGTCCTTCTTAAGTTCAATGGCCTCGAGTTTCCTTGTGAGACTGGCCACTTTAGCACTTATATCTTCTTCTCTCAGAGCATACATTCCACCCCTCTCCTTTGTTTGAATTGGCTTAGAAGTGGTATTAGGTCTAGGGGAGATGTCCCATGATTGTGTGTTTTAAGCAAGCTTGTCAAAATAATCTCACACATCATTGACATCTTTACTCACGAATTCCCCATTGCACATTGTCTCAACCATTTGGCGCATGGAAGATGTCAGTCCATCATAGAAGAAACTTGTTATACGCTACGTTTCAAAATCATGTTGTGGACATGAACTGACAAGATCCTTGAACCGCTTCCAACATTAGAAGAATGTTTCATCTTCTTTTTGGGTGAAGTTCATGATCGACTTTCTAAGGGTGTTCGTTTTATGATATAGGAATAATTTCTTTTTGAACTCCCTTTTCATGTCATTCCATCTACCAATGGATCATGGACGTAGTGACTGCAACCACATCTTAGCTTTTTCTTTTAAGGAGAAAGAAAAGAGTTTCAGCCTGAACAAGTCATCAGACACGTTAGGAAAATACAAAGTAGATATGATCTCATCAAACTCTTTTATGTGTAAATATGGACTTTCATATTCAAGTCCATGGAAGTTTGAAAGGAGTCGAATCACCCCTGGCTTGATATCCATGCTTCCCTTGTTTTTTAGAAAAATTATACAAGAAGGTGTGCTCACCCCCACCGGTTGTAAATAATCTCCTAAAGTACGAGGCGGTGGTGCTTGATGCACCTCACTTTCATGTTAGATTTCCTCAACCCTAGGTTGAGGTGGATTTGGAGGTTGATTGGCCAGTTAATTTGCAGACAAAACTTCAGTTAACTCTGAGGATCTCTGATGGTGCCTAATCTTGTGATGGATAGATAACCCCTCAACTAATCTCCCTTCACTCAAGAGATGTCGAGTGTTATCACAGACCCACTTGGGCATGAAACACTCTCAGCCCTTAAGTAACTAAGCTAATCTAAACCTAAGAAAGAGAAAGTTAAAGTAATCAAGAAATCTAGAAAAGAAAGAGAGAGAATTAGAAAGAAGTTACCAGATTAGAAGTTTCTATATTAGGATCCTACAAAACTTGTAAGTGTTGTGATATATAAAGCACATTTATTTTCTCAAATTTTGATGGACAAAAGAACTTGTGATGTGGTGACTCAAATGATGGAAAGTTCACCTTCAAGTGAAACAAGATGGAAAGTCCACCTTCAAGTGAATCAACATGGAAAGTTCACCTTCAAGTTCAAGACATGAAGTTGGAAAGTGCAAGTTCAAGACATAAAGATGGTACTTCAAAGTCCAAAGTACCCAAGCTCTACTTCTCTTCTAGTTCGCTACATTTACAAGATTACTTTAAGTAGAAGATCGAATGAACGCAACTGAAGATTCAAATACAAGCTACAAAGTATACACTTCAATGTTCATTGTTTTCAAGTATATTTGACCCTAGAAAGACCTTAGACTTAGGTTCTTTCGAATGCCAAACATAATTGGTTTTCCATACTTTAATTAGGCTTAAGTTCGACTAGTCTAAGCCTTACTTCGACTAGTTTAGGCTTTGATTCGACTAGTCTAGGAAAAACTTCGACCAGTCTAAGTTTTCAACTGAAAATTGGATAAAATCTGTTGGTTCCTCGACCAGTCGAAGGCACACCCTCGACCAGTCAAAGGGGGCTCGACTCGAAGTCCATCAAAGGATTTTGGGCATCCTCGACCAGTCGAAGGCTATGCTCGACTAGTCGAACAGGGTCCTTGACCAGTCAAGCAAGGCCTTCGACTAGTCGAAGGACGGTTTGATCCGATCGCGCCTGAAATTTGAAATTTGATTGTTTCTTAGACCAGTCGAAGGAGACCTTAGACCAGTCGAAGCAACAACTTTTTAGCTTATAAATAGAGGTCTTTTCTCACTCTAAAATAGATCATTCAAGCCAAAAAAAGCCTTAACTTTGAGAGAGAAAAGTTCCCATCTTCTTCAAGCTATAGAACGATATTTTAAACTCTTTTTAATAGCTTATTGTTTTGTAATTTCTAGATCTGTTTTTATGAATCATATGTTTTAAAGGGAGTTCTTGTTCTTCCTTTTGAGATCTAAGAAATTCAAACAAGTAGCCTAGGTTTGAATTAAGTTAAAATCTATTTAGAACTTAGAACCCTTCATTTTGGTCATTGGACATTGAACATTGAACACTCGTCATCAACCGAAGCAGTTCTATGGGCTACATCATTCAATGTCTTCTGAAGAAGATAAGTATTTTCTTTTTATTTTTGGTTTATTTGAGATATTTAGGAAAATCTCATGTATTGGTTTTGACTGAGATAGCCATAAAATCTCAATGTGTGGGGTTTTGACTGTGATAGCCCTTCTAAAATCACAATTGTATAGGTTTTATGGTGAACCTGGGAAAACCTTGATTTTTAGTGAACGCCAATATCACGTGGGTTGTGATTATTGGGAGTGGAGTAGGTGTGGCTGTTTGAGGACCGTTGGTGTACACACCGAACCATTATAATTCCTGGTGTTTATGTGGTGAATCATTTTTGAGATGTACATGTGGTGAATGTTTGTAAATGTTTATCTACAAGTGGTGAATGCTTGTAGTAGATAGTTGCATTTCTTTTTCCTCTTGTTTTAGTTTGTGATCTTGATCCTTACTAGTTAATGAAATCAGGTTGTCCTACCTAAAACCTCAGTTTTTGGGTGTACGGTTGTCCTATGAACATGGTTTGAATCAATTTCTTAATATTATTACAATTGAGATCTCTGATTAAGTTCTGATTTATTTATTCTTTCGGTACTTTAATTTTTATTTGGCATAGTCCTATTCACCCCCCCCCCCCTCTAGGACTGTAAGTTCACCTCTTTCAAGTGGTATCAGAGCTAAGTGGCTCATTTATTTGGATTGATTTTCTAGTGTTTAAAGATCTAGAGCTTCTAATATGTCAAATTTCGATAGACCAGGCCACCACCATTTGATGGCTCAAATTATGCCTATTGGAAAGCCAAAATACAGATTTTCTTAAAATCCATAGATGAAAGCATGTGGCAAGCCATAGTGACCAAATGGAAACCACCAGTGTCTGAGGTTCTAGGCAGTGATGGAACCAAGTCCATTAAAGAAACACCTTTCTATTTATGGACCACACCTTAGAAAAATTAGAGTAGTGCAAATGCAAAGGCCTTAAATGCCATTACTTGGGCTCTATCACTTGATGAATTCAAAAGAATTATTTCATGTGATACAGCTAAGCAAGCCTGGGACATCCTTGAAATGACACGTGAAGGAACATCTATTGTCAAGAAATCTAAAGTCCAAATCCTCACTACAAGGTTTGAGGAAATTCGTATGGAAGAAAATGAAACATTCATGGACTTCTATATGAAATTAAATGACATAGTGAATTCCATGTGGGGTCTAAGTGATGGAATCCCAGAAAGTAAGGTTTGCACTAAGATACTGCGATCACTTCCTGAGTGGTTTAATTCCAAAGTAACTGTCATTCAAGAACTTAGAGACTGATCAAATGAAGGTTGAGGAGTTAGTAGGTTCACTCCAAACATATGAGTTAAGTTTCAAAGCTCCTAAAGGTAAGTCCATAGCCCCTAAGTCATCCAAGTCTGTTTCAAAAGAAAATAATGTTAATTCTAATTTAAAAGATATTGAGGATGATATGGCTTTACTTGCTAAAAATTTTTGTAGAATTTTCAAAAATAAGAAATGATCTGATTTTCAAAAACCTTCTGATAAAAGAAAAGGTAAATAAAAAACTTCGAAATCTGTAAAAGACAACCAATGTTTCAACTGCATGAATATGGGCATTTAGTGAATAAATGTCCCAAAAGGGATAAATAAAAAAGAAAGGGCATGATTGCAACATTGGATGAATCATCCGGCTCTGAAAGTTCTTCTAAGTCAGATGAATCAGAGTAAGAAACTTCAAATGAAGTGAAAGCCCTAATGACTATAGCCAGAGCTACCTCCTCAGATAGTTGTAACTTATTTGATTATGAGAATCTCATGAGTGACCCTGAAAATGAGAGTGAAGATGATCTTCATGATGCTTATAATTCCCTATATAGGGAGAGTTGCAAAATAGCTGTTAAGTTAAAGATTCAAAAAGAAAATTTTCTTAAACTAAAAAAGAACTTGAAAATGTTGTTTTGGAAAATCTCATTTTTTCTGATTGCTATGAAAAAACAAAACTTGATTTAAGTTTTAAAACTTTTGAATTTGAAAAACTCAGAATAGAAAATGAGAAGTTAAAACTTGAAGTCTCTTCTTTATTGAGTTCTAAGGACACTTGGAGATACGCCCATAGAGACCCTAAGTTGGAAAATTACTCACCGCATCTAGAAAATGTGGCGATCGATCGGGTCTAAGTTATATTAAATATGCTCCACTGAAAAATAAGAATGCATCTCCTATTTTTGTAAAAGGAAAGTCCTCAAACTCAAAAGGTAAGAACTTGAGAAATAACCAAAACAATTTCAAAAATTCAAAACCTTTTCAAGCTTCTAAAGTCAAGCCTAATAACATCAGGTTTAGAAATTAAAGTCATAACCCCTTAGCTGAAAAAATAGTGAACTTATTCAAAGAGCTTCTCAAATATAACTCGAATGTTATTGAAGTTGACAAACAGAGATATTTCAACTCTTACAAACTAAGAAAAACCTATGGTACTCCTAAACCTATGACTATAATGAAGTGGGTTCCTAAAGTTACTTGTCTTGTTGCCCACGCCGCCTTCAAAGCTTCTAGCCATTCAAAATGGTACCTAGATAGTGGATGTTCAAGACATATGATAGGTGACAAGGAGATATTCACCAACTAAAAAGAAATGAATGATGGTTCAGTAACTTTTGGTGATGGAAGCAACTGTAACATTATAGGCCAAGGTACTGTACAGCTCTCTAACCTTCCTCATTTTGAAAATGTTTTATATGTTAAAGGTCTTAAACACAATCTTCTAAGTATATCTCAAATCTACAATAACAAACATAGTATGAAATTCACTAATCAAAGATGTGAGATTTTAAATAAAAAAGGTTGTGTGATTCTAAATGGTCGTAGGACTTCTGAAAATTGCTATATTATCAATGAGACATGCTCTTCTAAACTTTCTTATTACATGGTACAAACAGACAAATCAGAATTGTGGCATAAACGTCATGGACATGTTAACTACCAAAACCTCTATAGACTGAGCAAAGTTGATCTTATTCGAGGTCTACCCAAATTGAAAAAGGTTAATAAAATATGTGGCGCATGCCAAATTGGCAAGCAAACTAGGAGTAGTCACAAGAAGTTGAACTCCTCAGCCACAACCAAACCCCTTGAACTTATCCATATGGACTTAGTTGTACCGACAAGAACGAAGAGTCGAGGCGGTAAAAAGTACTTTCTGGTTATCATCGATTACTTTACTAGATTTACTTAGGTAGCTTTCATGAGAGAAAATTTTAAAACTCTCGATGAATTTAAAAAGATATTTAAACGAATTCAGACCGAAAAAGAAATGAATGTTATCAAGATCAGAAGTGATATGCTACTGAATTCGAAAATAGCAATTTTGAGAAATATTATACCGATCATGGCATATCGCATGAGTTTTTTGCTCCAAAGACACCTTAACAAAATGGGGTTGTTAAAAGGAAAAATAGAGTGCTACAAGTGATGGCCAATTTTATGCTGAACAACATGAATCTACCTAAAAACTTGTGTGCTGAAGCTATAAATACTGTATGCTATATTATAAATTGTGTGTATGTAAGAAAATCTAAAGATAAAATAGCTTATGAATTATGGTTTAATAAGAAACCAACTGTTAAGTAATTTCAAATTTTTAGAAGTAAGTGCTTCATTTTACGTGACCATGAAAACTTAGGGAAGTTTGAAGCCAAGAGTGATGAAGGGATTTTCTTGGCATATGCTTTGAATAGTTGAGCATATTATGTTCTAAATAAAAGAACAGGAGTGATTCAGGAATCCATTAATGTCATAATCGATGATCACCTGAGCACACCCACACCTAGTCGATAAGAAGATGAAGTCAATTTAATTAAGAAACCTGACTCTTCATCTAGTCTGGTTAATACTGAACTAAGATTAGTCAAGGATCATCATACTGATATAATATTAGGGAATCCTCTCACTGGTGTGCGAACAAGAAAACTAGAGAATATTTGCAATTATGTTTACTTTACTTTTCAAGTTGAACCGGCCAACGTAAAAGAGGCACTTATTGAGGAAAATTGTATTGTTGCCATGCAAGAAGAATTAAATCAATTTGTAAGAAATGATGTCTGGTATTTGGTTTCAAGACCAACTGATAAACATATAATTGAAACCAAATGGATTTTAAAAAATAAATCTGATGAATGGGGAAATATAATTAGAAACAAGGCTATACTGGTTGTACAAGGGTACACTCAAATAGAATGAATAGATTATGATGAAACCTTTGCACCAGTAGCTCGTCTTGAATCCATCAGATTGCTTATATCCATTGCTTGCTTTAAAAAATTCAAAATATATCAAATGGATGTCAAAAGTGCTTTCTTAAATGGAGATTTACATGAAGAGGTGTATGTTGAACGACTTAAGGGTTTTAAGGACCCTAAACACTTAAATCGTGTATATCGCCTTACAAAGCCACTTTACGGTTTAAAACAAGCTCCTAGGGCATGGTATGAAAAGCTGACTAAGTTCTTACTCAGTCACAATTTTATCATGGGAAGTGTTGATAAAACTTTATTCGTTAAAAAATAAAAATGAACACATACTGATTGTACAAATATATGTTGATGATATCATATATGGTTCTATATGTACTAACCTATCCGTTGAGTTTGTAGAACTTATGAAATCCAAATTTGAAATAAGTATGGTTGGAGAACTGAATTACTTTCTAGGCTTACAAGTTAAACAACAAGAAGAGGGTATCTTCATTTCTCAAACCAAATACACCTTAAATTTGGTTAAGAAATTTGGATTCAAGAATCATAAGAAATTCGATACTCCAATGAGTATGACTCTCAAACTCTCAAAGGATGAAACATGTAAGAGTATAGAATCTCGCTTATATCGTAACATAATTGATAGTTTATTATACTTAACTACTAGTAGACCAGATATTTCCTTTAGTGTTGGAATCTATGCAACATCTAATCCAAAAGAATCACATCTTATTGCTGTTAAGCGAATAATTAGATATGTTGCAAGTACTGTTAATTACGGTCTTTGGTATCCACATGGTACAAATGTTCAACTAGCTGGATATACAGATGTTGATTGGGAAGGGAACATCGATGCTAGAAAGTCTACCAGTGGTGGATGTTTTTATGTTGGAAATTATTTAGTTTCCTAGCACAGTAAGAAACAGAGTTCGATATCTTTATCCACAGCTGAGGCTGAATACATTGCAGCTGGTAATGCATGTACCCATCTGGTTTGGATGAAAAGAACGTTAAATGATTACGGAATTGCGCAAGATACAATGATCTTGTATTGCGATAACTCTAACGCAATTAATATTTTTAAAAATCCCATTCAACATTCTTGTACAAAGCACATAGACATTTGTTACCATTATATTTGAGAATTGGTTGAAAGATAAGAGCATCTCTTTAAAATACATACAGACCGAAAATCAACTTGTCGACATCATGACGAAACCGCTTGACAGGAATAGGTGTTCTAAATTGAAACATGATATTGGTATGTGTATTTTAAATTAATTATGTCATATTAATTTTATTTTATTTATTTTTTATGTAAAAAATTTTGACAACATAAAAAATATATATATATATATTTTAATTTTTTTTGCTGCACAACCGGTCGAGCACAAGAGAGTGCATCGTTTTCAATTTCCTTTTAGATTTGGGTTCTTCTATGCATTTTAAGCTTTGTTGAGTTGTTTATTTGTGACTTTTACTATTTTCTACAAGAGTTTTTTGGGCAAAAATCTGACATTAGCCAAACCCATATATTATACTCTCTTGTGCATACTCTAAATGGAGCATCGCTCTAAGAGGAAGGTCACACGCAAGGGCCCTAGTGGTTTCTCCTCCCGGACGACTCCAATTAGGGTGAGAACCCTAAGAGCTCCCAAAGAAGATTCGGAGCATGTAAGGGATTTCTGCACTTGAGATGTAATAATCGAAAAGACGATAAATCTTGATCATATTCTCTTTTTAAGTTGTTGCCCATTCTCTCAACCATTGGTTGGGAAAATATTTTTGGTCGGGGTGGACCAGCTTACCGCTCCATTGCACAAGGCATGTTTGCATCTATCGGGGAGTTGTCCCTTGAAAATCTTACATTTTCCATCAATTTTAGAGAAGGAACAGTGCCGGTAGATAGGAACCTAATTTCGAGTCTACTTGATATAAATGTTAATGATGAAGGTATCTCAATTCATCCTCTTTCTGGTAAGATGTTTGAATCTGAGCGTAGGGATATTACCCGTAAATTATGTCGATTTAATGATGAGTGGAGTGGCGGTAATGCACTATGTGCCACCCAGATGATTCCCCATTTCCGTGTTCTTCACCGCATTTTTACTTCGAATGTCTATCAGTGGCTGGGAAACAAATCTAAGCTCACTCCATTCATGGCTCTTATTCTCCATGCTGTTGCATTGGGTATCCCCATTTGCCTCCTTCCTTGATCTGCTATTTGATCATCCAATTTCGCATTCATCCTAGTCATGGTTCTATTCCATTCGCTTATTTTATGATGACACTTGCCCTTCACTGCAATGTTGTCATTCCATCCATTGAGGCCCCTGAGGCAGTTCTTCCATTTGACAATTCAAACATTAATAAAATAATTTGAACTACCTCCCTGGTCAGCGAGACGAAGATGAGGTCGAGGAAGAGGAAGCACCGTTGCCAGCAGATACTTCGATGGATGATATCTTTGTTGAGTTAGAGTCTGATGATGAGGCAGATCCTGACTTTCAACCATCTCAATTCGATGATTCCTTCACTCTCTAGAGGACAAGGTGGATGCTTTGAAAGTCTCTCAGGACAATCTGGCTGAAAGTCATCGCTCTTCAATGAAATATATGCGAAAACATTTTCATCGCATAACGAAGGGCCTTCACTAGATTGACCCATCTATTCCACCGCCTTCTTCCTCTGGTTCTGACTAGTTTTGCTTCGTTTTGATTTTGGGGTTGTATAACTTTAAACTTATGCTTAAGTTAGTTGTATAACTTGGATGACATTTTTGGATATTATTATGCTCTCTAAATGTTATGTTTACTCATGTTTTAGTCTTAATCATGATGCTTAACTTGCCATTCTGTTATTCATTTATCTCATATTCCTACTTTCCTTTGTCAACTTGTGACAAAAGGGGGAGATTTTGAATGGATATGATTAGTATGATGATTGGAATTGATTGAATATATATTATTAGAATGGATATGCATGTTAATACATGTATTCTACACAAGGCTAAAGTGAAGCACTAACTAAGGGGGAGTAAAATTTTGAGCTCATATTGAGGGAGAATATGTAATTTCAAGTGAAGCAGATATGTTGAACTTGTATGTATGTTTTGTTATGTTTTTTCACAAATTTGACAAAGGGGGAGATTGTAAGTGTTGTGATGTATAAAGCATATTTATTTGTCAAATTTCGATGGACAAAACAACATGTGATGTGGTGACTCAAATGATGAAAAGTTCACCTTTAAGTGAAACAAGATGGAAAGTCCACCTTCAAGTGAATCAACATGGAAAGTTCACCTTCAAGTTCAAGACATGAAGTTGGTTACTTCAAAGTCCAAAGTACTCAAGAATCTACTTCTCTTCTAGTTTAAGATCAAGCTACATTTACAAGATTACTTCAAGTAGAAGATTGAATGAACGCAACTAAAGATTCAAGTACATGCTATAAGGTATACACTTTAATGTTCAATGTTTTTAGGTATATTTGACCCTAGAAAGACATTAGACTTAGGTTCTTTCGAATGCCAAACATAATTGGGTTTCTATACTTTTAATTAGGCTTAAGTTCGACTAGTCTAAGCCTTAGTTCGACTAATCTAGGCTTTGATTCGACCAGTTTAGGAAAAACTTCGACTAGTCTAAGTTTTCAACTGAAAATCGGATAAAATCTGTTGGTTCCTTGACCAATCGAGAAAAGTGCTCGACCAGTTGAAGGCACACCCACGACCAGTTGATAGGGGCTCGACTCGAAATCCAGCAATGGATTTTGGGCATCCTCGACCAGTCGAAGGCTATGCTCGACCGATCGAACAGGGCCCTTAACCAGTCGAGCAGGGCCTTCGACTAGTCGAAGGACGGTTTGATCCGATCGCATTTGAAATTTGAAATTTGGTTGTTTCTTAGACCGGTTGAAGGAGACCTTAGACCAATCGAAGCAACAACTTTTCAACCTATAAATAGAGGTCCTTTCTCACTCCGAAATAGATCATTCAAGCCACAAAAAGCCTTCACTTTGAGAGAGAAAAGTCCCCATCTTATTCAAGCTATAAAACGGTATTTTAAATTCTTTTTTAATAGCTTATTATTTTACAATTTATAGATCTCTTTTTATGAATCATATGTTTGAAAGGGAGTTCTTGTTCTTCCTTTTGAGATATAAGAAATTCAAACAATTAGTCCAGGTTTGAATTAAGCTAAAATCTATTTAGAACCTAGAACCCTTCATTTTGGTCATTGGACATTGAACATTGAACATTCGTCATCAACCGAAGCGGTTCTATGGGCTACATCATTCAGCATCTTCTAAAGAAGACAAGTATTTACTTTTTATTTTTGGTTTATTAGAGATATCCAGGAAAATCTCATATATTGGTTTTAACTGAGATAGCAAGAAAATCTCAGTGTTTGGGGTTTTGATTGTGATAGCCCTTCTAAAATCACAACTGTATAGGTTTTAAGGTGAACCTGAGAAAACCTCGATTTTTGGTCTCCTACCTAAAACCTCAGTTTTTGGAGTAAGGTTGTCTTATGAACACGATTTGAATCAATTTCTCAATACTATTACAATTGAGATCTCTGATTAAGTTCTGATTTATTTATTCTTTCAGTACTTTAATTTTTATTTGGCATAGCCCTATTCACTCCCCTCCCCTCTAGGATTGTAAGCTCGCCTCTTTCAAAACAAAAAAACAAGTTAGTTTTTAAAAACTAAAAAGGAAAATGAAAAGGCCGAGCTATATGTCCTAGAGGGGGGTGAATAGGACTGTGCCAAATTAAAACATAAATGCGGAATTGAAAGAAAGATAGCACAATCAAATAATAAAGAAGCACAAGTAAATAGCAACCTCAAATGTACTAGTCTTAAGAGGTTGATACAAACTTAGTTATAAGGACAACCTAACGCCAAAAACCAAAGGCTTATGGCAGGACAACCTTACTAGAATGTTAGTAAGTATCAAAAACCCAAACCAATAAAGAGCCAAAGGAAATAGCAAAGAAAATAAACTAAATTATTACAACATTCTCACAACTGTATAAAATAAATTACACCATTCACCACAAATACTTAAAGAAAATTACAACATTCACACTCATTGGAAATTCAATCAACCACCACAATTCTAGGAATTATAGTGGTTCGCTTGTGTGTACACCAACTATTAAAAAACAGCCACACAACTACTCCACTCCTAATATCCACTCCCTCGGGATATTAACGTTCACTATGAAAATTTTTTTTCCAAGGTTCGCCTTAAAACCTTCACAATTGTGTCTTTAGTTGGGCTTACACAATTACAAAAACCCCACACTCTGAGATTTTCTGGATCACCTCAGACAAAACCAAAAAGAGATTTTTCTGGCATGACCTCAAAAACTAAAAAGGATATACAAAATGTAAATGTACTTCTCTGGAATTTCTCCTTTTGAAGAAGCCCGATAGAACCAATCCGATGTAAACGAAGATGTTCAATGTCCAGTCTCACAGAAGAAAAGGTTCTAGTTCTAAATGATTTTTAATGAAATCCACCTGGGCTAGCTGGATTTGATTTTGATCTCATGAAAGGAAAAAATACAAATCCCTTCTTAAAGTAAGATTGGAATAAAGATCTTAAAATAAAATTATAAAAGCTAATTAAAGAGAATCTAAAATGAGCACAATATAGCTTAATAAATTAACAAACTTATCTCTCAGAGTGGTGTCTTGATTTAGCTTTAAATGAAAGAATAAACTCTGAAAATCGTACTCTATTTACAGGTGAAAATATTGTTTACTCGACTGGTCTAAGGGTCGGTTCGACTGGTCGAAGGACCAACAAAATTTCAAATTTTATGGTGCGATAAGATAAGATCGTTACTCGGCTGGTCGAGTGGCTTGTTGAACTAGTCGAATGGCCTGCTCGACTGGTCGAGCAATGCAATCGACTGGTCGAGTGGGACCAGAAAATCTTACTGGACTTTGAGTCAAGCCTACATGACTCCATCATAATATTCTGAAATTTCACAACAAACCTTGGACTAGTTGAGAAAACTCTTAGACTGGTCGAACCAGTACTTGGACTAGTCGAACAAGGACTAAGACTAGTCGAGAAAATGATCTATAAACATATGAAACAACCCACATATAATATGCAATGAATATGACACAACCTAAGGTCAATCTAAGGTCATCCAAACCTTTTTGTGAGTAGGAACAGATGAAACATCATTGCTTCTGAATCTTGATATCTTGTGATACTTGAAACTTGAGTTCGATCTCTTGAACTTGAGCTTAAGTTACACTTAAGTTCTTGAGTCTTTAACGTACAATAGTTGAACTTCAAACTTGAACTTGAGTTCTTGAATTTTAGCTTGAAACCATGAACTTCAACACTCTTCACTTCAACTTGAAGATGTAAGAAAGTTCGATGAAGATCCAGAGAACTTTAAAATGTACGAACCTGATCACTTCGACTCAAAGCATGATACAAATACTAAATGGTTTGGCACAACACAATTTGACAACACTACGAGTGTTAGATTTACACAATAGCATTTACAATCTCCCCCTTTATCGAATTTGTGACAAAACCAAATAAAGAATCATGCACCATAAGGAATCATGCATCAGTTATATAAGCACAATAAAGAATCATGCACCATTTAAGTAACAAATGATCAACATATACAACTCCCCCTCATTCCATTACTCCCACTCAATCCAGGAGAGGTGATTTGCAGAACCATAAAAAAAAAAAATTCCATACATACTACACTCCATATTCCACAATCACACATCTCTACAATTTCTCCCCCCTTTTTGTCACAATATGACAAAGGAAAGATATATAAAGAAAAGAGAAGTAAATGAAATAAGATAGGAAATAGCATCACCATGATAATCAAAATATTAACAAAAGGCACAATTTCATGTCCACATATCAAGAAGTAAAAGACCAAGAAATATCCCAACACACAAAGAGTAGAAAGTATTAATACATGTCTAGAATAATATATAAAGCTAATCAGATCCAGATGATGGAGTAGGAATAGAAGGATCTATCTGATGTAGTCCCATGTTAATGTGCCTAAGATATTTGCTCATGTATTTGAATTGATTTTCCTGAGACACATACAGACCCTCTATCTTCTCCTCAAGGGATCGCAAACATTCATTAAAGTTAGAAGGCTGAAAGTGCGGATCAGCCGCAGAGTCTGACTCATCAATCTCATCAAATAAGTCATCCATATTAACATCATCAGGAGGCAAAACATCCTCCTCTTCAGTTGCTCAGCAGCTCCTCCAGCACCCGCATCAACTTGGCCAGGATCCAAGCTCAGATTCATATTATTTATTTTCGAGTTATTAAAGGGAAGATGGTTAATGGGAGCTTTTCCAACAGGCATAGCCACAAGACTATGGGTGGCTAAGACAGTCATAAGAAGGCAAATGAAATATCACTATGACCCTGATAGCGATAAAACTGAATGATAATGTAATAGATAGGAGATGGAAGACATACATGAACACCAGTAACAATAGAGAGAAGGATGCGAGCCATGAAAGTAGTTAGCTCAGTTTTGTTACCAGACCTAGGATTGACATTAAAAATAAAAATACGATGGAGAATCCTATATCTGGGTAACATAAATTTGAAACTGAGAACATTCCCAGAATTTCATTCCACATTCATGTTACATAATGCTCTAGTGAGCATTCATTTTTCTGATTCAGATGGTTTTGCCACTAAAGTAGAAATAAGAATTTCGTCATCATTAACTGGAAGATCCATTAATCCAGATATTAAGTGACGATCTACATCAATAGGACCTTCTCTGGTTGTAATTGTAAAAGTTAAATTCTCAATAGAGAAGTCACTTATACAAGCAAACATGGCCTGTGCAATGGAACGGTATGTCGTACCACCCCAATTTAAAATGTTAGCCCAACCTACAATTTGAAGGAGGGGAACAATACCGAACAGTTCCAAATGATTAGAGTTAACTATTCGTTCAACAATCACGCTACGATGACGTATATCCCACACATATTCGGGATCTTCTTCGAGTGAATGAAGATGATGCACTGTGATTGAAGCGGAACGAGAAGAAGTGGGACCACGAGAGGATCTCTTCTTATTTCTACCTTCCATAGCAACAAGGAATACAAGTAATGTAAGAAAGGTAAGATTGATTTCAAGTAAATCAGATTTTATGCTATAAACCCCAATAAACCACCAAAGACCTTCAAATAAACAACAAAATCAAGGAAATGGAAGAGCAAAGAACCTAAATCCACAAGGAAAAAGTAAAAGATGTACTAACAATGAAGGAATCGAAGGTGGGTTCGACCGGTCGTGGTAGGGCTGGTTGGGGAAGATGAAATAAATGAAGAAAATGTGCTTTTTGCAAAATAAAAAGCCCTAAACCTGAGCAGGTCGACTAGTCGAGTACATATTCAACCGGTCGTGCCACGACTGGTCGAGTGTGTACTCGACTGGTCATGCACCTCAAAAATTCTGCATTTTTTGTATTTTTGAAATTTCAAAAAATTGTAAAATTAAATAAAATAAAAACATGAAATATATTACAAATAAACACATGCAATTCAGATCATAGTGCACATACCCATATCCAATTTCAACTTAGCAAACCTGTTTTTGTCAAGCGGTTTTGTAAATATGTCTACAAGCGGTTTTGAATATAATCCACAAAAATAATCTTATCTTCTACTAATTCACGAATATAATGATATCTAATGTCAATATGCTTAGTTCGTGAATGCTGAATTGGAGTTTTAGAAATGTTAATTGCACTAGAATTGTCACAATACAACACCATAGTGTCTTGCGTGAATCCGTAATCACTTAACATCCTTTTCATCCACACAAGTTGGGTGCATGGATTACCAGCTGCAATATACTCAGCCTCAGCTGTGGAAAGTGATATGGAACTCTGTTTCTTACTATGCCATGAAACCAAACAGTTCCCGACATAAAAACATCCACCGCTGGTAGACTTGCGATCATCAATATTACCAGCCCAATCAACATCTGAATAACTGGCTAATTGAACATTAGTATCATGAGGATACCAAAGACCAAGTTTCGCCGAACTTACAACATATTTCAAAATGTCCTTTACAGCAATCAGGTGGGACTCTTTAGGGTCCGATTGATATCTAACACAGATTCCTACGCTGAATGCAATATCAGGTTGGCTTACGGTTAAATATAATGAACTACCTATCATACTGCGATACAACTTAGGATCTACACTTTTACTTGTCGAATCCTTAGAGAGTTTAAGTGTCGTACTCATAGGAGTATTGAAATTTTTACCGCTCTCAAAACCAAACTTTTTCACCAAGTTTAGAGCGTATTTGGTTTAAGAGAAAGAACCCATCAGCAAGTTGTTTTACTTGTAAACCTAAGAAATAGTTCAGTTCTCCAACCATGCTCATTTCAAATTTGGACTTCATTGAATATGCAAACTCATTAGTCATGTTAGAACAGGTACATCCATAGATAATGTTATCAACATATATCTGTACTATCAATATGTGATCATTGTGTTTCTTTACAAAAAGTGTTTATCAACACTTCCCATTATAAAGTTATGACTTAGTAAAAACTTAGTCAATTTCTCGTACCATGCCCTAGGAGTTTTTTTTTAATCCATAGAGTGCCTTTTTCAGGCGATAAACATGATCAGTATGCTTAGGGTCTTCAAAACCCTTAGGCCGTTCTACATATACTTCTTCATGTAAATCACCGTTCAAGAAAGCATTCTTAACATCCATTTGATAAATTTTGAACTTTTTGTAATAAGCAATGGATATAAACAGTATGATAGATTCAAAACGAGCTACTAGGGCAAAGGTTTCATCATAATCGATGCCTTTTATCTGAGTGTACCCTTATACAACCAGTCTAGCCTTGTTTCTTATAATATTACCAAGTTCATCAGACTTATTTTTAAAGATCCATTTAGTTCGAATAATGTGTTTATCCTTAGGTCTAGGAACTAAGTACCATACATCATTCCTTACGAATTGATTAAGTTCATCTTGCATAGCTACTATCCAGTTTCATCACCAAGAGCTTCTTTTACATTGGCCGGCTCAATCTAGGATGTGAAGCACACATAATTATAAATGTTTTCTAATTGTCTATGAGTGCACACACCAGTGAGAGGATTCCCAAGAATTTGATCAGTTGGATGGTCTTTAACTGACCGCCGTTCAGGGTCATTTTGACTAGACGAAGAGTCTAGTTTATCAAATAAAGAGACTTCATCATCTTCTGAACTTGAGATGGGTGTATTCAAGTGATCATCTATAACCACATTAATGGGTTCTTGAATAATACCAGTCCTCTTATTGAGAACATGATACGTTCGACTATTTAACGCATATCCTAGGAAAATACACTCGTCACTTTTAGTGTCGAATTTTCTTAGATTTTTCCGATCACGTAAAATGTAGCACTTGCTGCCAAAAACTCGAAAGTATTTAACAGTAGGCTTCTTATTGAACCATAGTTCATATGTGGTCTTATTATTAGACTTTCTAGTATAAACATGGTTAGTGATATAACACGCTGTGTTCACAGCTTCAGCCTAAATATTTTTAGGAAGTTTTATACTATTTAACATCACATTGGCCATTTCTTAAAGTACCTGATTTTTTCTTTCAACAACCCCATTCCTCTAAGGTGTCTTGGGTTCAGAATACTCATGCGATATCCCATGATCGCTACGGAACTTCTCAAAACTATTATTATCAAATTCAGAACCATGATCACTATGGATTTTGGTGACATGTGATTCCTTCTCAATTTGGATACACTTGAGTACCCTTTTCACTTTATCATGAGTCTTAGATTTCTCTCTCATGAAAACTACCCATGTATACTTGCTAAAATAATCTACAATTAGCAGAATATATTTGTTACCTCCTCGACTCTCCGTTCTAGTTGGTTCAACGAGATCCATGTGGAGAAGTTGAAGGGGTATGGATGTGGCATTAGAGTTCACTTTCTTGTGAGCACTCCTAGTTTGTTTTCCAATCCGGCATTTGCCACAAATTTTATCCAATTTCTTTAACTTGGGTAGACCTCTTATTACTTCACTTTTGCTCAGTCTATAAAGATTACGGTAGTGTACATGTTCTAGGCGTTTGTGCCATAGTTCGGTCTCATCGGTTTGGACCATGTAACACTATAACTTAGACGATTTTGATTCACTGACTATATAGCAGTTCTCAGATGTTTTGTGACCTGTTAATATCACAGAACCATTCTCATTAGAAATCTCAAACCCTTGGTTAGTGAATTTAACGCTATGTTTGTTATCACAAATTTGAGAAATGCTTAAGAGATTATGCTTAAGGCCCTCTGCAAACAACACATTCTCAAATGGAGGAAGATTAAAGAGTTGAACCGTACCTTAGCCAATAATCCTGCAGTTGCTACCATCACCAAATGTGATTGAGCCATCAGTCATATCTTTAAGATTGGTGAACAAATTTTATCACATGTCATGTGTTTAGAGCAACCACTGTCTAGGTACCACTTTAATTGACTCGAAGCCTTGAAAGTGGTATGGGCAACCAAACAAGCAACCTTAGGGATCCATTTCATTACAGTTTTGGATTTTGGAGGATAGTTAGTTTTTCTATGCTTGTAGTTGTTGTATATTCTACCATTCGAGTTAGATTTTAGAAGCTGCTTAAGTAAATCCACAATTTTCTCAGATAAGGGGTTATGATTCTGATTTCTATAATTGATATGGTTGATTTTAGGTTTCATACTTGAAAAGTTTTAGGATTTTTGAAATTATTTTGCTTCAGACTTTTCCCTTTTGTGTTAAAGGACTCCCCTTTAACAAACTTAGGTGGAGTGGACTTACTTTTAGGAGGTGTATACTTATCGTAGCTTAAACCAGATCTATCGCTATATTTCCTTGATCTGGTTAACAGTCTTTCTAATTTAGGATCACCCTGGGCATAACTCCAACTATCCTTCATACTCAATAGAGAAGAGACTTCTAGTTTCAGTTTTTCATTTTCAAATTTTAGGTTTTCAACTTGAGAAGTTTTGAAATCTAAATCACACTTAGCTTTTTCAAAACAATCTGAAAAATGTGATTTTTCTAAGACTAGATTATCAAAATTTTATTTTAATTTTAAAAACTTTTCTTTTTGAAGTTTTAATTTTATAGCTATCTTATAACTTTCCCTGTATAGGGCATCATAGGCATCTTGTCAATCTTCATCATTTTCATGATCACTTCTCTGATTTTCTTCACTAGTTGAATCGCAACTGTCTGAGAAAGTGAATTTGGCTAGAGTCATTAAGGCTTTGATCTCATTAGTAGACTCAAGTTCAGAATCATCTGACTTAAAAGAAGCTTCAGAGTAAGACGATTCATCCCATGACATGCCTTTCTTTTTAGATTTGTCCCTCTTTGGACATTTGTTTACTAGATGCCCGTATTCATGGCAGTTGAAACATTAGATGTCTTTAATAGATTTTCAATTTTTAGATCTAGTCCTTTTCTTTTTAGAAGGTTTTTAAAACTCTACCCTCTTTTTACTTTTGAAAATTTTATAAAACTTCTTAGCTAATAGCGCCATATCATCTTCAGAGTTTTCAAAATCAGAATACTAACATTTTCATGAGAAATATTTTTAGAAGACTTAAGGGCAATGTACTTACCTTTAGGAGCCTTAAAGTTTAACTCGTAGGTTTGTAAAGAACCAACCAGCTCTTCAACCCTCATATTATATGTATCACGAAGTTCCTGAATGCAGTGACCTTTCAATTGAACCTATCAAGCAATAAGCTCAATATCTTTGCACAGACTTTGCTTTCTGGGATACTATCACCAAGACCCCACATAGAGTTGACTATGTCATTTAATTTAGTATAGAAGTCCATGAAAGTTTCGCTTTCTTCCATATGTATTTCCTCAAACCGAGTAGTGAGGATTTGAAGTTTAGATTTCTTGACAATAGTCATACCCACGTGTGTCATTTCTAGAATGTCCCAGACTTACTTAGCAATATCACAAGATATAATTCTTTTGAATTCATCCGGTGATAGTGCACGAGTGATTGCATTTAAAGCCTTTGCATTTGCATTACTCTCATTTTTCTGAAGTGTGGTCAAAGAAAAATAAGGTGTAACCTTCATAGATTTGATTCCATCAGTGCCTAGAACTTCAGTGGTAGGAGGGGTCCATCTAGCCATTGTGGTTGTGCCACCGCTCATCATGTAAAAAACATTATATGGAGTCTTCCAATATGGCTTCCAATAGGCATTGGAGCCATCAAAAGATGGAGGCCTAGTGATTGAGAGGCTATCAAAATTTGACATCTTATAAGCTCAGATCGATTAGCTTAGGAAATGAATCCAAATAAAAAGAAGCTATTAGGCTTTGATACCACTTGAAAAGGCCGAGCTATACGTCCTAGATGGGGGGGGGGGGGGGGGGAGGATGATTATACCGAATTAAAAAATAAATGCGGAATTGAAAGAAAAATAGCACAATCAAATAATAAAGAAGCACAAGTAAATAGCAACCTCAAATGTAATAGCCTAGAGAGGTTGATACAAACTTAGTTCTAAGGACAACCTAACACCAAAAACCAAAGGCTTATGGTAAGACAACCTTATTAAAACATTTGTAAGTATCAAAAACCCAAACCAATAAAGAGGCAAAGGAAATAGCAAAGAAAATAAACTAAGTTATTACAACATTCCCACAAGTGCATAAAATAAATTACACCATTAACCACAAATGCTTAAATAAAATTACAACATTCACACACATTAGCACATACAATCAACCACCACAACTCCAGGAATTATAGTGGTTCGCTTGTGTGTATACTAACTATTAGAAAATAGCCACACAACTACTCCACTCCTAATATCCACTCCCTCGGGATATTAGCGTTCACTATGAAAAAAAGGTTTTTAAAGGTTCACCTTAAAACCTTTACAATTGTGTCTTTAGTTGGAATTACACAATTACAAAAACCCCACACTCTGAGATTTTCTAGATCACCTCAAACATAACAAAAAAAAAAAAAAAGATTTTTCTGACACAACCTCAAAAACCAAATAGGATATACAAAATGTAAATGTACTTATCTGGAATTTCTCCTTTTGAAGAAGCCCGGTAGAACCAATCTGATGTAGACAAAGATGTTCAATGTCCAGTCTCACAAATGAAAAGGTTCTAGTTCTAAATGATTTTTAATTAAATCAACCTAGGCTAGCTTTATTTCGACAAGAAACAAATGCATTCGATTTGGGGGATTTATTCAATGATAACAAAGAAAGAATGAGAGAACATTGATCACATTTATTCTAAGTTCATTTACATCCTTGGATTCCCTTGATTATGAAAATAAAGTACAATCAATCAAAGTTCGATAAGATAGCCCATTGGAAATTTCGGCAGCATTCCGACGACTGTTTCAGTCATCTCCTAGTACTTAGGAGGAATTGTTGAATCAATCAACTAATCTCCAAGGAGATAGATATTTTGGCAGCATTCCGACGCCTGTTTCAGTCATCTCCTAGTACTTAGGAGGAATGTTGAATTGATCTCTTATACTGATTTCTCCCCTTGAACCTTGAATAGAATAAATCCATAGACTTAGCCATTTCAGCAGCATGTCCGCTCCTTTACTTCACAGATTAAAGGACATTCTGGTTGTGCGGACCCCCGCAACAGATATCGGTTGCACGGTCCCGCGCAACTAACCGGAGCTTCCTCTCCTATTTTTAATCCTCCTCGTTGCTCTGGTTCCTCTCCAAAATCTTCAATCTCTCCAAATGAAGGAGGGCAGGGGGTATTTATAGGCCCTTGCATGTGTGGTACCTCGATTTCGGTGTCGTGGGACCCATCTTGCATCAATCTTAACCGTTCAAGGAAATCTTCTCCTGAAACCAATTGTGTAGACCCGCGTAACTAAGCTTTCGGTTGCGCGGTCCTATGCAACTAACATTAGTTGCGCGAACCCGCGCAAACCACCTTCCACTATTTTGGATCCTTCTCAGAGAACAAATCATGTAAGTCAGTTGATTGATCCTCCGCAACGGACATTGGTTGCATGAACCCGCGCAAACCCCCCTTAAGCTGTTTCCTTCTTCTTGTTTTCCAATTTTCTTTTTATCTCTTAATCTTCTCTTGCTTCAATCCTTTCTTCATCACCATTTTTATGCCTCAACGATGCCTCTCGATCCTTCTTTGATTGATTCGTGAAATCAAATGAAGGATCGATCTTCTTCTGCCCGAAGAACTTGAATTAACTGCAACTGAAGGATGACTGGATGATCATGCTTATATGAAAGACTGGATTATCATACTTGACTCAGAAGACTGGAATGCTCATACTTGACCAGAAGACTGGAATGATCATACTTGACCAAAAGACTGGAATGCTCATACTTGACCAGAAGATTAGAATGCTCGCGTTTGCATGAAATATTTGAACAATTGCACTTGCACGGAAGATTGGATGATTGCGTTTTGAACAGAAGACTTGGTGATTGTGCTTGAACAGAAGACTTGATGATCACGCTCGAACGGAAGACTTGAATGCCCCCAGCCAGTAGTGTCGAGCGGATGTTTCACTAGAGAGGATAAAACTCTCTTTTCATTGAAATACGTCTCTATAACAGCTGTGACGACTTTGTCTTTGAGCAATTTGATCAAAGAACTATCTTTCAACACCGTTGCTACTACAACAATCTCTTTGATCAACTCCAGCGACTCTTTCCTTCAATTCGGTGTCTAGAGAGTTATTCTTTGATGCTGCTTCTACTGCAACAACGCTTTCGATTGTTTCCTTTATTCATGATTTGCATAATCCAATCTTTCTTTCCTATCAAATTGATTGAAATTAGTATCTCAATATATTATAATTTTTCAATTTAGCTTTATGAAGCATTGGTAATTTTGAAATATATTGAAAGCTTCTTCTCTCTTTTAGGCTGATTGTGATATTCGCTCTGTCGCCATGCTTTGCATTGCATTCTTTGCTCCTTATATCACACTTGTGATATCATTTCCAGCTCCATCCGGCTCCAAAGGTTTGTCCACTGAGTCTTCTTTTTGCTGAGTCTTTTCTAGCTTGTGCTCCTTGCAATAAATTTTTTCTTGGATCTTCGTGATAATGATTCCGTTTGTTCTTTGTCTCCATCAAATCTGGTACTTGGAGTCTTGTGTCATAATTCTTGGCATATAAATTTCTCCACCGTGCATAAGAGATTAACAGAAAGACTAAGGCATAGTTTATTTTGAAGATATAGATCTTGCTCCCCTTTCCCAGTCAATGTTGCATAAAGATTTCTTTAGAAGATAATATTTTTCGAAGTGAATCCTGTTGATACCCCTGAAGGATAAATAATCTTTGCTGATTTGAACCTGATTGAAGAGAAACACATTTTTGCATCTTGTTTACTTAATATTTAAAATGTTCATCAAGGAATTGCACATTTGAACATATCTAAATTGAAATATGTATCTGCAACATTTTGAATGCTAAACTTAGTTTATGCTTTGCATATTTGAGCATATCTAAAGTGAAATATGTATCTGCTGCATTTTGAATGTTGCGCAAATTTAACATGATATTCAATAAAGAACTAATTATAAAACACCAACATTTTATGCTTGTTAGTGTGGGATTTCCTATATGATTTAAAAAAATAAAAATAAAAATTGGCGGTTCTAAGTTTCAATTTAGTCAGTTTCACACACAGTTAAAGCTCTTGAGTAGTGGAGCCGAGTCTCACGTGATAGCCTCTGTAACTCTTAGGAGTTCATTGGACTTCTCATAGCCTAGGGAGTTCACAAACCGCGATCCATCAGAGGGGCCCAATGAAGCTACCGGGGCAGTGAACTCGGTTGGAATTACGCACAAGGTTGGCCACTCTCTAGAGTTCACAAAGCTCATAAGGCAACCTTTGGGGTACCAAGTCTAGGGTCGCCAATCCGTCAATGAGTAGGTTCAAGCCCTTCTTCATGAGTTAATACTGAAATCAAACTATAAACCTGGGGGGCCTTACGCACGGTTGACCTATCTAAAGCTCATACTGCCGCCCTCATTTTCTTCATCTGCAAGGTCGAGCCCATTCACGGGAGGGCATTTTCCTCCATTCCCCGTGACGTTGCTGGAAAACTATACAGACGGCATGGGGGTTACGCATGACTGGTCGTTGAGGACTTTTGGCCTTTTAGGCTTTTGGTCACTAGCTTTGTCAGCTTCCTGCATGGGTATGCGTATGATGGCCTTCACGGGCTTTTTAGGGTCACTAGCTTCTCACCGCTGCCCGAATGGCAATCTTAATAGGTCTTATGCGCGATTGGCCATTGGCTTGATTAGGCTGCCTTTTTATGATAAGCAACCATCGCTGTCATCAACTTCATATGTGGTTGACTATATATAGTTTATTCCACTGTCAAAAGATGGTAGATCAATAATTGATATTTCGCTGCTGCTGATAATGTTATAAGAACTTTCGTATCATGTTTAAAATAGTGTATCAGCTTGGCGATGATAGCAATTTTGATAAGTGATTGATTGGTGACAGCAATAGTTGCTACATTTTTTTTTTTTTAAATAATCATTGATACCTGGTGATTCTGACGAAAATCTTTGGCGTTGGCGACAATCGTCAATGCTTGACAGCAATCGTTATTGCTTGATAGCGATCATCAACGCTTGACAACGGTCATCAATGCTTTTCATTTGGCGATGACTTAATATGCTTGAAAGCCTGTCTTTCCCCCTTTTGATTAGGAAGTATTGCTCTGGGAATCTTCGTAATCAAAATCATGATGTTGCTACCTTCAACATAGATACTGATGCTGCATCATCTCATACTTTTTGCCCAAGCTTAGCTTTGCCCCCAGTCACGAACTAATCAAGCCTCTGTACTCTTATTTCTTCTTTTATGTCGCATTCCTTAACAATTTTGCCTTTATCAATTGTCTTCTATAACTTGATCTTTATGCCGAAAGAATTTTTTGTTCGATGTTCAGCATAGGGAGTACATCATCTTCTTCGAGTGAATACATCCACAATCTTGGGCTGTGCAAAATCTTTCTTCATTTTCTTAACTGTATATGTAGTTATATTTCTCATATCAGATATTCCTTGTCCATTCACTTTTTTTTTTCAATTATATCTCCTGAATTTCTCCTGAGATTCGAAGTCAATTGAAAATTCGCGCTTTTATTCATTCGCATAAGGGAGAGTATATGACTTTGTCTTTCACAATCCTTTTGCTCTTCTACTTGTTGGCGACAATAGTCAATACTTGATAGCAATCATCAATGCTTTCTTTTGCCCCAACTTTGACCTGCAAAAGTTGATATAAACAATTATCATCTCCGGGAATCAACGATTACCCCATTTGGGATTCTGAGACTTCGCTGACATTCTGAGACTCTGTTTATCTTGCCCCTAAGCATTATGCTAACAATCTTTGAAATTAGAACTGTAGTTTATCTTCAAGGATAACATATTTTGTATGCCTTTATCTGCCCTCTAAATAATTGTGCCGTAAATCTTCTGAGTTAAAACGCCGCGAAACTTCTTGATCAAAATGTAGCAATACTTTTTGGTATTCAGAAATGATATATTTTGCTGAACTGGCAAATATATTGATGAAAATTTTCCCATGATGGACATACTTGTCTTGCTATCTTCTTGTCCATTGTTATTTTCTTCTTTGCTTTATTTCCTTTAATATTTTAGCCATGGCAATTTGATTTTCTCCACAACTAGCAATCATAAAGAGTATGTCGTCTTCTTCTAATGTATATTCCAGTAATCCTTGAATTGTCCGAACCCTTTCTTTACTTTCTTATTTGTAAAATTGCCGATGTTCTCTTTAGCAGAATTTCAACTCTTTACTTTTGGCAATCTTTTATTTTGCTTTCTTCCTTCGACAGTGTCTGTTGCTACTCTTTGAAGATTTTCAAGTAATTGATTCATATGAGACTTAACTAGCTCTTTTACTCTGGTAAGTTGTGACAATGCCCCCAGGGTTCTCTATTGACCAATGAATTTGCTAATTCATTAATTGATCCGTCTACTTATTGGCGAGCAACGCCTGATTAAGTCAAACTAACTTCTCATCTGGGGACTTTCCTTAGGGTTTGTTGTTGTTTACGGTAATTACTGTTGGAAAAGTAGGGTCTCCAATAACACGTTCATTTGGTGAAGACTGATTAACGTCTTGTTGATGAATTCTCTATTTTCTACATGCTTCGATGTATTGGTATCTGTAATCGGCAGGATGATATTCCTTGTAAAAGAAGATTGAACCCTTCATTTTTCTAGATATCACTACGTTTCCTTCTTTAAAAAAAAAAAAAAAAAAACTTTCATACGTATGAACTCTTGATATGCATGCCACGAGCCCATCTCTTACCAAATCTCAAAAGTCGTCATCAGATTGATCGAATCACCCTTGTCACTATACGTGCAGTACCCTATATCTTTTGCGTCATTCTGCACAATCAATCATGGTTTACGCGAGTTGGTGTAAAGGTCTCAACACACTTATTAGTCCGGTGTTGCATGGGTGCATGTGGCATCCTATACCATTTGCATGGCCCCGCACAACCGGTCATAGCTTGCGTGGACCAATGTAAACATGTGAATTCCTACTCTTTACCTCATTCTTCTTTACGTATCCTTCCTTTCTAATCTTCTTTCTTCTTTCTTTCTTGTCTCCAATATCCTCTCATTTGTCAAAGGCAACATATGTTGGAAACTTCGTATACTTTTGTGCGTTAGCACACTATCATTCATCCTTCATTGTTTCACTACGCTACTGATGAAGCAAAATCTACTTTCGACATTACCTGACATTATCCCTTTTTTTTTTCACAACTGATTTGATCTTCCTTCATACTTTCTGGTATTATATATATATATACATATATATATATATATATATATATATTACTTTCGACATTACCTCGCTTCTTCTTCACTAAGTGATCCTACTAGCCATGACATGATGCATTCTACCAATTTCAGTGACATCACACACAAGCTTTCATACAGAGGCTCTCGCTGTTTTGTAGGATTGAAATGCTTACGAGCAAGAGGAAGAGCCTCAACTTCCTCACCATGGAAGTGCTTCTGTATGATGCCCATTATTTGGTCGGCATGTGAGTACAACTTTGCATAAAAATCAGCTAAATTTGAATTGACTCCAGTACTCTGAATGCTTTCTATCAAGCACCTAAAATTGTCGAATTGACTTTCTTCTTCAGCATGCTCCTGAGCAAATGATAATTCCTTATCTACCACTGGGAATATAACCTTATCCTCAGCAATGCCGTAGAAGATGCATACTTTGGCAATGAATTATAACCTCTCATTGAACGCTGATAAATCGGAGAAATCTCGAGAAAGTTCTATCTTCCTTGCCTCTTCAATTATATCATTCAACTCTCTTGTTATAGCATTGTGCCACTACAATATTTCATCAATTGGATGTGCTACAATTGAATCACCAGCTGACTCCATATGTTTCCTTTTTCTAGTCTTGAAAGATTCACAAGCGCACCCCTCTTTCTCTGTTCAATCTATTAACTGGCCATGTGTGAGATCCACACAGCACTGCAATTTAGGATCATCTTCAAAACTTTTTGTGAGACCCGACCCTAGTTCCCATGTTTGCATGTATGTGTATGAGTATGCATCTTGTTCATCATGGTCTCGCGGTCCTACCGGTCGAATTCCGGCGACCCGCGACCTTCGAATTGTGTTTATGGTCACCTTGAGTCCGGTCATGTAGACCTGACTCGGATCGACCCAAGACCTATGCCATCTCGTTCGTATCGTCGTTGCGGTTCCAACGACGCGTCTTGTGTGTCAATCCGACCTATGGATCAAAAGTTATGAGCATTTCATCATGTGGCCCACTTTTGTACAAAAACATGTGGACCACCTCCATGGCACAATTTTCCATGCACACCACACACACACACACTACACTATTGCATGGAATAAACACTACCCAACCTAAACACTACCCATACATAGCCTACCCTAGCAACATTGTTAATGTCACCATAGGTTATTATTACTTCCTTTAAAAAGATTTTTCCCTCTCTTTCCCTCTCATTTCTCTCTCTCTTCTCTTCTTCTCCAGCAACTTCTCTCCCATCTCCCTCTCTTCTCCAGCCCCATTTCCCCTTTAATCTTCCAAATCCAACCATCCAAATCCAATCTCACCCATTGAAATGGATCCCTTGGTGCACTAGGAGCTAGGAGGTCCAAGTTTGGAGCAATCTAAGGTGGGTGTATTCCTAGGACTTAGGATTTCTATTTTCATATCCTTAGATCTCTTTTTTTTTTGTGTGGGAAGTGTAGGGCCCACCAATTCATGGTGGAGATCCTACATCATCCCTTAGTTGTGGCCAAATGACCTTTTTGATGCATGCATGTCCATGCATGGGGTTTCCCCTCTATAGGCCCCCATCATGGAGGATTACTTGGATTTCATAGTATGATGGGTCATCTAGACCCTAGAATCATGGTTGGGATGACATCCCAACCATTGATCTTGAATCTAGAACATGCATGTAGTGGATCTATGTTGTAACATATGAATAAACAGAATGTATGGTGTGATTGATGAAGGGGAGGGCCTCAATGTGGCGGAGCCCCTCCTCTTGTGGCCGATTCTTTATTATTATTATTTTTTCTTTATGATAGAATTTTGATCTTGCATGTGTGGCCCACCTTGTAGGCCAACAAAAATCCAGACCAACCATGGAGCTTGGACGCCCATAGCGGTCCATCCTTAGACATGTGGCCCCAAAATCCACCTAAATGGGACACATGCAAGGGGTATTTGATGATGGGGAAGGTCTGGACATTTGTGGGGCCCACTGGGGTGGTCCACCAAACAAATTCCTGGGGTTAAATCCCATGAAAAACCATGTTTATATTTTAATCATTTCTGTTACATATTGCTGTCCAAATCTGCCTGGACAGATTTTTGGGCCACTTTGGGGCCTGATTTATAGGTCTTTGGTGGGAATAATGAAATAAAATAATATGTGATTCTTGTAGCCTTATGACCCACCTACAACCATACCAAATTTCAGCCCCATCTGACCTTCATTAGGGTCCCAAAGGTGTGGTCCAAATGAGGTGGACAGTCTGGATTTTTCTGCACTGTTCCAGCAATATTCTACCCTGGACAGGTTGGAATTTTAAAATTTATTAAAATACTTTTGGATGTCTAAAAATTATAAAAATTACAGGGAGGTGGTCCACTCATGTTAGGACCAACCTACAAAATTTTGGGGCTAATGGACACCTGTACACACCATGGTGGTGGCTGGACCGGCCCATTACAACATGGTGTCCAGATCAGTCCGATTTTTAGGATAGATTGAATTCTTTAAATAAATTAAAATATTTTCAAATCTCCAAAAAATCTGAAAATGTGTGAAGTTGTTTTTCACCTATGGTAAGACCTACCTACTAAGTTTCAGAGCCAATGGACCCTTGTGCACACCGTGGCGAGGGCCGGACTGGCCCACCACATTGGGACGTCCAGGTCTGTCCGATTTTCTGGACAGACTGTTTTGTTCAAATTAATTAAAATACTTAAGAATATCTAAAAATTCTGAAATTTTTTGGGAGTGTGTCCTACCTATTGAAGTATCACTCTGAGAAATTTCAACCCCAACTGACCCCATTTGGGCATCCAAAAGAATGGGCCAAGATGGTTGACTTGCCAGAATTTTCTGCTGTGCAGTCCAGCAAAATGCCTTGATAAAAATTATAATTCAAAAAATGTTTCCTCTGATGGTGGGCCACCTTTTGGGTTTCTCTCATTGTATGCATGATGAGGGACCTTGGCCCTCAATTTTCAGAGTTTTAGAGGTCCTGGGCCCACTCCAATGGAGTGCCCAAATTTAGGACAGCAACATGTTATAATTATGTTTGGCCTTTGGGCTGAAATTTTGAGGAGTGGGGCCCAACACATGGTGAAGAATTTTAGAGGTAATAATTTATACATTTAGTTCCTTAAATGTTGGGCTTAATAAATGCACTTTTGAGGCCCACCACAGTTGAATTTAATTGGGTCCATGAATGTGGTTAGTTGTTAAACTCTTGAGCCCAATTGGGCTGGAACTTTCTAGATAGGCCTATTGAATTCTTGGGCCATTTTTACCATACTATTATATTGGATTAGTGGGCCAGATTACACAAGTATATGGGCCCTTGATTGCCCACTAAATCAACTTTATACTTGGGCCGGGTGTGGTTGTAGGCCCAACTTACTTGACTAAGAACATGACATTTGCCCATGTGATTTGAGCAATGGGCTGCCCACTAGGCCACCACAATATATGGGATTAGTAGCCTTTATGTTGGGCCCTAACCTTTCCCCTATGGGCGCATAGTGAGATATATGGGTTGGGCTATGTGTGTTCCCCTTGGACCCATGTTTTGGTTGGGCCTTGGGCCGCCTTTCTGAAGGCCAACATGAATGTATGTGGTATGTAATGGCTGTCCATTTCTTATTTCTAATGTTATGTGGGCCTTGGGCCTTGATCCGTAATCAATTAGAGATGGGTTACCTCTTGGGGACCAATTGTGGTTGGATGTCCACATTGGTGGACCTAAGGTAGACTCATGGGCTCCTATGGGTGGTTAAAGGCCCACCATAGACCCTTGTTAGGCGTTTCATCTATTTAGGCCCATATCATTGTTCTCCTTAGTCTCATGGGCTACCCCAGGTTTATGGGCCCCCACTAGAGGTTGTATTCCTTATGAGGAATTGGTTAAGTAGATAGACCCTTCATGGTTAGGTAGAGAGTTCATCTTCACCTCATTAGCACCCCTATTCATCTTCATGGCCCACTCCCATACGCATCATATGCATGCTTGGTTGAGATATTATTGGCCATGGTTGTGTCATTGTGTAGGACATGTTGGTATCTCCCCGAGAGATGGATGCTTGAGACTAATGCATGGGTGATTGTGTGATTCATGCATCTGGCATTGCATAGCTTATGGATATCCGCCCTTACTTCATCAGGGGCTTGCCTCCACAGGGGTATTCGTGGATGGTTGTATGTGTGGACACCGGAAATATTAGTTGAGCATACCGGGTGCATAGGATGCCCATGGGTGAAATTCCCAAAACTTCCATGGTACCAAGGATCTGCTCCAACGCCGTGACCGGGTGGAATATATGAGCGCACGAGGGCCTTATACCATTAGGCCGCGTCTCCCACTGTCGTGTAGTCGGTTGGATAGGGGTGTGGCCTTACCTGCCTGATGTGAGGGGGCATTGCTAGGCTGAGTCTGACCAGCTCGTAAATGGGTCCGCTATCGTGAGGCCTTGTTGGTGATTGGTTGTCCACAAGCGGGTAGTGAGGTCTCTTACGCTCGTTTGACTGTGCGGGGTCTGTAGAGCGGCAGTCATTCAGCAGTGTAATGGACCCCGGTGATTTCCTTATGATTGGAAATGTACTTGACATATGGTTTGGATATGAGCACTGACATTACTTGCATTGCATTAGCATTGGTTGTACAAGCCCCTTCATGCATTGCCTTGGTATGGCATCTAGTACTCATTGCATCTTATTTATGATAAGCCTCGGTAAGGCTAGTGATATCCTCATTGACCATGCTTCTCTCCTTGTATCTCCTACTACTCTTCTGTGCACCATTATCACACACTTACACCACCCTCTAAGCTTCTATAAGCTTATGCACGATTGATGCGTGCAGGATACTCTAGGCAGGCGACACAGTAGCAGAGCGTGGAGTAGAGCTGAGCATTTGAGGACTCCAGTGTTGCTGGCCTTTTTCTCCTTTCCTTTTTGTCTCATGTATGTCCTTTTGGACCTTATGGATGATTGTAAAAGTTTAAATTCTTAGTGGATTTTGTGATGTGTGCCTTGTTATTCTCAGATTTACTTGCAGTGATCTTGGGTATGCTCGTGTTAGAAATGATTATACTATTATGAAAATCCTCCTTGTAGGATCCCAGGATCGGAACCTGCCTCAGGAACCGAGAATGGGGTACTACGGAGGCTGTTGCGGTCAGAACCGGCCATCGGGTTCCATGTGAGTCCGATTACCGAGTCTGGGGCGTGACACTTTTAATGACCTTAGCAGTATTTTTTCCTTCCATTCAGGTGAATATGACTTTTTGAAGAAGCTTTTCATATGGGATTGTCTTGCACAAGCAATTTAGCATATCGTGATGCTCATCAAGTGAAATAGAAGAAGAAAGACATGAAAGGAACTCTGCCATCATATCCATAGGGATGCTGCAAAAGAACTGCAAGACCAAGGCAGCCTATTCTTCGAATGAGAACTTATCTACAAGCAAGGGCAAGACCTATGCTTAGACACGTGCTGACTAATTGATGTTTAAATCACTCCCGTACAAGAAGCTAACTCTCTCTAGAAACTGTCATTTTTCTGGCATGATTTTTCTTTGATTGAAACTGGTTTGATCCTTTCTGACACTTTTTGTTGGAAGTCTATTGGATGTGAAGTAAACCATTATATTAATTGGGAGAAAGATCACTGCGGTATATCTGTCATTCAGAATAGAGTGTTAGTTAATTTATTAAATAAAATCGTACTTTATCTTCAGAGATGAAGGGGAGAATGTTCCCGTTGAGAGTCGCCCAAAAAGTGATAAATGTTCTCGAAATATTTTCTAAGTTACCATCGAATAATAAGTCCCCAGCAGAGTCACCATTTTGTTTCGACAAGAAACAAATGCATTCGATTTGGGGGATTTATTCAATGATAACAAAGAAAGAATGAGAGAACATTGATCACATTTATTCTGAGTTCATTTACATCCTCAGATTCCCTTGATTTTGAAAATAAAGTACAATTAATCAAAGTTAGATAAGATAGCCCATTAGAAATTTCGGCAGCATTCTAACACCTGTTTCAGTCATCTCCTAGTACTTAGGAGGAATTGTTGAATCGACCAACTAATCTCCAAGGAGAGATATTTCGGCAGCATTCCGATGCATGTTTCATCATCTCCTAGTACATAAGAGGAATGTCGAATTGATCTCTTCTACTAATTTCTCCCCTTGAACCTTGAATAGAAGAAATCCATAAACTTAGCCATTTCAGCAGCATGTCCGCTCCTTTACTTCCCAGACTGCAGGGTAGTCTGGTTACACGGACCCGCGCAACAGATATCGGTTGCGGGGTCCTCCGCAACCAATCGAAGCTTCCTCTCCTATCTTCAATCTTCCTCGTTGCTCTGCTTACTTTTTGAAATCTTCAATCCGTCCAGATAAAAGAGGGGAGGGGGTATTTATAGGCCCTCGCACGTGTGATACCTCAATTTCAGTGTCGTGGGACCCATCTTGCATCAATCTTAACCGCTTAAGGAAATCTTCTCCTGAAACCAACCGC
This sequence comes from Magnolia officinalis, assembly GCA_021015155.1. Lineage (NCBI taxonomy): Eukaryota > Viridiplantae > Streptophyta > Magnoliopsida > Magnoliales > Magnoliaceae > Magnolia > Magnolia officinalis. Next base: position 26,928,778 of record JAJHSJ010000010.1, on the reverse strand, counting down.
GCAGACCCGCGCAACTGATCTTTCAGCTGCGAGGTCCTGCGCAACTGACATTAGTTGCGCAAACTCGCACAAACCACCTTCCACTATTTCAGATCCTTCTCAGAGAACAAATCTTATAGGTCAGTTGATCGATCCTGCGCAATGGACATTGGTTGCGCGAACCCGCCTAAACCCCTTAAGCTGTTTCTAATTTTCTTTCTATCTCTTAATCTTCTCTTGCTTCAATCCTTTCTTCATCACCATTTTTTATGCCTCAACAAACTTGATTTGATTTTGATCTCAAGAAAAGGGAAATACAAATCCCTTGTTAAAGTAAGATTGGAATAAAGATCTCAAAATCAAATTACAAAAGGTAATTAAAGAGAATATAAAATGAGCACAATATAGTTTAATAAATTCACAAACTTATCTGTCAAAGTGGTGTCTTGATTTATCTTTGAATGAATGAATAAACACTGAAAATCGTGCTCTATTTATAGGTGAAAATATTGTACACTCGACTGGTCTAAGGGTCGGTTTGACTGGTCGAAGGACCAACAAAAGTTCAAATTTTGTGGTGCGATAAGATAAGATCGTTACTCGACTGGTCGAGTGGCTTGCTCGACTGGTCGAGTGGCCTACTCGATTGGTCGAGCAATGCACTCGAATGGTCGAGTGGGACCAGAAAAGCTTGTTGGACTTTGAGTCGAGCCTGTACGACTGGCCGAGCACTTTTCACTTGACTGGTCGAGCAGTCTCCTGGACTGGTCGAGATTCCAAAAGAAAATTCTGAAAATTCACAACAAACCTTGGACTGGTCGAACCAGTAATTGGACTAGTCGAACAAGGACTAAGATTACTCGAGAAAATGACCTATAAACATATGAAATGACCCACATACAATATGCAATGATTATAACACAACCTAGGATAAATCTAGGGTCATTCAAACCTGTTTGTGAGTAGGAACAGATGAAACTTCATTCGCTTCTGAATCTTGATATCTTGTGATACTTGAAGCTTGAGTTCGATGTCTTAAACTTGAACTTGAGTTACACTTGAGTTCTCGAGTCTTTAGCGTACAGTAGTTGAACTTCAAACTTAAACTTGAGTTCTTGAATTTTAGCTTGAAACCATGAATTTCAACACTCTTCACTTCAACGTCAAGGTGTAGGCAAGTTCGATGAAGATCCAAAGAACTTTAAAATGTATGAACCTGATCACTTCAACTCAAAGCATGATACAAATACTAAATGGTTTAGCACAACAAAATTTGACAACATTACGGGTACTAGATTTACACAATAGAATTTATAGAAAATTCTAACCTAGAAATAAAAAGTAAATAAACCCTAATCTTAACTTAATTTCAAAATTAATTAATTTTAGAAAAAACATAGTCGTTGTAGTATAGTGGTGAGTATTCCCGCCTGTCACGCAGGAGACTCGGGTTCGATCCCCAGCAACAGTGCCAAAAACTTGTTCACAACCACAAGTCTAGGGTCGCAATGTAGTAATAATCTTGGTAAGACCGAGGTCAAATCCACAGGAACTAAACTCGTGTGTACTATGAACATAACTACAAGTAGAAGTAGAAGAAAATATGAATCTAAATCTGAAGTAATTGAGAGAGTAATTTTGAATAAGATAATTTAAACTTGTAAATTTAAAGGTAAGGACTAGGGTGCCAAGGATCCACTTGTAACTCTTGGGATGCTACTTAACTTGATTCAAAAGATCCAACTAGAATCAGAGTACTATCTTATCTAGTTAAAGAAAGAGAGATGATCAAATCTCTGAACTTCTCATTGATATAGACTCAATGGAAGAAGATTGTGAAGATTTGGAGCGGATTCCTGAAAAGGCCAAGCTTAAAGTCCTTGGGGGGGGGGGGGTTAAATAGGACTATACCAAATTAAAAAATAAATACGGAATTACAAAGACAAACAAAGATAGATAGCACAATTATAAGCAACCTCAAATGCACAAGTATTGAGAGGTTGATACAAACTGAGTTCTAAGGACAACCTTACACCAAAAACCGAGGTTTATGGTAGGACAACCTGATTTCTATAACGTTTGTAAGTATCAAAAACTCAAACTTAGAAGGAGGCAAAGGAAATAATCTAAATTATTACAAAATTCACCACAAGTGCATAAAAGGAAATTACAACATTCAGCACCACACATATATCACCATAAGCATCCACCAAACACCAAGAATTATAGTGGTTCGTGTGTGTACACCAACTGTTTGAAAAACAGCCACACAACTACTCCACTCCCAATATCCTCTCCCACGGTATATTGCCTTTCACTATCAAATAAGGTTTTCCAAGGTTCACCTTAAAACCTTCACAATTGTGTTTTTAAATGGGCTTACACAATTACAAAAGTCCCACACTCTGAGATTTTATGGCTTATCTCAGACAAAACCATAAATAAGATTTTCCTGCCTGAATCTCATAAACCACAAAAGATACCCAAAATTAAATTGTACGTATCTGAAGGTTCTCCTTCTAATGAAGCCCGATAGAACCAATCCGATGTAGATGAAGATGTTCAATGTCCAGTCTCACAACTGAAAGGGTTCTAGGTCTAAATTATTTTTAGATTAAATTAACTTGGGCTAACTTGATTTGATTTTGATCTCAAAGAGGGTAAAATAACAATTTCTTCTTTAATGAAATAGAGTTGAATGGAGATCGCAAAATCAAATACAAACAGCTATTTAAGTGTAACATCCCGGATTTTTGCCAACCTGGGATTAGACGTCCTTAGGCAATGGGTCGACCCTAACACCTTATCAACTTGTCAAAACTCAGTCCCAAATGCTAAAATCGCTTGTGAACCATTTTCTTCACAAATTCCACCCTTCACCACCTTGATTTTTCAATTTTTCAAAGTACTTTCACCCTAAACACTATCTTAAACTAGCTAAGTAGTATAACTTGGATCACTTTATATACAAACTACAAAGGCCCAGGTACCACCTCAGACAGAAATCTTATAGGACTAAATCCTTTAGAAATGAGACAAAGTAACTAAGTGCAAAACTAGATTAGCTACGAAATCTGCTAGAATCGCTTTAAATACGATCTGCAAGACGCAAAACTTGTAGAATCATTGACGCTAGGTTACCCTAAAACCTAGGATCAATCTCAATACCCGGCTGCTCACTGGAGCATCTCGAAACCCCGTATCGGATCTGGACCGCACGTCGGAAGTTCGATTAACACGAAGTTAAGGAAATAGGACCGCCTCGCTGGGCTTGACAACCATCTCAGAAATCAAATCCAAATAATGTCCCAGCGCTATTCGCTTGAGCTCGGAGTGAAGAGTGTGAGAAATGTGAAATTAATTCAAAATAAAATATCTTGAATAGTAATCTGGCACCACTCGGTTGCGGATCAGTATTAAGCAACCAAACCATCAGAATCAGACCAAATTACACCCTCGGATCAGGAGAAATTTCATACACATTTACATGAATCTCCGATCGAGATCCATTGACCGTTGAACTGAAACTGGTCCGCCACGCGTGATCTGGAAATCCCACTGAAATGAAAACTTAATAGAACGTAGATCCAGCGTTAGTGAGCTTAAGTCCGACCTTTGGCTCAAGGAGGGCCGCCAGAAACCCTCTTTTAAGCTGAAACAATGCCGATTTGATTATAATGTAAGTATACCTTGAACATAAGTCTATTTCAGTGAATTTTTAGGCTATATAAGGACCTTAAACCCTCTCTCATGGCAGCCATACGAATTTGAGATTGAGAGAGAGAAAGGAGAGAAAAGAGAGAGAAAGTGTGGGAGCAGTGGGAGAATCTCCCTGCCACTCTTCCCTGCTGCTATTCGGGCTCCACCGCCCGATTCTCATCCCTTTCCCGGCATTTCCGGCGTTATTTCTAGGTAAGAAACCCTAACCCTAATCTGTTTTGGGGTTTAGACAGTTGTAGGTTGTGAAATAGCTAACCTATTTCATTCTATAGGTTGCCAAATTGCCGAATACGGAAGCTTAGCAAACCTATCGACTTCGTTACGATTCTACGACAAAAGGTGCGGACTTTAGGTGTATAGGTTATGGTTTTCAACGCTTTCAATGTCAGATAATGATAGATTCATGATCTGCATGCAATTGTACATGTACAAAGTGCTGTCTATTTTCCGTTTCGATTAGAGATGAAAAATATGGAATTCTACATACTCTAGGTATTTGTAGAAAGTACGGTATGTGTATATTTTTTAGAAATGTGTTTGACATGTTTCTTTGTTATATGGATATACAATATATGGATAAAATACTTATTTGGCAAAAGGATTCGCCTAAATACATGTTTTACTTATATACACTATGTATGTTAAAATTGCGTATTCTAGAAAATACTGTATACGTATAAATTTTGGAGATGTATTTATCATGATTATTTGTTGTAGTAATATATTATACATGGATAAAATACTCGCTTGGCTAAAGGATAGCCCTAATACATGTTTTGCTAACATACACCATGTATGTTGTAATAGTGTATTCTAAGTGTTTGTGAAAATGACTGAATGAGTATAGAATTCTCATTCATGCTCGCCATGACTAAGTGTCATGGATTCATGATTGTTGTATTGGCGATACCCCTTTGACGAAAGGATTTGCCCTAAATCACGCCATGGCCAATATACACTATATATGCTAAAATGTGTGGCCCAAGTGTTTGTGGAAATGACTGAATGAATATGGAACTTGGATTCCTGCTTGCCATGACTATCCATCGTGGGTGTACGCGTGTTATGATTGGGGCAACTCCCTAGTGAAAGGATTTGGCCTAATGCCTATGTGATCGACATATGTCATGTATGTTGATGTATGTTTGTTTAAGTGTTTCTTGAAATGTTTGAACGAGTAGTAGTTAGCAAATTGTAATATATAAGGGTGTTGAGATATGATTCTCAACCTCTTTTAACTATGTGTATGATCTCCTTGGATAGTTGTGTGATTAGGAATTGAACACGTACAAACTCATGCTTGTGTTGTGATTCATAACATGCTCAACTGCTTTATGATTTTAACTATGTAATGCAATGTTTAAATTTATATTTACGTTATATGATCCGTCATGGGTGATAGGGGAGTGGAGCAACGAGTGCGTGCAACAGCCCTGGCAGCCCTAAACGGATAATACCAGACCTTGATTGTATGAGTTGAATCTTGATCCACTACTGCTTTATCTATCTGCACTTGATTGTGTTTGGGGCTATGATTATAGTCCAGACAATCGGTACCAGAATTGCATTCGGGGCTGTGATTCATTTACCACGTGAGATGTGTTCTACGAACCCGAGTCGTACTTCGGTTGACGATAGTGGTTGGCCACGCGAAGTGCTTATGCACTTCATGTCGTCCAACTTGTTGTGTGCTCGAGCTAGCCGAGCTCGTCAAGTAACCCGATTTGTCGAATGTGTGTTCACCACGTTTGGTCATTACTGCTTGAACTTAGGGTACCAAACTTACCAGTGGAAATCCCGTTAACCATGGTACCTCGATCCGCTAAAGACTCATGAGCCGGACATGGTGGTATGGGACACCGTGGCCGAGCTGTCGGCCTATGCTAGGGCCACATGCCTCCCCGAAGTGATCATTGAGCAACCAAACTCATGAGCCGAATACGGTGGTATGGGACACTGTATTCGAGCTGTCGACATTTACGGCGAGAGCCGAGTACGGTGAGACCTGTACTCGTGCTGATGGGCGACGAGTCCTCCGTAGTGTTTTCGAGTATACTCTAAGGTCTATGATTGGCGACGAGCCCTTCACAGCAACTAGAGCATGAGTTGAGTCGAGTACGGTGAGATCTGTATTCGAGCTGACGGCTAGCGATTGAGCCGAGTACGGTGAGACCTATATTCGAGCTGACGGCCAGCAATTGAGCTGCATACGGTGAGATCTATATCCGTGCTGACGGGTGACGAGCCCTTTGTGATGCCTTCGCTATGCCTCTCAAACCATAATATCGTATGAGATTAACTAGGACTGACGACCCTAGAATGGATCATGTTTGGGAATGATACAAGGGAGGTACCTTAGTTTCCCAATACTGCTATTTGAAATGAACTAATAATTACTCGGTAATCATGCTCATCATCGCACTACATGTGCCTAGTAGATGTGGAGCACTGAGGGATGGACGCGTTCGCGAACGTAAGATGATGTCGCATGAGGGTGGTTTGGCAAGGGCATACATCATGTCATTTCATACTTGCATTAAATAAGAGTAGTTAGAATTGTTTGATTGTACTGCTTTATCATTACTGCTTGACTGAGTTGATAACATGTTAACCTATGCTTTACTGTTCCACTGAGTTGATCACTCACTCCCACGTTACGGGACGGTGTTTGCAACACCAACCAGATTTGTTGAGTTTCAGGTGTTGGCGATGCTTATGAAGCAGAGCCAAACTACTACTATGATGTTGAGGAGGAGTTCTCCTACATGTAATCTCTGACAGGTCTATGAAGACCTGGTATTGTATTGACGGGGCCACGGTACTTGGGATGGGAGACATTACACTTCCTCACATTTGGTATATTTTAGAACTGTACTTGTAATTATTTAACCTGGTAATGTTATCACACTCTGGAGACTCATCATAGTTTATATATTTTATCTATCTATCACAGTCTTTCGCTTGCAAATTTAACTGTCTCTGGAGTATGATATGTTGTTTTGGCTTAATCTCACTCATGTTCAATGCATGTATACAGTCAACATTCAATCATCATTCATTTTGTTGCATAAGTGATGTTCTGGAACTCGGGAGTTGAGTTTATGCTCGACCCCCGATTTTCAGGGCGTTACAAGTTGGTATCAGAGCATGATTTAGATTAAACCGGACCTGGGTTATGGTCACACGACACACACTGACGCACTCTGACTTAGGAGGGAGCGACGGAATGTAGAAACAGTCTTAGGCATCCCTGTTCCATCCAACGGCTAGTTCACTAAAAATGAACGTCGAAATCAAGTCTGTATTCAACCATGGTCGCACGGGTCGACCTTAAAACATTCCTAGGTCATCTATTAAAGAGTCTAGATTACCCCAACCATTGAAAATCGGTAGAATACGGAATAAACGTGATGAGAATAACTACTCCGAATCCTCGGAGCTTCTTTGGACTTCTCACAGAGACTTCTCGAATCCACGAGGAAAGGAAAGCAGAAAATATAAATAAATTCTAATACATTCGAAATTGATTAATGAATTCTTAAAAATGAGTTCACAACCCTTTAAATAGGGATACCAAGTAATGGGAAGGAAATCAGAGACAAACTACGACTAAAACCCCTAGAATTCGCGACTTACTATAAGGTCGTGATGTCTACTAGTGCACAAGGTTCTCGGCTAAAAATAGTAAGTGTCCTATTTGGCTTCACCAAACCATCTTCCTAATTATTCTAAGTCCTTTGCATGATGGGCGTAACTCCTAAAGCTCGACCAATGAAGAGTAATTAAACTAAAACGACCAACGAAATTGAAACGGGGAAATGACTGTCAATCAGAGGGTTTTCTCATAATTTCGGGCTGCGCAACCCAGTGTTGCTGGGTTGGTTGGCTTCATTAGCTCGTTCTACCCCAAATTCATATATTTTACACCAGATAACTCATTCTGGATTGCAAGTTACGTCCGATTATCCCGAAACTACCTGAAATGGAGCGAATCGGGATCGGGGGGCCAAACGGAGCACTTTCGGAGGGATCCAAGGTGGGACCCAGTGATTTTTGGGGCCCAGGGGACTGGAGGATAACAACTGTAGGGCCCCATTTCAAAATTTTCAAAAATTTTTGGCGAGGCCCTCTCCAGGTCGGCGAGGCCTCGCCGATTTTTTTGATGGGCCGAGCCCGCGGCTCGGGCCGATCGGGTTTGGGGGCTGTGGGACCCCCTGATGTATGTCCCATCCATCGAAACCCTCCCGAAACCCTACTTCCTTCACAACCTACCCCTCCAAGCCATTTTTCCCTCTTGCATTGCTGCCCTCTCTCGCAAATCGCCTTTTCAATCGTCCTCCCTGTTGATTTCGACCACAACCTACCCATTCCAATCGTCCACAGCAGTCCTTTCCTCCATTTCCTCTCTGTTTCTCTCGTTTGGACACCTACACGCCCCCTTGAAGCTCTAAAATCGTGCAAGCTCCCTAAGCCATCCTACTTTTCCATTTTCCTTCTCCATTCGCTGTCTTTGGGGCCTTTACAACATCTGTTGAGGCTCACATCTGTGGAGAACCAAACCTCCAGCCCTTTCTCTCTCTCTCTCCATCACTTTCCATTCACTTTTCCATGGCTCTATCTGAGCTTAGTTCGGCCACCTTCACGGATGTCTAGCTATCCACACTATTGTTTGAAGTTTGCATGAGTTACCGTCTTTGGAGGTTTATGCTTTTATGATTGATGGGTGTAGTAGTTGGTACGATGTTCTAGATGTGTGAGGACGTTTAGGGCTCGTTCGACCAACTGCATTAGGTGAGTTTCAGGTGGATAGAATTGTATAAGTAATAATAAATGTACGTGTAGGATATGGTTCCTAGATTGGTGTATCCCATGTTTTCCAATACCATGTTTGGAGTGTGTGCAATTAAAAGTAAATTCCGAGATTTCCTTTCAACTAACACTTAGAAATTCCGATTCCTAGGATTTGGAAATCCCATCTCACACTTTCCGACACAAGGCTCATTTTCCAAAGCCTATACCATTAATTTTAATCCTCTCCCACCCTCCTACCAAACAAGCCACTCCCAATCCTGAGGTAGGATTAGTGATGCAGTCCCATTTAATACAACTTAAGACCACTGGCCAAATAGTGTTGGAGTGATAAAGTCCCTTGATATACATTAACCCACCACACTCTGATAGCTTAAGCTTTTAGAGTAAATGGTTGTTTGACAAATATGACCCTTAGAGTTTTGGACCTAGGGCGGTACTCCTAGTTTTCGACAGACCTGACCGTATAGAAAATCAAACAAATTAATAATGTAAACCCCAGGATCTTCTTAGCTAGTATGAACATGTGTGAAATGCTCGTGCGTAGTTAAATTCGAGTTCCGACAACCCAATTCCAATTAGACAACTTTGACTCTAGGCGATAAAACAATTTCTTTATTTAGAAAGGGTATAAAATCATCTGATGTATAAGCATAGACTTTAGATTACAACTAGTGGATTACAGCTGCTCATAAGTTGAGCCTAGGCTGCTGATTAGACTAAGAAATGTAAACGACTAACAATGCTTAGATAATTGAGTGATAGACGTAGTTAGTTGGCTTAAATAGGTTGGAGCGAGACCCCGTTCCGTTGCTGAATCCCCTTAATACTTTAGGCTTCCTTAGTAACTCTTAGGGAGCTTGTTTGACGTAGAAACTATTCACGATTAGAGAAAACCTATATATCCCTTGGATTCAATGTTAGGTCCAATCAATACATCCCTTAGAATTTCCTTCTCAAGGACTTAGTACAATCGGGAACACGGAGTAGAGAAACTACATATAAGCGAGGTATTCGCGGTTTGAATCGAATTCTCAATCCTGGTAGTGACCAATGAACCCTATGCTCTGATCAAGCAAAAGGTCGGGATCGACTAGGATTAAGAAATGATATGGCAACTTTCTGTTCTAGCTAGGCAGGAGGTCCATGTATCCGACTCAGACCCACTACACAACATTCCTTCCGTGTTGGCCCGACCACTTACAACTAAAAGTTTATAACTTCGTCTTCGAGAAGTGTTAAGAACATATAGCTAATAGAGATTTTCTTTTAGGCCCCAAGGAATTACCCAAATGGGCAGCAGACTGTTAGGAATTAGGTCCTAAATCGCATGCCATGTCAGCATACATATTGTGCTTATGAACTTAGAAAGATAGCCTGCCTGTTAAGCCAGACATCATTAAATAGGATAAGTCTGGACTGCGACAAAACCCCTTGGTAGAATTAGGCATCTTGCCTCAAACTCACACCTGCCCCTGACATCAACCACATTACCCATCATTTTTAGCTCCTCGATACCCATAGGTATCAATGCCATAGTACACATCGTCGATGAAAGGCAGACCAATGTATTTCCCATTTCATGCCAAGGATAGGTTATAAATTACACCTTGTTCCGACATACGGATTAGGACATAGCTCTTGAGCCTTGAGGGTGAAAATAAAATTTTAAGGGGGGTAGACAAAAATGAACCAGCTGGTATATACCCTACCACGGTTAGAAACTTAGAATCAATAAGTCTTAGGCAAATGAAATAATAGAAATCTTCCCTTATTACCCTTAGCCAATTTCAGGGATGAAATTTTGTTTTAAGGGGGGTAGATTGTAACATCCCGGATTTTTGCCAACCTGGGATTAGACGTCCTTAGGCAATGGGTCGACCCTAACACCTTATCAACTTGTCAAAACTCAGTCCCAAAGGCTAAAATCGCTTATGAACCATTTTCTTAACAAATTCCACCCTTCACCACCTTGATTTTTCAATTTTTCAAAGTACTTTCACCCTAGACACTATCTTAAACTAGCTAAGTAGTATAACTTAGATCACTTTATATACAAACTACAAAGGCCCAGGTACCACCTCAGACAGAAATCTTATAGGACTAAATCCTTTAGAAATGAGACAAAGTAACTAAGTGCAAAACTAGATTAGCTACGAAATCTGCTAGAATCGCTTTAAATACGAACTGCAAGACCCAAAACTTATAGAATCATTGACGCTAGGTTACCCTAAAACCTAGGATCAATCTCATTGCCCGGCTGCTCACTGGAGCATCTCGAAACTCCGTATCGGATCTGGACCGCACGTCAGAAGTCCGATTAACACGAAGTTAAGGAACTAGGACCACCTCGCTGGGCTTGACAACCATCTCGGAAATCAAATCCAAATAATGTCCCAGCGCTATTCGCTTGAGCTCGGAGTGAAGAGTGTGAGAAATGTGAAATTAATTCAAAATAAAATATCTTGAATAGTAATCTGGCACCACTCACTTGCGGATCAGTATTAAGCAACCAGACCGTCAGAATCAGACCAAATTACACCCTCGGATCAGGAGAAATTTCATACACATTTACATGTACTCAGAATCTCCGATCGATATCCACCGACCGTTGAACTGAAACTAGTCCTCCACGCGTGATCTGAAAATCCCACTGAAATGAAAACTTAATAAAATGTAGATCCAGCGTTAGTGAGCTTAAGTCCGACCTTTGGCTCAAGGAGGGCCGCCAGAAACCCTCTTTTGAACTGAAACAATGCCGATTTGATTATAATGTAAGTATACCTTGAACATAAGTCTATTTCGATGAATTTTTAGGCTATATAAGGACCTTAAACCCTCTCTCATGGCAGCCATACGAATTTGAGATTGAGAGAGAGAAAAGAGAGAAAAGAGAGAGAAAGTGTGGGAGCAGTGGGAGAATCCCCCTGCCACTCTTCCCTGCCACTATTCGGGCTCCACCGCTCGATTCTCATCGCTTTCCCGGTGTTTCTGGCGTCATTTCTAGGTAAGAAACCCTAACCCTAATCTGTTTTGGGGTTTAGACAGTTGTAGGATGTGAAATAGCTAACCTATTTCATTCTATAGGTTGCCAAATCGCCGAATACGGAAGCTTAGCAAACCTATCGATTTCGTTACGATTCTACGACAAAAGGTGCGGACTTTAGGTGTATAGGTTATGGTTTTCAACGCTTTCAATGTCAGATAATGATAGATTCATGATCTGCATGCAATTGCACATGTATAAAGTGTTGTCTGTTTTCCGTTTCGATTAGAGATGAAAAATATGGAATTCTACATACTCTAGGTATTTGTAGAAAGTACGGTATACGTATATTTTTTGGAAATATGTTTGACATGTTTATTTGTTATATGGATATACGATATATGGATAAAATACTTATTTGGCAAAAGGATTCGCCTAAATACATGTTTTACTTATATACACTATGTATGTTGAAATTGCGTATTCTAGAAAATACTGTATACGTATAAATTTTGGAGATGTATTTATCATGATTATTTGTTGTAGTAATATATTATACATGGATAAAATACTCGCTTGGCTAAAGGATAGCCCTAATACATGTTTTGCTAACATACACCATGTATGTTGTAATAGTGTATTCTAAGTGTTTGTGAAAATGACTGAATGAGTATAGAATTCTCATTCGTGCTCGCCATGACTAAGTGTCATGGATTCATGATTGTTGTATTGGCGATACCCCTTTGACGAAAGGATTTGCCCTAAATCACGCCACGCCAATATACACTATATATGCTAAAATGTGTGGCCCAAGTGTTTGTGGAAATGACTGAATGAATATGGAACTTGGATTCCTGCTTGCCATGACTATCCGTCGTGGGTGTACGCGTGTTATGATTGGGGCAACTCCCTAGTGAAAGGATTTGGCCTAATGCCTATGTGATCGACATATGTCATGTATGTTAATGTATGTTTGTTTAAGTGTTTCTCGAAATGTCTGAACGAGTAGTAGTTAGCAAATTGTAATGTATAAGGGTGTTGAGATATGATTCTCAACCTCTTTTAACTATGTGTATGATCTCCTTAGATAGTTGTGTGATTAGGAATTGAACACGTACAAACTCCTGCTTGTGTTGTGATTCATAACATGCTCAACTGCTTTATGATTTTAACTATGTAATGCATATGTTAAATTTATATTTACGTTGTATGATCCGTCATGGGTGATGGGGGAGTGGAGCAACGAGTGCGTGCAACAGCCCTGGCAGCCCTAAACGGATAATACCAGACCTTGATTGTATGAGTTGAATCTTGATCCACTACTGCTTTATCTATCTGCACTTGATTGTGTTTGAGGCTATGATTATAGTCCAGACAATCGGTACCAGAATTGCATTCGGGGCTGTGATTCATTTGCCACGTGAGATGTGTTCCAAAAACCCGAGTCGTACTTTGGTTGACGATAGTGGTTGGCCACATGAAGTGCTTATGCACTTCATGTCGTCCAACTTGTTGTGCGCTCGAGCTAGCCGAGCTCGTCAAGTAACCCGATTTGTCGAATGTGTGTTCACCATGTTTGGTCATTACTGCTTAAACCTAGGGTACCAAACTTACCAGTGGAAATCCCGTTAACCATGGTACCTCGATCCGCTAAAGACTCATGAGCCGGACATGGTGGTATGGGACACCGTGGCCGAGCTGTCGGCTTATGCTGGGGCCACGTGCCTCCCCGTAGTGACCATTGAGCAACCAAACTCGTGAGCCGAATACGGTGGTATGGGACACTGTATTCGAGCTGTCGACATTTACGGCGAGAGTCGAGTACGGTGAGACCTGTACTCGTGCTGACGGGCGACTAGTCCTCCGTAGTGTATTCTAGTATACTCTAAGGTCTGTGATTGGCGACGAGCCCTTCACAGCAACTAGAGCATGAGTTGAGCCGAGTACGGTGAGATCTGTATTCGAGCTGATGGCCAACGATTGAGCCGAGTACGGTGAGACCTGTATTCGAGCTGACGGCCAGCAATTGAGCCGCATACGGTGAGATCTGTATCCGTGCTGATGGGTGACGAGCCCTTTGTGATGCCTTCGCTATGCCTCTCAAACCATAATATCATATGAGATTAGCTAGGACTGACGACCCTAGAATGGATCATGTTTGGGAATGATACAAGGGAGGTACCTTAGTTTCCCAATACTACTGTTTGAAATGATACAAGGGAGGTACCTTAGTTTCCCAATACTGCTGTTTGAAATGATACAAGGGAGGTACCTTAGTTTCCAAATACTGCTGTTTGAAATGAACTAATAATTACTCGGTAATCATGCTTATCATCGCACTGCATGTGCCTGGTAGATGTGGAGCACTGAGGGATGGACGCATTCGCGAACGTAAGATGATGTCGCATGAGGGTGGTTTGCAAGGGCATACATCATGTCATTTCATACTTGCATTAAATAAGAGTAGTTAGAATTGTTTGATTGTACTGCTCTATCATTACTGCTTGACTGAGTTGATAACATGTTAACCTATGCTTTACTGTTCCACTGAGTTGATCACTCACTCCCACGTTACGGGACGGTGTTTGCAACACCAACCAGATTTGTTGAGTTTCAGGTGTTGGCGATGCTTATGAAGCAGAGCCGAACTACTACTATGATGTTGAGGAGGAGTTCTCCTACATGTAATCTCTGACAGGTCTATGAAGACCTGATATTGTATTGACGGGGCTACGGTACTTGGGATGGGAGACATTACACTTCCTCACATTTGATATATTTTAGAACTGTACTTGTAATTATTTAACCTGGTAATGTTATCACACTCTGGAGACTCATCATAGTTTATATATTTTATCTATCTATCACAGTCTTCCACTTGCAAATTTAACTGTCTCTGGAGTATGATATACTGTTTTGGCTTAATCTCACTCATGTTCAATGCACGAATACAGTCAACATTCAATCATCATTCATTTTGTTGCATAAGTGATGTTCTGGAACTCGGGAGTTGAGTTTATGCTCGACCCCCGATTTTCAGGGCGTTACATTAAGAGAATCTAAAAATAAAATAAAAAATACACTTCCATATATTCTACCATCACACATCTCCCCAACAATCATCATATAGCATTAAATATTTCCATACCACATTCTCCCCCCTTTTGTCACAATGTGACAAAGGAAAGAAAAACAAATAGATGATTTAAGTAAGAAGATATGAGAAGAATATGAGATAAGAGAGTGAATAGCATAAACATGTTTATAAATTAGCATCCAAATATCATCACAAAGCATACTAACACGTTTATAAAGTTGTAAAATAAAAACACACATGTTCAAGAACTATCCAAGCACAAGAAAAGATAAGAGTTATTACATACCTAGCATTGACAATAAAATCTAGTCAGAACCAGAAGATGGATCAAGAATAGATGGATCAATTTGATGTGGTCCCTTGTTAATGCGCCAAAGGTATTTGCGCATGTATTTGAATTGAGCCTCTTGGGATACATGCAAACCTTCCACCTTTTCCTCTAAGGTTCTCAACCGATCATCAAAAGCAGATGGCTGATAATTAGGATCAACCTCAGAATCAGATTCTAATTCATCAAAGATATTATCCATAGTCACATCATCAGGGGGTAGGTCATCTTCTTCTCTAGCTTCTTCAGTACCTCCTCTAGCATCCCTATCAACTTGGCCAGGAGCCAACTCCAATTCATCTTGTTAATGTTGGAATTGTTGAAAGGAAGATGGGTTATAGGAGCTTCTCCAATAAGCATGACCACAAGATAATGAATAGCAAGGGTGGTCATCAAGTAAGCGAAAGGTATATCGCTATGGCCTGGATGGAGACAAAATTGAATTATCATATAACAAATTAGAGATGGAAGACACTTGAAAACCAAAAACAACAGAGTAAAAAATGCACACCATGAAAGAAGTTAATTCAGTCTTGTTACCAGATCTCGGGTAAACATTTGAGATAAAGATACGGTGAAGAACTCTGTATTTGGGTAACATATGATTGGATCGGAGCACAATCCCGGAATTCCAATCAGCGTTCATGTTACATAAAACTCTGGTTAACATTCGTTTCTCAGATTCATTTAATCTCTCAGACAATGTGGTAATTGGAATCCCTTCATCATTAACAAGAATATCCATCAAGTTAGAAATTAAGTGACGATCTACTGGAAATGTACCTTCTCTAAATGTAATAATATTGAATGTTAAATTTTTAATAGACACATCACTAATGCAAGCAAACTTGGACTAGGCAATGGACCGATATGTGGGTCCACCCCAATTCGATATGTTAGCCCATCATACAACCTCAGGGAGGGGAACGATATTGAAAGGACTCAAATGGCTGGAATTGACAGTCCGATCAACAATGACATTGCGGATATGAATATCCCGTACATATTTCGGGTCCTCTTCGGATGGTCGAAGAGTACGCACCGAAATAGGTGTGGAACGAAAAGAAGGACCACGAGTGGTTCTCTTCTTATATCTACTTACCATTACAAGATGCACGAAAATAATACAAGAAAGGAATAAAGGGTTTCACACAAATCAGATTTTTTAGCAAGATAACCAAAGAAACCACTAGAAACCTTGGAATAAACTTCAAAATCAAGAAAATAGAAGTGTAAAGATCCTAAATCTGAAAGGAAAATGGACAAGATGCAGTCACCAAGTTGCAATCGAAGGTGGGTTCGACCGGTCGTGAAAGGGGCTGTTGCAGAAGATAATGAAATTGAAGAAAAAGTGGTTTTACACACCTGAAAAGCACCCTTCATGCGCTACTCGACTGGTCGTGTACATACTCAACTGGTTGTGCCATGACTAATCGAGTGTGTACTCGACTGGTCGTGTAAACCCAAAAATGTGCAATTATCAGTAATTATTGAAATCCAATAAATTTACAAAAATAACAATATACAATATGATACAAGAAGACACAATAATTTTAAATCACATTACACATACCAATATCCATTTTCAATTTACACGTTTCTGTCAAGTGGCTTTGTGAAAATATCCACAAGTTGATTTTCAGTTTGAACATAATCCAATGAAATAATTTTATCTTCCACTAATTCACGAATATAATGATATCTAATGTCAATATGCTTAGTTCATGAATGCCAGATTGGATTTTTAGAGATGGTAATTGCGTTAGAGTTATCGCAATACAGAACCATAGAATCTTGCGAAAATTTGTAATCATTTAACATCCTCTTCATCCACACAAGCTGAGTGCATGCATTACCAGCTGCAATATATTTAGCCTCAGCTATGGATAGCGAAACGGAACTCTATTTCTTACTATGCCATGAAACTAAGCAGTTCCCAACATAAAAACATCCACCGCTAGTAGACTCACGGTCATTAATATTACTAACCCAATCAGCATCCGTATAACCGGCTAATTGAACATTAGTATCATGTCGATACCAAAGGCCAAGATTAGCCGAACTTGAGACATATCTCAAAATACGCTTAACAGCAATTGGGTGGGACTCTTTAGGATCAGATTGATGAAAAGGCCAAGCTTAAAGTTTTAGAGGGGGGGTGAATAGCACTATACCAAATTAAAAAATAAATGCGGAATTACAAAGACAAACAAAGATAAATAGCATAATTATAAGCAACCTCAAATGCATAAGTATTGAGAGGTTGATACAAACTGAGTTCTAAGGACAACATTACACTAAAAAACCAAGGTTTATGGTAGAAAAACCTGATTTCTAGAACATTTGTAAGTATCAAAAACTCAAACTTAGGAAGCAAAGGAAATAATCTAAATTATTACAACATTCACTACAAGTGCATAAAAGGAAATTACAACATTCAACACCACACATACATCACCATAAGCATCCACAAAACACCAAGAATTATAGTGGCTCGTGTGTGTACACCAACTATTTGAAAAACAGCCACACAACTACTCCACTCCCAATATCCTCTCCCACGAGATATTGACTTTCACTATCAAATAAGGTTTTCCAAGGTTAACCTTAAAACTTTCACAATTGTGTTTTTAGATGGGCTTACACAATTATAAAAACCCCACACTTTGAGATTTTCAGGCTTATCTCAGACAAAACCAAAAATAAGATTTTCCTGAACGAATCTCACAAACCACAAAATATACAAAAAGTTAAATTATACTTATCTAAAGATTCTCCTTCTGATGAAGCCTGGTAGAACCAATCCGATGTAGACAAAGATGTTCAATGTCCAGTCTCACAAATGAAAGGGTTCTAGGTCTAAATGATTTTTAGATTAAATCAACCTGGGCTAGCTTGATTTGATTTTGATCTCAAAGAGGAAAAAATCACAATTCCCTTCTTTAATGAAATAGAGTTGAATAGAGATCACAAAATCAAATACAAAAAGCTATTTAAGAGAATTTAAAATGAACACAATATAGCTTAAGAAATGCAGGAGCTTATCTCTCAGAGTGATGGCTTGATTATGCTTGGAATAAATGAAAAACTCTGAGATTCATCCTCTATTTATAGGTGAAAATACTATTCACTCGACTGGTCTAAGGGTCGGTTCGACTGGTCGAAGGACCAACCACATTTCAAAATTTATAGCGCGATAAGATAAGATCGTTACTCGACTGGTCGAGTGACTTACTTGACTGGTTGAGTGGGACGAAAAAAAAACCTTGCTGGACATTAAGTCGAGCACTGTACGACTGGTCGAGCACTGTTCACTCGACTGGTCGAGCATTGTTCACTCGACTGGTCGAGTAGTCTCCACGACTGGTCGAGGGTCCAACAAAAAAATGTTGAAAATTCACAACAAATTGTGGACTGGTCGAGAAACTTCTTAGACTAGTCGAGCCAGTGCTTGGACTAGTCAAACAAACACTAGGACTAGTCGAGGAAATGACCTATAAACTTTTGTAATGACCCAAATAAAATATGCAATGAATATGACCTAACCTATGGTCAATCTAGGGTCATCCATACCTTGTTTGTGAGTTTGAACCAATGAAACATCGATTACTTCAGTAACTCATTCACTTGAAATACCTGAAGCCTGTGTTCCAAATCTTGAACTTGAGGTTGAGCTAGGGCTTGAGTTCTTGATTCTTTAAAGTAGTAACAATGAGCTTTTAACTTGAACTTGAGCCTTGAACTTTTGTTATTGCACTTAAACTTGTAATCCTTGAACTTTGACAACATTCTTCAACTTGAATATGTAGAAAATTTTAGCGATGACGAAGATGACTCACAATGCATGAAGTTGATCTATCCATCTCATCAAAATAAGATACAGATTCTAAGTAGTTTGACACAACAAAATTTGACAACTCTGGGTGCTAGATTTACAAGATAGCATTTACAATCTCCCCCTTTGTTAAATTTGTGACAAAACTGACTAAAGAATCATGCACCAGTTCAATAAAGAATCATGCACCAGTCATGCTAGAACAACTCCTCCTCAATCTAGGTGAGGTGTGTAATATCCCGGATTTTTGCCAACCTAGAATTAGACGTCCTTAGGCAATGGGTCGATCCTAACACTTTATTAACTTGTCAGAACTGAATCCCACAGTCTAAAATCGCTCCTTAACCCATTTCCTTCACAAATCCCACCCTTCACCACCTTGTTTTTTAAATTTTCTAAGTACTTTCACCCTAGACACTATCTTAAACTAGCTAAGTATTATAACTTGCATCACTTTATATACAAACTACAAAGGCCCAGGTACCACCTCAGACAGAAATTACTCAGGACTAAATCCTTTAGAAATTAGGCAAGAATTAGCTAGTGTTAAACTAGAGTGCCTGTGAAATTAACACCAATCACTTTAAATACGATCTGCAAGACCCAAAACTTATAGAATCATTGACGCTAGGTTACCCTAAAGTCTAGGATCAAACACATTACCCGACTGCTCTCGGGAACACATTGAAACTTCGTATCAGGTCTGGACCGCACGTCGGAAGTCCAATTAACACGAAGTTAAGGAATTAGGACCGCCTTGCTGGGCTTGACAACCATCTCGAAAATCAAATCCAGATAGTGTCCCAACGTTATTCGCTTGTGCTCGGAGTGAAGAGTGTGAGAAATGTGAAATTAATTCAAAATAAAATTCTCAAATAGTAATCTGGCACCTCTCGCTTGCGAATCAGTTTTAAGCAACCAGACCGTCAGAATCAGACCAAATTACACCCTCGGATCAGGAGAAATTTCATACACATATCCATGTATTCGGAATCTCCGATCGAGATCCGCTGACTGTTGAACTGAAACTGGTCCGCCACGCGTGATCTGGAATCCCGACCGAAACGAAAACTTAACTAAACGTAAATCCTGTGTTAGTGAGCTTAAGTCCGACCTTTGACTCAAGGAGGCCCACCAGAAGTCCTCCGTTGAGCTGAAACTGACCCACTTTGGTTAAAACCTAAGTATACTTTGACCTGGAGTCTATTTTTGGTGTGTTTTTAGGCTATATAAGGACCTTAAAACCCTCTCTCTCACAACCATACGAATTTGAGAGAAACCCTAGAGAGAGAAGAGAGAAAAGAGAGAAAGTGTGGGAGATGTGGGAGAATCTCCCTGCCATGCTTCCCTGGGCTCCACGAGCTCCACCACTCCATTCTCGTCGCTTTCCTGGCGATTCCGACTTCGTTTCTAGGTAAGAAACCCTAACCCTAATCTATTTTGGGGTTGTATAGGTTGTAAGTTATGAAATAGCTAACCTATTTCGTTCTATAGGTTACCAAACTGTCGTATACGAAAGCTTAGCAAACTTATTGGATTCGTTACGATTCTACGATAAAAGGTACGGACTTTAGGTGTATAGGTTATGGTTTTCAACGCTTTCAATGTCAGATAATGATAGATTCATGATCTGCATGCAATTGCACATGTATAAAGTGTTGTCTGTTTTCCGTTTCGATTAGAGATGAAGAATATGGAATTTTACATACTCTAGGTATTTGTAGAAAGTACCGTATACGTATAAATTTTGGAAATGTGTTTGCCATGATTATTTGCTGTATGAATATATTATATATAGATAAAATACTTGTTTGGCGAAAGGGCTCGCTCTAATACATGTTTTGCTAATATACACTACGTATGTTGAAATAGTGTATTCTAAGTATTTGTAAAAATGACTGAATGAGTATGGAATTCTCATTCGTGCTCGCCATGACTAATTGTCATGGATATATGATTGTTGTATTGGCGATAACCCTTTAACGAAAGGATTTGCCCTGAATCATGCCACGGCCATTATACGCTATATATGTTGAAATGTGTAACCCAAGTGTTTGTGAAAATGTTCAAATGAATATGGAACTTGGATTCCTACTTTCCATGACTATCCGTCGTGGGTATACGCGTGTGATGATTGGGGCAACTCCCTAGTGAAAGGATTTGGCATAAGGTCTATGTGATCAACATATATTATGTATGTTGATGTATGTATTTTAAAGTGTTTGTTGAAATGCCTGAATGAGTAGTAGTTAGTAAATTGTAATGTTTAAGGGTGTTGAGACATGATTCTCAACTTCTTTAACTATGTGTATGATTTCTTTAGATATCTGTGTGATTAGGAATTGAATATGTACAAACTCATGCTTATGTTGTACTTCATAATATGCTCAAATGATTGTATGATTTTATCTATGTGATGCATATGTTTAAATTCATGTTTACGTTGTATGATCCGTCATGGGTGATGGGGGAGTGGAGCAACGAGTGCGTGCAACAGCCCTGACAGCCCTAAACGGATAATATCAGACTTTGATTGTATGATTTGAAATCTTGATCCATTACTGCTTTAACTGTTCTGTAATTGATTGTGTTTGGGGCTATGATTATAGTCCAGGCAATTGGTAATGGGATTTAATTCGTGGCTGAGATTCATTTGCCATGTGTGATGTGTTCGACGAACCCGAGTCGTACTTCGGTTAGCGATAGTGGTTGGCCACACAAAGTGATTTTGCGCTCCATATCGTTCAACTTGTTATGCGCTCGAGCTAGCCGAGCTCGTCAAGCAACCCGATCTATTTTATGTATGTTCACCATGTTTGGACGCTACTGCTTGAACCTAGGGTACCAAACTTACCAGTGAAATCCCTTTTAACCATGGTACCTCGATCCACTAAGACTCATGAGCCGAGCATGGTGGTATGGGACACCGTGGTCGAGCTGTCGGCCTACGCTGGGGCCACGTGCCTCCCCGTAGTGACCAGTGAGCAACCAGACTCGTGAGCCGATTATGGTGGTATGAGACACTATATTCAAGCTGTCGGCCTACACTGCTTGATGGGTGATGGGGGAGTGGTGCAACGATTCCATGTAACAGCCCTAGCAGCCCTGACCGTACCCGGTGTAGTGACCTCGAGCATACTCTAAATCTACGGTGAGGCGATGAGCCTTTCCGTAGTAACAGAGTATAAACTAGGCCTGTATTGATAAGGTGATGGGGGAGTGGTGCAACGATTCCGTGTAACAGCCCTGGCAGCCCTTGCAGCGACCTAGAAACACACCATCGTATAAGATTGTCTAGGACTAACGACCTTAGAATGGATCATGTTTGGGAATGATATAAGGGAGATACCTTAGTTTCCCAATCCTTCTGTTTGAAATGGACTAATAACAACTCAATAATCATGCTCATCATGCATTGCATGTGCCTGGAAGATGTGGAACATGAGGAAAGCAAGCATGCCGCGAACGTAAGATGGTGTCGCATGAGGGAGTATGTCGGTGAGGGCATCCATCATGACTGCATTCATACTTGCATTAATAAGAGTAGTTAGGAGTGTTTGATTGTACTGCTTTATCATTACTGCTTGACTGAGTTGATAACATGTTAACCTATGCTTTACTGTCCCACTGAGTTAGCTACTCACTCCCACGTTACGGGACGGTGTTCCGAACACCCACCAGACTTTGTCTGATTGCAGATGGCGACGATACTCCTGAGGCGGAGCCAGACTTATGTCAACATTGATGGTTGTTCGTATTTGCTGTGTGCTGACGGCTTCATGCGAGCCGTGTCTTGACCGACGGGATTACAAGGATGTTGACTAGATGACACTACACCTTTGGTATAATTTAAAATTGTACTTATAATTCATTAACCTGGTAATATTATCACACTCTGGAGACTCACCACAATTTATATATGTTATATATCTATCACAGTCTTCTGCTTGCAATTTAACTATCTCTGGAGTATGATATGCTGTTTTGGCTTAATCTCACTCATGTTCAATGCACTATTACGGACAACATTCAATCATCATTCATTTTGTTGCATATGTGATGCGTTGGAACTCGGGAGTTGAGTTTATGCTCGACCCCCGATTTTCAGGGCGTTACAAGGTGATTTATAGAAGTTGTATTAATCAAATTGTAACACCATGAAAATCGGGGGTCGAGCAAAGCGCAACTCCCAAGTTCCAACGCATCACTTATGCAACATAGATAATGATGTTTAAATTTTGTCCATATTAGTGCATTAAACATGAGTGAGATTATACTAAATTAGCATATCATATGCCAGAGATAATTAAGTTAAGCAAGCGGAAGACTGAGATAGGTATATAAAGTATATAAGTGTTTCTCAATCCCCAGAGTTTGAGTATGTTCCTAGGCTGAATATATAAATTTATTGATCCAAAATTTACAAAATACAAAAATATAAATGTCCAATTAATCTTTATACTCCCTGTAATCCCATTGATCAGTACATGGTTTACATAGACCCGCCTGATAGCCAAACATAGGAGAATTCCTCCTCCTCGTCTTTGAAATCCAAATAAGCAGCGTAGACATCGTCACCACCTGCATCTACAACAGAGTCTGGTTGGTGTCTTAAAACACCGTCCCAGAGTGGGAGTGAGTGATCAACTCAGTGGTACTATAAGGCAAAGGTTAACATGTTATCAATTCAGTCAAGAAGTAATGATAAAGCAATACAACAATCATGTCCCAAGTACTCTTGTTAATGCAGGAATGCTATGCTGTAATGATGCATGCCCTCGCCTGCACTCCCTCAACGACATCATCTCACGATTGCGCATGGAAAACTCTTGAAAAGTGCGCTTCCTCGCCAAAGCACATGCAATGCGGTGCATGGTCATGTTAACCGAGTAATTTATTAGGCATATTCATACAGCAGATTTGGGAAGCTAAGGTACCTCCCTTTATATCATTTACCCAAACAATGATCCATCTAAGGGTCATCAATCCTAGTTAATCACATATGATAGGCAAGTTATAGGACAACATCACCCCTAATTGAAAAGCAGTGGATAGGCAAGTTCACGAGTTTACAGTCGAGGTCATTACGGAGAGGCTCGTCACCTTAGCGCAGGCCTAGTTTATACTCGAGGTCACTACGGGAGGCTCGTCACCTGAATGTAGGCCGACAGCTCAAATACAGTGTACCATACCACCGTATTCGGCTCACAAGTTTGGCTTGCTCACTGGACACTACGGGGAGACTTGTCACCCCATCGTAGGCTGACAGCTCGACCACGATGTCCTATACCACCATGTCTGGCTCATGAGTCTTAGCGGATCGTGGTACCATGGTTGAATCAGGTTTTATATTGGTAAGTGGTACCTTAGATTTAAGCAGTAGTGTACATACATGGTAAACACGCAATAGGTCAATCGGGTTATTTGACAAGTTCGATTCGTACGAGCGCATGCTTAATTAATCGACATGGAGCGCATGAGCACTCCCCAGGCCTGACCACTATCGACAATCACCGTACGACTCGGATTCATCGAATGTTTCCAAGGTGGCGAAACTAGTTCCGCCACTCAATCAGGGACCATTACCGACTGCGTGGACTACGTAGTAGTCCCAATCATACTCAAATGCAATAGGTAGTCCCATGTGATATTCATAACAGCATTTAACAAATAAACCAGGCATAATTCTCATTTGAGCATTTTATCAAACACATTGAACATGTTATTATACATATGCATTTCATCAAGAAATCACGTAGTAGTAATTTAGATTACATGAAGGAAACTGTAAATATGGATAAGGTAGTTGAGAATCCTTTCTCAACACCCTTATTAAATACAATTCATTAAATAATTTCTCATTTAGACATTTTATCAAACACATAGACTACACATTACTACATACATGAACTAAGTTAATTATAGCATATATTGCGGCAAATCCTTTCATAAAGGAGTTGTCATACATACAACAAACATGTATTCCAGGTTAATAGTCATGGCAAGCACAAACCATAATTTCAACATCATTCGAACATTTCAACAAACACGTGGAATGCAGTATATATTCACATAGTTCACACACATGTATAATTGATCGAATATATCATAACTAAGATCATATGGCAGCAATCGAGTCAAACATAAATCATTCCTGACATTGAAAGCCTTGAAAACCATAACCTAAATGTTTATAGTTTGCACCTTTCGTCGGTTTGCTCGTTCCGAATCCTACACTTCCGTCTACAAAACAACGGCTACCTAAATCATAAAAGAGGTTAGCCACTTCGTCGATTCCTCTATTTGAATTCCTAAAATAAGATTAGGGTTAGGATTTCTTACCCAAAATAAAGTTGGAACGACTCATGTAGCGATGGTGGGGCAGTGATTCAGTGTGTGGAGTAGTGGGAGTGAATCCCAACAACGATCTCCCTATCTCACTCTCTTCTCCTCACTCTTCCCTTCTCTTTTCTCTCTTCTCTCTCATAGGGTTAGAGAAATTCGTATGGAATGAGAGGGGTGGTTTAAGGTCCTTATATAGGCTCAGAAGTGATGTCAATGGCCCAAGGGCCACGGTAGACTTAAGGTATAGCCAAAGGGTGCCTGTTTTTGGCAAACAAGGCCCTTGGGAAGGTCCATTTCTCACATAAGTCATGGAACAAGTTCCCTGACAATGGCTCTAGTCCAGGTTACGATTTTGATCTGATCGGATTTATGGATAGACTGTTGAGGACCTGTATCAGTTCAACGATCATCGTCGCTCGATCAGGGCCACAAGTATACCAATAAGGGCATGAAATTTCCATGATCCATGGGTAAAGTTTGGTCTAAATCTGACGATCTAAAGTCTTCAATTTCGCCCGTAAGCGAATGGCCCAATTTACTTAAGTTTGAGTTCATTTTCTAAAGATATTCACGTTTCTCATACACTTCGCTCAGGGCTCTAGTTGTGCATTTCTAGATACTATTTAGGCATGATTCCAGCGATGGTTGTCAAGCCCAGTAAGGCAGTCATAACCTTATAGTTTCGCGGTCATCGGACTTTCGACGGGCGGTCCAAGTCCGATACGGAGTTTCAATGTTCTCCCGAGAGCAACTGGGTTTTGAGATTGCTCCTAGGTTTTTAGGTAATGTTGAGTTAGTGATTTTAATGATTTTGGGTCTTGCCATTCATATAGATAGTGGTTCGAGCTAATTGCACCGATTATTTAGCTTAGTATTTCATTAATTTTCATCTAATTTCTATAGGATTCGGTCCTTAGGGATTTCTGCCTGAGGTGGTACTCGGGTCTTTGAATGGATTTTTTCTAAGATGTTACACAAATACATATCGCAAAAAAAAAAAAAAAAAAAAAAAAAAAAAAAAAAAAAAAAGCACTTCCATATATTTACACTTTCATATATTCTACAATCACACATCTCCCCAATAATCATCATATAGCATTAAATATATCCATACCACATTCTCCCCCTTCTTGTCACAATATGACAAAGGAAAGAACAACAAATAGAGGATTTAATTAAGAAGATATGAGAAGAATATGAGATAAGAGAGTGAATAGCATTAACATGTCTATAAATTAGCATCTAAATATCATCATTAAGTATACTAACATGTTCATAAAGTAGCAAAATTAAAACACACATGTTCAAGAACCGTCCAAGCATAAGAAAAGATAAGAGTTATTACATACTCACCATTGATAATAAAATCTAGTCAGAACCAGAAGATAGAGCAAGAATAGATGGATCAATTTGATGTAGTCCCTTGTTAATGTGCCGGAGGTATTTGCGCATATATTTGAATTGAGTCTCTTGGGATACATGCAAACCTTCCACCTTTTCCCCTAAGGTTCTCAATCACTCATCAAAAGCATATGGCTGATAATTAGGATCAGCCTCAGAATTAGATTCTAATCCATCAAAGATATTATCCATAGTTATATCATTAGGGGTAGAGTATCTTCTTCTCCAGCTTCTTCAGTAGCTCTTCCGGCATCCCTATCAACTTGGCCAGGAGCCAACTTTAAATTCATCTTGTTAATGTTGAAATTGTTGAAAAGAAGATGGGTAATAAGAGCTTCTTCAGTAGGCATGACCACAAGATAATGAATAGTAAGGGTGGTCATCAAGTAAGCGAAAGGTATATCGTTATGGCCCGGATGGAGACAAAATTGAATTATCATATAGCAAATTAGAGATCGAAGACACACTTGAATACCAGAAATAGCAAAGTGTAGAATGTGCACCATGAAAGAAGTTAATTCAATCTTATTACTAGATCTTGGGTAAACATTCGAGATAAAGATACGATGAAGAACTCTGTATCTGGGTAACATATGATTGGATCGGAGCGCAATCCTGGAATTTCAATCCAAGTTCATGTTGCATATCATTTCTCAGATTCATTTAATCTCTCAGACAATGTGGTAATTGGAATCCCTTCATCATTAACAGGGATATCCATCAAGTTAGAAATCAAGTGACGATCTACTAGAAATGTACCTTCTCTAAATGTAATAATGAAGGTTAAATTTTCAATAGACACATCACTAATGCAAGCAAACATGGCATGGGCAATGGACCGATATGTGTGTCCACCCCAATTCAATATGTTAGCCCATCCTCTAGCCTCAAGGAGGAAAACGATATTTAAAGGACTCAAATGGTTGGAATTGACAGTCCGCTCAACAATGCGGTTGCGGAGACAAATATCCCACACATATTCTGGGTCCTCTTCGGGTGGTCGAAGAGTACGCACCGAAATATGTGTGGAACGGGAAGAAGAAGGACCACGAGTGGTTCTCTTCTTATATCTACATTCCATTACAAGATGCATAAAAAGAATATAAGGAAGGAATGGAGGGTTTCACACAAATTACATTTTTTAGCAAGATAACCAAAGAAACCATTAGAAACCTTGAAATAAACTTCAAAATCAAGAAAATAGAAGTGCAAAGATCCTTAATCCGAAAGGAAAATGGAAAAGATGCACTCATAAGTTGCAATCGAAGGTGGGTTCGACCGGTTGTGAAAGGGGCCGTTGGAGAAGATAATGAAACTGAAGAAAAAGTGGTTTTACTCACCTGAAAAGCACCCTTCACGCGCTACTCAACTGGTCGTGTATATACCTGACCAATCGTACCATGACTGATCGAGTGTGTACTCGACTGGTCGTGTAGACCCAAAAATGTGCAATTATCAGTAATTATTGAAATCTAATAAATTTGTAAAAATAACAATATACAATATGATACAAGAAGACACAATAATATATAATCACATTACACATACCAATATCCATTTTTAATTTAATCAACCTGTTTCTGTCAAGTGGCTTTGTGAAAATATCCGCAATTTGATTTTCAGTTTGAACATAATCCAATGAAATAATTTTATCTTCCACTAATTCACGAATATAATGATATCTAATGTCAATATGCTTAGTTCGCGAATGCTGGATTGGATTTTTAGAGATGTTAATTGCGCTAAAGTTATCACAATACAGAACGATAGAATCTTGCGCAAATCCATAATCATTTAACATCCTCTTCATCCACATAAGCTGAGTGCATGCATTACCAGCTGCAATATATTCGGCCTCAGCTATGGATAGCGATACGGAACTCTGTTTCTTACTATGCCATAAAACTAAGCAGTTCCTGACATAAAAACATCCACTGCTGGTAGACTTGTGCTCATCAATATTACCAGCCCAATCACCATCCGTATAACCGGCTAATTGAACATTATTATCATGTGGATACCAAAGGCCAAGATTGGCCGAACTTGTGACATATCTCAAAATAAGCTTGACAACAATCAGGTGAGATTCTTTGGGATCAGATTGATACCTAGCACAGATACCTACGCTGAATGCTATATCAGGTCGGCTTGCAGTTAAATATAATAAACTACCTATCATACTGCGATATAACTTAGAATCTACACTTTTACCTATTGAATCCTTAGAGAGCTTAAGTGTCATACTCATAGGAGTATCGAAGTTTTTACCGCTCTCAAATCCAAACTTTTTCACCAAGTTTAGATCATACTTGGTTTGAGAAATAAAGATCCTATCAGCAAGCTGTTTCACTTGCAGACCTAAAAAGTAGTTCAATTCTCCTACCATGCTCATTTCAAACTTGGACTTCATCAATTCTACAAACTCGATAGACATGTTAGAACTAGTAGATCCATAGATAATGTCATCAACATATATCCGTACTATTAGAATGTGATCATTGTGCTTCTTTAAAACAATGTCTTATCAACACTCCCCATTACAAAATCATGACTCAGTAGAAACTTAGTCAACTTTTCGTACCATGCCATGGGAGCTTGTTTTAATCCGTAGAGTGCATTTTTTAGGTGATAAACATGATTGTATGTTTAGGGTCTTCAAAACACTTAGGTTGTTCTACATATACTTCCTCATGCAGATCACTGTTCAAGAATGCACTCTTGACATCCATTTGATAGATTTTGAAAATTTTGTAACAAGCAATGGATATGAACAGTCTGATAGATTCAAGGCGAGCTACTGGGGCAAAGGTTTGATCATAATCGATGCCTTCTATCTGAGTGTACCCTTGTACAACCAGTCTAGCCTTGTTTCTTATAATGTTACCTAATTCATCAGACTTATTTTTAAAGATCCACTTAGTTCCAATTATATGTTTATCATCAGGTCTAGGAACCAAATTTCATGCATTGTTTCTTACAAATTGATTAAGTTCATCTTGCATAGCTACAATCCAGTTTTCAACAGTAAGTGCTTCTTTTACATTGGCCGACTTAATCTGGGAAGTGAAGCACACATAGTTACATATGTTTTCTAGTTGTCTACGAGTGTGCACTCCAGTGAGAGGGTTCCCAAGTATTTGATCAGTTGGATGGTCTTTAACTGACCGCAGTTCAGTGTCATTTTGACTAGATGAAGAGTCTAGTTTATCAAATAATGAGACTTCATCATCTTCTGAACTCGAGATAGGTGTATTCAGGTGATCATCTATAACCACATTAATGGATTCCTGAATTACACCCAGTCCTCTTATTGAGAACACGATACGCTTGACTGTTTGGCACATATCCTAGAAAAATACCCTCGTCACTTTTAGTGTCGAATTTTCCTAAATTTTTTCGGTCACGTAGAATATAGCATTTGTTGCCAAAAACTCGAAAGTATTCAACTGTTGGCTTCTTATTGAACCACAATTCATATGTAGTCTTATTATTTGATTTTCTAGTATATACACGGTTAATAATATAACAAGTAGTGTTCACAGCTTCAACCCAAAGATTTTTAGGAACTTTCATGCTATTTAACATAACATTAGCCATCTCTTGAAGCACACGGTTTTTTCTTTCAACAACCCCAATTTGTTGAGGTTCCTTAGGAGCAAAAAATTCATGCGATATCCCGTGATCACTACAAAATTCCTCAAAACTGCTATTATCAAATTTGGATCCATGATCACTTCGTATTTTAGTAACATGTGATTCCTTCTCAGTTTGGATACACTTGAGTACCTTTTCGCTTCATCGAGAGTTTCAGATTTCTCTCTCATGAAAACTACCCACGTAAACCTGGTAAAGTCATCCACTATTACCATAATATATTTCTTACCACCTTGACTTTCCGTTCTAGTAGGTCCAACGAGATCCATGTGGAGGAGTTCAAGGGGTTTGGATGTGGTACTGGAGTTCACTTTCTTGTGAGCACTCCTAGTTTGTTTTCCAATCTGACATTCGCCACAAATTTTATCCAATTTCTTTAACTTGGGCAGACCTCTTATTACATCACCTTTCCTCAGCCTATAAAGATTACGGTAGTGTACATGTCCTAGGCGTTTATGCCATAGATCGGTCTCATTGGTTTGGACCATGTAACACGATAACTTAGACGAGCTTGAATTACTAACTATATAGCAGTTCTTAGATGTTCTACGACTAGTCAATATCACAGAACCATTCTCATTAGAAATCTCACACCCTTGATTGGTGAATTCGATGCAATGTTTATTATCACAAATTTAAGAAATGCTTAAGAGATTATGCTTAAGGCCCTCTACAAACAAAACATTCTCAAGTGGAGGAAGATTAAAGAGTTGTACCGTACCATGGCCAACAATTCTTCAATTTCTACCATCACCCAAAGTAACTGAACTATCAATCATATCTTTGAGATTGGTGAATAAATCTTTGTCACTTGTCCTGTGACTAGAGAAACCACTGTTTAGGTACCACCTTGATTGACTCGAAGCCTTAAAAGTGGTGTGGGCAACTAGACAAGCAACCTTAGGGACCCATTTCATTACAGTTTTGGGTTTTGGAGCATTGTTGGTTTTTCTACTCTTATAGTTGTTATATATTCTACCATTCGAGTTAGATTTTAGAAACTCCTTGAGTAAATTTACAATTTTCTCAGCTAAGGAGTTATGATTCTGATTTCTATAATTGATATGGTTGCTTTTAGGTTTCATAGCCTAAAAAGTTTTAGGATTTTTAAAACTATTTTGATTCAGACTTTTCCCTTTTGAGTTAGAGGACTCTCCTTTAATAAACTTAGGAGGAGTAGGCTTATATTTAAGAGGTGTATTCTTATTGTGGGCCAGACCAGATCTATCGCCACATTTCCTTGATCCGGTTAGTAATTTTTCTATTTTAGGATCACCCTAGGAATACCTACAAGTATCCTTCGAACTCAAGAGAGAAGAGACTTCTAGTTTTAGTTTTTCATTTTCAAATTTTATATTTTCAATTTGGGATGTTTTGAAATCTAAATCACACTTAGCTTTTTCAAAACAATAAAAAAGATGCGATTTTTCTAAAACTAGATTATCAAAATCTTCTTTTAGTTTTAAAAACTTTTCTTTTTGAAGTTTTAGTTTTACAGTTATCT
The DNA here is from genome assembly GCA_021015155.1 of Magnolia officinalis. Classification (NCBI taxonomy): domain Eukaryota; kingdom Viridiplantae; phylum Streptophyta; class Magnoliopsida; order Magnoliales; family Magnoliaceae; genus Magnolia; species Magnolia officinalis. The sequence continues at coordinate 26,897,120 of JAJHSJ010000010.1, read as the reverse complement.
TATAACTCTCCCTGTATAGGGCATTATAGGCATCTTATAAATCATCATCGTTTTCAGGGTCGCTTCTCATATTTTCATGATAAGTTGAATTACAACTGTCTGAGGAAGTGACTTTGGATAGAGTCATTAAGGCCTTGACCTCATTAGTAGACTCAGGTTCAAAATCATCTGACTCAGAAGAAGCTTCAGAGCAAGACGATTCATCCCATGTAGCCAACATACCTTTCTTTTTAGGTTTGTCCCTCTTTGGACATTTGTTTGCCAGATACCCGTACTCATGACAGTTGAAGGATTGGCTATCTTTAATAGATTTTCAATTTTTAGATCTACTCTTTTTCTTTTCAGAAGGTCTTTGAAAATCTACTCTCTTTTTTCTTATGAAAATTTTGTAAAACTTCTTGGCTAATAGTGTCATATCATCTTCAGAATTTTCACAATCAGAATTTCCAGCATTATCTTGAGAAATATTTTTTTGAAGACATAAGGGCTATGGACTTACCTTTAAGAACCTTAAAATTTAACTCGTAGGTTTGTAAAGAACCAACAAGTTCTTCAACCTGCATGTTATCCGTATCACGAAGTTCCTGAATGGTAGTCACCTTAGAATTGAACCTATCAGGCAATGAGTACAGTATCTTTGCACAGACTTTACTTTCTGGGATGTTATCAGCAAGTCCCCACATAGAGTTGACTATGTTATTTAACTTAGTATAGAAGTCCATGAAAGTTTCACTTTCTTCCATAACTCGTAGGTTTGTAAAGAACCAACAAGTTCTTCAACCTGCATGTTATCCGTATCACGAAGTTCCTGAATGGTAGTCACCTTAGAATTGAACCTATCAGGCAATGAGTACAGTATCTTTGCACAGACTTTACTTTCTGGGATGTTATCAGCAAGTCCCCACATAGAGTTGACTATGTTATTTAACTTAGTATAGAAGTCCATGAAAGTTTCACTTTCTTCCATACGCATTTCTTCAAACCTAGTGGTGAGGATTTGAAGTTTAGATTTCTTAACTATAGTCGTACCCTCGTGTGTCATGTTTAGAATATCCCAGACTTGCTTTGCAGTATCACAAGATATAATTCTTTTAAATTCATCTGGTGATAATGCGCAAGTGATTTGCATTTAAAGCCTTTGCATTGGCACTACTCTCATTTTTCTGAAGAGTAGTCCACGAATTATAAGGTGTAACTACAACAGACTTAGTTCCATTAGTGCCTAGATCTTCAGATGTGGGTGGGTTCCATTTTATCACAGTGGCTTGCCACACTTTCTCATCTATGAACATAAAAAAGATCCTCATTCTGACTTTCTAATATGCATAATTGGAGCTATCAAAAGGTGGAGCCCTAGTAATCAAGAGGCTATGAAAATTTGACATCTTATAAGCTCAAATCGGTTAGCTCAAGAAATGAAGACAAATAATAAAAAGGAGCTATTTGGCTTTGACACTACTTGAAAAGGCTGAGCTTAAAGTCCTAGAGGGGGGACAGGGTGAATAGGACTATGCCAAATTAAAAAATAAATGTGGAATTACAAAGACAAACAAAGATAGATAGCACAATTATAAGCAACCACAAATGCACAAGTATTAAGAGGTTGATACAAACTGAGTTCTAAGGACAACCTTACACCAAAAACCAAGGTTTATGGTAGGACAACCTGATTTCTGGAACGTTTGTAAGTATCAAAAACTCAAACTTAGAAGGAGGCAAATGAAATAATCTAAATCATTACAACATTCACCATAAGTGCATAATAGGAAATTACAACATTCAACACCACACATACATCACCATAAGCATCCACCAAACACCGAGAATTATAGTGGTTCGTGTGTGTACACCAACTGTTTGAAAAACAACCACACAACTACTCCACTCCCAATATCCACTCCCGTGGTATATTGCCTTTCACTATCAAATAGGGTTTTCTAAGGTTCACCTTAAAACCTTCACAATTGTGTTTTTAGATGGGCTTACACAATTACAAAAGCCCCACACTCTGAGATTTTCTGGCTTATCTCAGACAAAACCATAAATAAGATTTTCCTGGTTGAATCTAACAAACCACAAAAGATACACAAAATTAAATTATACTTATTTGAAGATTCCCCTTCTGATGAAGCCCGATAGAACCAATCTGATGTAGACGAAGATGTTCAATGTTCAGTCTCACAAATGAAAGGGTTCTAAGTCTAAATGATTTTTAGATTAAATCAACCTGGGCTAGCTTGATTTGATTTTGATCTCAAAGAGGGTAAAATCACAATTTCCTTCTTTAATGAAATAGAGTTGAATGGAGATCACAAATCAAATACAAATAGCTATTTAAGAGAATCTAAAATGAACACAATATAACTTAAAAAATGCAGGAACTTATCTCTCAGAGTGATGGCTTGATTATGCTTGGAATGAATGAAAAAGTCTGAGATTGTCCTCTATTTATAGGTGAAAATACTGTTCACTCGACTGGTCTAAGGGTCGGTTTGACTGGTCGAAGGACCAACCACATTTCAAAATTTCTGGCGCGATAAGATAAGATCATTACTCTACTGGTGAAGTGGCCTGCTCGACTGGTCGAGTGGGACCAAAAAACCTTACTGGACTTTGAGTCGAGCACTGCACGACTGGTCGAGCACTGTTCACTCGACTGGTCAAGCAGTCTCTACGACTGGTCGAGGGTCCAATAGAAAATTTTGAAAACTCACAACAAATCTTGGACTGGTCGAGAAACTTCTTGGACTAGTCAAGCCAGTGCTTGGATTAGTCAAACAAAGACTATGACTAGTCAAGGAAAAGACTTATAAACTTATGTAATAACCCAAATAAAATATGCAATGAATATGACCTAACCTATGGTCAATCTAGGGTCATTCATACCCTGTTTTTGAGTTTGAACCATCGAAACATCGATCGCTTCGGTAACCCATTCACTTGAAATACACGAAGCTTGTGTTCCAAATCTTGAACTTGAGGTTGAGCTAGGGCTTAAGTTCTTGATTCTTTAAAGTAGTAACAATTAGCTTTTAACTTGAACTTGAGCCTTGAACTTTTGTTCTTACACTTGAACTTATAATCCTTAAACTTTTGTTCTTACACTTGAACTTGTAATCCCTGAACTTCGACAACATTCTTCAACTTGAATATGTAGAAAAGTTTGCCGATGAAGAAGATGACTCACAATGCATGAATCTATCCATCTCGTTAAGATACAAATTCTAAGTAGTTTGGCACACAAAATTTGACAACTCCGGGTGCAAGATTTACAAGATAGCATTTACAATTCCGTCACCCAACCATGCCCAGGAGACAATGGCAACCAATAGGATTTACCAATCCACAATCTCAGAATGAGAAAAGATGATACTCAAAGCTATTGTAGATCTACTATTATTTTAGTCATAATAAACCATTAAAAACTGAAAGTATTCCTTAAAATCAACTAGAAGTCAATGAAGTTTAACATAAAAGACCATGAATCAAAGAAAAATAAACATCCTAATCACACTGCATCTTCACCTCTTAGCCCTAGCTAAGAGGTTTAGCCAACCATAGAAATGATTAAACTATGAACTCGTACGAAAAGCATAAAAACCAACTAAGGAAGAAGAAGAAAAACTCCTGGATGGTGGCTTCACCCTTTTTCTCCACTCCTCAAACCTTAGAAGTTTGGAGCATCCTAGAGGTCCTATTTTTAATTGGGAAACTCCACATTCGCAATGAGTTGGAAGATTTCAGAAACTGCCTCAAATTTACGCAGTCTGCATAGGCTACACATAACAGCTTCGATGCATCGAAGGTCTTTCGATATGGTCTTCGATATAATCTTCGATGCCTCTAAGTACTTTTCATCTAATTGAAAGTTGTCCAGAACTATCCAACGAGTTTGGTTTAAAAATCATAAAATTCTCAATTTCACCTTCGATACATCTAAGTACCTTCGATATGATCAAAGTCTATTTTGACAGTTTTCCAGAACTATACTTTTCTGTCCCAGAATTTGTTTTCAGGACAATTTTCAGGATTCTTTTTCTTCACTTCAAATCTTCGATTCTTTTCATTCATCACTTGATTTCCTTGGATCTTTGTTATGTGAATTCTTCAGTCTTGGTCTCCTAAGAGCCATCCCTTGCCTTGGTGATTCTTGAGCATTAAATCCATGTTTTTAACATTCTTTTCAATCTAAGCTCTCAGATTCACCTTGCAACACAAACATGTATAAAATATACTATTAAGCATTATTATGTTCATAAAACCAAGATATAAATGGGGAAAATTTTGCAATATTTGACACTCAAATGAGCCTCCATCACTAATGATGGCCCGAGGTGTTCCGAACTGGAAAATGATGTTTTATTTTAAGAATTTAATGACTGTTTGATGGTCATTATTCTGACACGGGATCTCTTCAACCCATTTAGTGACATAGTCTATAGCTAGCAAAATATATAAATTCCCAAAGGATTAGGGGAATTGTTCCATGAAATCGATGCCCCAGCAATCGAATACTTCAATGATAAGAATTGGGTTTAAAGGCATCACAAGCTCTGTAAAACTCATGAGTGTCCTTGAACAGTTGAACATAGTGGGCCAGTAAAAGGTGCACTGCAGAATTTTGGTCATGGTCTTTTTAGCAGAAAAGTGACCACCATAGGCCTATGAATGAAAGAAGGAGATGACACTTTGGTGTTCATTGTCCGGCACACAATTCCTTAGAATTCGGTCTGAGCAATATTTGAACAAATACAGATCATCTCAAAAAAATTTATGTACCTCATTGAAAATTTTCTTTTTATCTTGCGCAGTCTAATGTGTTGACGTAAAACCTATTACAAGATAATTAGCAATATCAGCAAACCAAGGTAAGTGGGAGAGTTTAAATAGTTATTCATTGGGAACATGTCGTTTATGGGTGTCGTCTTAAGGGAGTTAGGGAGATTAAGGCGTGAAAGATGGTCAGCCACTACATTCTCTACTCCATTTTAATCTTTTATTTCTAAGTCAAATTCTTGGATTAAAAGTATCCATCTTATCAAGCAGGGCTTAGCATCATTCTTAGGAAGAAAATACTTGAGCGTCGCATGATTGGTGTAGATGATGATCTTAGATCCAATCAATTAGGACCTAAATTTATCCAGAACGAATATTACGACTAAGAGTTCCTTTTCTGTAATAGAGTAATTCACTTGGGCAGGATTTAGAGTTCTACTTGCATAATGAATAACATAGGGCTTCTTTTCTTTTTTCTAGCCTAATACCACCCCAATAGCAAGTCAGACGCATCACACATAATTTCAAATAAAATGTTCCAGTCAGGTGGCTGCATGATAGGTGTGGTAGTTAACATGCCTTTGAGCTTAGAGAAAGCCTCTTGACATTGTTCGGTCCACTCATATGGTACATCCTTTTGGAGTAGATTGCATAAAGGATGAGAGAGGTGACTAATGTCTTTTATGGATCCTTTGTAAAATCTGACGTGTCCTAAGAAGGATCACACGTCTCGTATGCTCTTGGGTAGAGGTAGATTAGAGATAAGATCAATTTTAGCCTTATCCACCTCAATTCCCTTAGACGAGATGATATGTCCAAGAAGGATTCCCTTACGAACCATGAAGTGGCACTTCTCCTAATTTAGTACCAAATTCTTTTCCTCACATTGCTTCAGCACATTTTTCAAGTTTTCCAAACATTCGCTGAAGAATGGACCAAAGACAGAGAAATTGTCCAAGAAGACCTCTAAATATTGCCCCACTGTATAAAAAAATTACTCAACATGCATCGCTGAAAAGTGACAGGGCATTATACAGTCCGAATGACATCCTTCTGTAAGTAAAGGTGCCTTAGGGACATGTGAACGTTGTCTTTTCTTGATCTTCAAGGGCTATCTCTATCTGGTTGTCGCCCAAATACCTACTGAGGAAGCAATAGTAAGAGTGACCAACGAGCCTTTTCAAGATTTAATCAATGAAGGGCAGAGGAAAGTGGTCTTTCCTCGTGATGGTATTCAACTTCTTGTAGTCAATGCACATTCTTCAACCAGTAGTGACTCTAGTTGGCATGAGGTCATTGTTGGCATTGCCTACGATGGTGATTCCGGACTTCTTAGGAACCACCTGAGTTGGACTCACCCATTGACTATTAGATATAAGGTATATGATACCCACATCCAATAGCTTAAGAACCTCGACTTTAACCCCTTCCTTCATGTTTGGATTTAATTTACGTTGTGGTTGCCGATAGGTTTTCGCATTATCCTCAAGATGAATGCGGTGAGTACAAATGAAAGGGTCAATCTCCTTGAGGTCCACAATCGACCATCCAAGGGCTCCTTTGTGCTCAATAAGAGCAGAAGTAAGCATACTCTCCTGTTCTTGCTCAAGGTGGGAAGAAATCACCACCGGGTATATTTCATCTCGACCTAAGTAGACATATTTAAGATCAGAGGGCAAAGGTTTTAAGTCAAGCCTCTATGTGAAACTAGACGGTAGAGGCACTTCATCGGTTCGAGGCAATTTCTTAAATTGTGGCCTCCACCGCTTAGCTTCAAGTATCGACGTAGCATCAAGTAAGGAATCCATCTCCCTAATCATATAATCGTCTAAATCAGGGGAGTGGGCCAAGCACGTCTCTAGAGGGTCAGAATATAGAGTTAGGAGTGCTCTATCTTCCACGAAAGAATCGATCATGTTAATATCGTGGGAATTATCATCATCCTCTGACTGTTTGCACGTATTGAAAAATATATTCAGCTCCAATGTCATACTCCCGAAAGATAAGCTCATGACCCCATTCCTACAATTAATAATTGCATTTGATATAACAAGGAATGAATGACCCAGTATGACAGGGATTTGAGTGCTCACATCCATGATAGGTTGAGTGTCTAAGACGATAAAATCTACTGGATAGTAGAATTTGTCAACCTGGACCAATAAATCTTCTATTATCTCTCTCGGTACACGAACTGAGCGATCGGCAAGTTGTAAGGCGATCTTGGTGGGTTTTAATTCACCTGGACCCTGTTATTCGTAAACCGAGTAGGGAATCAGATTTACGCTTGCTTCTAAATCAAGAAGTGCATGCTCAATCCAATATTTCTCAATTACGTAAGCAATGGTTGGGCTACTGGGATCCTTGTATTTTTGTGTTACATCTTGCTTTATGATAACACTCACTTTTTCTGTAAAAAAGATGTTCTTTTGTATGTTTTGCCGTCTTTTGGTTGCGCATAGATCTTTCAGGAATTTGGCATATGAAGGAATTTATTTAACGACATCCAGCAGAGGGATGTTGACCTTCACTTACTTAAGCACCTCTAGAATATCCTGAGATTTAGACGAAGGTTTTGGTGCGACCAACCGTTGGGGGAATGGAGTAATTGGCTTACCTTGAGGTTCCGGTTTTAGACCATGTGGAGCAGTGCTAGGTCCATCATTCTCATCTATTTTCAGATCTTTAGGCTTTTCAACCCTTATCGGAATAGTTTTGTTAATTATCTTCCCACTCGTAAGAGTGGTGATGGACTTAGCTTACTCTATTTGATTTGAAGAGCTTGCGTCACTAATTTCACATTGTGGTTTAGGATTGGGGAGAGGTTAGGCTGGAAGCACCCCTTTCTCCCCAATCGTTAAATCTAATTCAATCCGTTGAATGGCCTTGGTGAGGTCTTGGAAGGCTTGTAATGTGCCTTGATTGACAAGCTCTTGATTTTGGATGTGTTTTGAAACCGGATCCTCCTGAGGTTTCCTTTGTTCTAAAAATTGGTTAAGGATCCCTCGAGATATAGCGGTTTGTCCATTCCTCTAACTGAAATTTGGATGGTTTCTCAAGCCAGGGTTGTATGTATTGGAGGTGGTCCCTTTGAAAGGCCTCTGATAGTTGTTTACGGCATTTGATTGCTCATTCAGAATTTCTTGAAAAGCAGGTATAGTTGGGCAATTTTCAGTAGTGTGCACATTACAAGCACAAATACTGCAAGCTACTTCCTTAGCCTTGTCCTTCTTAAGCTTCATGTCCTCGAGTTTTCTTGTGAGATTGGCCACTTTTCCTCTTTCAAAACATACATTCCACCCTTTCCTTTGATTGAGTTAACTTAGAAGCAGTATTGGTTTTTAGGGAGATGTCACATAATTGTGCGTTTTCAGTAAGTCTGTCAAAATAATCCAACACATCATCGACATTCTTGTTCATGAATTCCCCATTGTGCATTGTTTCAACCAATTGGCACATGGAAGATGTCAGTCTATCATAGAAGAAATTTGTTGTGCGCCATATTTCAAAACCATATTGTGGGCATGAACCGACAAGATCCTTAAACCACTCCCAACATTGGAAGAATGTTTCATCTTCCTTTTGGGCGAAGTTCATGATTGACTCTCTGAGGGTGTTCGTTTTATGGTATGAAAAGAATTTCTTTATAAACACCCTTGTCATGTCATTCCATCTACCAATAGATCATGGACGTAGTGAATGTAACCACGTCTTAGTTTTTTCTTTCAAAGAAAAGGGGAAGAGTTTCAGCCTGACCGTGTCCTCAGTCACATTAGGAAAGTATAAAGTGGCTATTATCTCATCAAACTCCTTCAAGTGTAGGTATGGACTTTCAAATTCAAGTCCATAAAACTTTGGAAGGAGCTGGATCACTCCTGGCATGGTATCATATTTCCTGTATTCTCTAGAAAAATCATGCAGGAAGGTGCGCTCGCCCCCACCGGTTGTAAATAATCTCATAAAGTACGAGGCGAGGGTGCTTGATGCACCTCATTCTCATCCTGGGCTTCTTCAACTGGAGGTTGAGGAGGATTTGGAGGATTTACAGGTCGATTTGTAGCCATAACTTCAGTTAACTTTGAGCATCTCTAGTGGTGTCTAATCCGGTGATGGATAGGTAACCCTTCGATCAGTCCTCCTTCACTTAAGAGACGTCAAGTGTTGTCACGGACCCACTTGTGCATGAAACACTCGCAGCCCTCACTTTCAGAATCTAATCTAACCCTAAAAAGAAAGAACCCTAAGACAAATAAGAAATTTAGAAAAGAAAGGGAGAGAATTAGAAAGAGGTTACCAGATGGAAAATTTCTATGTTAAGATCCTACAAAATAGAAAAACAAGTTAGTTTCTAAAAATAAATAAGGAAAAAGTCTAATATAAAAATAAAAAGTAATTTGTAAGTGCTTATACTTAAAGCACATTTTAGTTTGTCAAATTTTATAGTTCGATTATGATCACAAGCTCGAATGAAGACAAGCTATCAACTCGATCAAGCATTTGGAAAGAAGGCTCAACATCTCAAAGCAAGACCTTTCATGATTCAAGGTTTAGAACACTTCGTACGAGTCAACCTACAGGTGCTATAAACCTAGCTTGACCATAGGTTAGGTGTATTTCACTCATGCATATTTAGAATCACATTTTATGTTAAATTCACTCAAGTTAGGTTAGCACGAAGTCCAATTCGGCCAGCCTAACCAGTTGGGCTAACCCTACAACATTCGGTCAAAAAGACATATCTCAAAAGATCTTTTTTGCGGTAGGTTCGGCCAACCCAAGGTAGTTTCAGTCAAGTTTCCAGTAATGGAAAAAAATCGGATCTTTGACCAGTTAGGCCAGCCAAACCTCCTATTCGAACAGCCTAAACTTCTGTTCGGCTAACCGAACATGGGCATAGGTCAGCCGAAGATCTGAAAGATTTTATCCTGCGATTTCCAGATTCTGATTGGAACGTAATCTTTGAAGTTCGGCCAGCCAAACTACACAGATCCTTGGCTATAAATAGAGGCTTTCTCTTACTCTTTAAACCATAAGAATCATAGTCTTATATTGTGTTGTAAAGAAAGATCCTTCAAGCCTTCTTAAGCTATTTGTGTTGTTATTCATATTTTATTATTAGCTTATTCTATTCTCCTTCTCGAAGTTAGATTAAACTATTTTCGATAGAGTAATCCATACTCTACTCTGAGAATAGGGAAAATTGAATATGCAGTAATAGGGTTTCATTCGTTTCATTATAAATCTATTAGATCCCTTTATATCTTTTTGGGTTGAACTCATACAACGACTTCATCAATATCCAAAGAAGAAGATCGCTGCTTTTAAGCTACAACTACGACTTTGACTCGCCAAATCGAAGATAATATTGTCTTTTGAATTATTTCAGTTTGGGTTTTTCTGAGATAGCCCAGAAATCTTAGCGGGTTTGTTTGTGGTAACCCCATAAAATTAAAAAGAGGGTTTAATTATGATAGTCAATGAAAATCGCAATAACTGTATAAGGTTGTTAAGGTGAACTTAGAAAACCTTGAAATAGTGAAAGCAAAAATTACGAGGGTAGTAATTTTGGGAGTGGAGTAGGTTGCATTGAGGCACGGAACCACTATAACTCTTTTGTGCATTGCGGTGATTGGATTTTATTATTGTGCTTTTCTTATCTTTTGCATTAGTTTGATATTTTGATTTGAAAGACATCATGACATAAGGTTATCATTCCTAAATCTTTTAGGTGTAAGGTTGTCCTATGAACTATTAGTATCAAGAATTCAATACTTTACAAATTTGTATTGCATTGATTTATTATTTTGTGTTATATCGAAATATTTGGCATTGTCCTATTCCCCCCCCCCCTCTTGAGGACATCTATAGGTGTCTTTTCAAGTGGTATCAGAGCGAGGTTGCTCTTTTTAGGATTAACTACCTAAAGCTAGATCCAGAGCTATTGGATGTCAAATTTTGATAGTCTATCCATTTCCAGGCCACTCGCCTTTAATTGCTCGAACTATTCCTACTGGAAAGCTAGAATGAGGATCTTCCTCAAATCTATTGATGAAAGTGTGTGACAAGATACCATGACCCAATGGGTCCCTCCAATGTTGGAAGTAGTAGGTAAAGATGGAGTCAAGTCCATGAAAGTACATGTTTATAATCTATAGACTCCATGTCAGAAAAGCGAAAGTAGTGCTAATGCAAAAGCACTTAATGTTATCACTTGTGCTTTATCACCAGACGAGTTCAAAAGAATCATCTCGTGTGATACAGCAAAACAAGCTTGGGATAGCTTGGGATATACTTGAAATGACACATGAAGGAACTAACACTGTCAAGAAATCTAAGATTCAAATCCTTACAACAAGGTTTGAAGAAATCCATATGGAAGAAAATGAATCATTCATGGATTTCTTCACTAAACTAAATGACATTGTTAATTCCATGTTGAGTCTTGGAGAAAAAGTCCCTGAAAGCAAAATGTTTGCCAAAATCATACGATTGTTTCCTGACAGGTTCAATTCTAAAGTCAATGTTATACAAGAATTGAGGAACGCTGATGTAATGAAGGTAGAGGAATTAGTAGGATCTCTACAAACCTATGAGCTGAATTTCAAAGCTCCCAAAAGTAAATCAATAGCCTTGAAATCCTCAAAATCCAAATCAAAAGATTCAGATAATGAAGAAAATGAGGATGACTATGAAAGTGCCTTGGTTTGTCAATTTGCATGAGTGTTGAGTTAGTTAGACTACAGAGCCTGATAGGAAGATCATTTCAAGCGTCTTCCTCAACCGGATGTGTGCAAGCTCACCACAAGTAAATCTGAGCCTCACATCCCTTGTCCCAAATCACCAGGTATACTAAAACCCTTAAAATGTAAGAATATCATAGGGTTTTTAGGGTAAGAAAATGTTTTCAAAAAGAGAAAAATTCTCTAAGTTTTCTTGCCTTGTCAATTTTATCGATACACATCTCGATATGATCGACGTGCTCTGTCGAGTCCTCGATGCTCCATCGATACTATTGAAAGGAGGACCAAATATGTCTAGCAACTTTATACACATCCGGACGGAATTATCGATGTATCGATATCATCGATATTCATATCTCGAGTCTATCGACGTTGACTTGATCTTATCGACAGGTAGAATTCCGATGCCCTGTTTTTCTTAAGAATATCATATATGCATCGATATATCGAAGCCTCCTCGATACCATCGATAATTCAAATCTCGATGATATCGGTGTTGGGGGTCAAGTTCTCCAGCAACATATTTCAGGGTGTTTTATCTATCATCGGGGGTCACTCAATAGAATAGATATTCAAATATCGATGATATTGATGCCGTATCGATTACATCGAATATGGACATAAACTATCCAGCAAGCTTATGAAAAATTCTTTTGATTTATCGATGCATCGACACAGCTATCGATATCATCGACATTCAAATTCCGATGATCTCGAAGGTCCCTCGATCATTCTCAAAAACCTGAAATATTTTCAAGTCAAGTCTCTCTCATTTTTCAAAGTGTCGATGGATCGAACTTCTCATCAATTGAATTGGAGTTCGAAATCCGATGACATCGATAATCGTTTCGATTCATCAACCATCTAGCAAAAGGTTTCAAAAGCGTATGACATTGAGTTCGAGTCATCGAGTGGACCATCGATGTTATCGAGAGTATACACTAGATGATATCGAACTTTGTCATAAATGTGACCATTTTATATCCGTTGGAACCTTTTACCTATATAATGAGGACTTGTCTGTTGTTGCTGGGAGAGAAAGTAGAGAGAGCTTTTGAGTGTTTAACTTTAGATCTTATATCCAAAGCCCTTTCTCTCAAGGGAGTTATGGAAGATCCTTGGGTCTTATGAAAGATCCTTGGCTAGTGTGCCTAAAAGTGGGTGCGTTGTGTTGACCCTTGCTTGTGAGAGCATAAACAGTCAGCATCAGTATAGGTTGTAAAGGTTGAAGGTGAACCTAATTTAAAACCTTAAGTTTGAGGTGAACCATTGTGAAACCTCCTTAGTGAAATCCGGCACACTCAAGGGTTGAGTGTGTCTACCGGGAGTGGAGTAGATTGATCGTCGAACCACTATAAACATGACTGTGTATGAGATTGCTATTTTTCTGAATGTGTGATTTACTTTTATACTTCCATATCTGAATATCTGAGATTACACCTCATACATATACACACTCATATCTGTCATAAACTAGTTTGCATACTGTTCACTTCTTAAACAGTTTGTGATTGGATCCTCTACCGGGCTCGAAAGCCAGTAGAGTTTATCTTTGAGTAATCCTAATATGTGCCAACTGATTAGGATTAGTGTAATAGGATTTTAAATAAACCATACAAACTTTAAAAGTCCTATTCACCCCCTCTAGGACATATTGGCATATTCCTACTTCAACTAAAGTAGTCTTCACCTCTATTTCAATTGGTATCAAAGCGGGTCTCTCTTTAAGGGCTTCACCGTCTAGAGAGTGATCTTGACTAAAGTTGGAATCATGTTCAAAAATGTCCAAGAGGGTGTGACAAACTAGAATAATTTCCTTGTAATTCATACCGCTTTGAAAGTCGGTAATAGTTTAAAGTGGTAACTTGATAATGGCTGCTCCAGACACATGACTGGTGATCAAACTCACTTTTGTGAGTACTCGAACTTTGATGGAGGATCAGTCACATTTGGAGATGGTAGCTCAGCCAAAATTGTTGGACAAGGAACAATAGCTGTACCAGGCCTTCCAAAGATCAAACATGTCCTCTATGTAGTACGTCGAAACATAATCTCCTTAGTATCTTCTAAATTTGTGACAAAGAACATCTTGTCACTTTCTCAAAGGATGTGTGTAGAACTTTAGATCATACAGAAAAATCTCTCATAAAAGATTTACACACTAGTGATAACTGTTATGTCATTGAAAGCACAAGTAAGAGTATGTTATCCATAAAGTGTAATATGGCTATAAAGAATGAAGTCAAACTATGACACCAAAGGTTGGGACATATTCACTACCGAAATTTAGCAAAACTCAGTTCAAAAAATTTGGTTAGAGAACTTCCCAAGATTAGAAAAGAAGAAAAAGTTGTCTATGGAGAATGTCTAAAAGGAAAGCAAATAAAAGTCGGACACAAAAAGACAACCACCATAGCAACAACAAAATCTTTAGATCTGCTATATATGAATCTAGTTGGACCAACTAAAGTAGAAAGCCATGACAAGAAAGGATATTTCTTGGTGGTGGTAGATGACTACACTAGATTTACTTGGGTCGCATTTCTTCGAGAAAAATCGGATGCTTTCGAGGAATTTGTTATCCTGGCAAAGCGTCTCCAAAATTAAAAGCGGTACAACATCAAACGCATCAGAAGTGATCATGGCGGGGAATTTGAAAATGAAATATTCAAAAAATATTGCAATGAAAAAGGAATTCATCATGAATTCTCAGCCCAAAAACCCTTCAGCAAAATGGAGTCGTTGAAAGGAAAAATCGAGTATTGCAAGAAATGGGGTCAGTTATGCTAAATGGGAAAGATATGGCAAAAAGTTTCTGGGTAGAAGCTGTCAATACTGCCTGCTACATCATAAATAGAGTATATCTTAGAGCAGGTCTGAATAAGACTCCATACGAACTATGGTATGGGAAACTGCCTAGTGTGAAATATTTTCGAGTCTTTGGTAGCAAATGTTATATCTTGAGAGACAGAGATCACCTAGGAAAATTTGAGTCCAAAAGTGATGATGGTATCTTTCTGGGGTATGCTATGAATAGTCGTGCATATAGAGTATATAATCTAAGAACCCTCGCCATTCAAGAGTCGATCAATGTGGTAATCGATGATCAACCTCATGAAGAAGATACACCTGTGAATGAATTAGAAGATGATGTAGATTCATGCATACTGGGAAAATCTGATAACAAAATTTCATCACCCAGTGAACCTCAACCATCATTTGACATTCCCATCATAAAGGATCACCCTCGAGAACAAATTATTGGAGATCCTAATGATGGTGTAAAAACTCGACGACAAATAAAAAATATCTATAGTCATTTCTGTTTTACCTCAAAGATTGAACCCAAGAATATTGTGGAAGTTCTTCAAGATGAACATTGGATAAATGCTATGCAAGAAGAACTTCAACAATTTCAAAGAAATGAGGTATGTAAATTGGTTCCCAGACCACTTGATACAAATGTCATTAGAACCAAATGGGTCTTCAAGAATAAATCTGATGAATCAGGAAATGTGATCAGGAACATAGAAAGGCTTGTAGCTCAAGGGTACTCACAGATAGAAGGCATCGATTTTGATGAAACATTTGCTCCTGTAGCTTTCCTTGAGTCTATCAGAATTCTTTTGTCCATTGCATGTGCATTAAAATTTAAACTATTTCAAATGGATGTTAAGAGTGCTTTTCTTAATGGAGATCTCGCTGAAGAAGTCTATGTAGAACAACCAAAGGGATTTTCATATCCTAAGTGTCCTCATTACGTATATCGTTTGAACAAAGCCCTCTATGGTCTCAAACAAGCACCACATGCTTAATATGAATGATTGACAAAATTTTTGTTGGACCATAAATTCAGCAGAGGGAGTGTTGATAAAACTTTGTTTACCCAAAGAACAAAAGACTCACTGATTATTGCACAAATTTATGTAGATGATATAGTCTTTGGTTCAACATGTGAAGATGTAGCATATAAATTTGCTGACCTTATGAAATTAGAATTTGAAATGAGTATGGTTCGTGAACTAAACTTCTTCCTAGGATTACAAGTCAAGCAGCTATACGATGGAATCTTTATCTGTCAAACCAAGTATGCAAACGATTTGGTGAAAAGGTTTGGTCTTGAATTTAGTCGCTCTTATCACACTCCCATGAGCACCACACTCAAACTTTCCAAAGATACAAATGGCAAGAGTGTGGATCAACGTCTCTACCGAAGTACAATAGGTAGTCTTCTATATCTCACAGTTAGTCGCCCTAACATATCCTTCAGTGTGGGGGTATGTGCTCAATATTAGGCAGATCCTAAGGAATCTCACCTAATGACCGTTAAAAAGATCATTAAATACATAGCAGGAACTACCTCCTTCGGACTGTGGTATCCATTTGAAACATCTACCATCATCGCTGGATACTCTGATGCCAACTGGGCAGGAAATTTGAATGATCGAAAATCAACAAGCAGAAGATGTTTCTATGTAGGAAACTGTCTAGTTTCCTGGCAGAGCAAGAAGCAAAATTCAATATCGTTATCTAATACCAAAGATGAATATATTGCCGCTTGAAGTTACTGTGCACAACTCCTTTGGATGAAGCAGATGTTGTTGGACTACGGGATTGAACAACCCACGATGAGTCTTTTATGTGATAACACAATCACAATCAACATTTCAAAGAATCCTGTTCAACATTCTCAGACTAAGCACATTGACATCCGTCATCATTTTATCCGAGAACTTGTTGAAGACAAGATTATTACATTGGAGTATGTTTCCACAGAAAAGAAACTCACAGATATCCTCACCAAATCTCTTGATACAAATAGGTTCAGAGACCTTTAAAAATCCATTGGGGTCTGCACTCATTAACTCTCAGTAGACATGAGCCACACAGGTCATGACATTTTCAAAGATCTCTAAACAGTATCAATAAAGTCGAAGCTTACAGATCAATGTTATCAATATTGAAATTAAAGGAACTTGGGAATGCATGATGATAACTGGTGGTTCTTTCCGATGGTTGGGCTGAAAAATACTTCTTTTGATTGGGAAATACTGTTAATCTACTGCTATCTGTGGTAGTACGTGGTTTGGATAGCTGGATAATATTTCTAAATATGGCTAAATATAATTCATATCTTTACTGCCATTCTATGTTTTAACGATCCCCCGGTCTATCTGATATGGAATGCATATGCTATTTTTACTGATTATCCTATCTGCTTTTATCATTGCCTTACCTAATCTAATATGCTTCCATACTGTCTGAAAATGATGTATGCTTCACAATGGTTTAATCTTGATACATCTATATCTAACCGGTTCTCCCAAATACTTCAAGCTTCAGTCAATATCAACTATTAAATCTTTGTCAATGACTGACAAAAAGGGGAAGAACGGTCCAAACACCCCATACAGAAAATTGTATATGTGCTTGGATGCTGTTGCAGGTGTCAGGGGGAGCAGTTCCATCAAGCGAGGGGGAGTTTACAATTAGGGGGAACAGATACTGGGCTGTGTACATGGGTTCAATAGAAATTGTAAAATTGTGTAAAATGCATGTACACACAATTTAAAATGTGTTGTTCAGTACTATAGGGTGTTTTGGGATTTTCTCACGTAATTGACAAAGGGAGAGATTGAAAGTGGCCTGGTTTGTCAATTTACGTGAGTGTTGAGTCAGTTAGACTACAGAGCCTGATAGGAAGATCATTTCAAGCGTCTGCCTCAACCGGATGTGTGCAAGCTCACCACAGGTAAATCTGAGCCTCACATCCCTTGTCCCAAATCACCAGGTATACTAAAACCCTTAAAAATTTTAGAATATCATAGGGTTTTTAGGGTAAGAAAACGTTTCCAAAAATATAAAAATTCTGTAAGTTTTCTTGCCTTGTCGATTTTATGGATTCACATCTCGATATGATCGACCTGATCTGTCGAGTCCTTGATGCTCCATCGATACTATCGAAAAGAGGACCAAATATGTCCAGCAACCCCATACACATCTGGACGTAGTTATCGATGTATCGATACACCTATCGATATCATCGATATTCATATCTCGAGTCTATCGACGTTGACTCGATCTTATCGGCAGACAGAATTTCGGCGCCCCTGTTTTTCTTAAGAATATCATATATGCATCGATATATCGAAGCCTCCTCGATACCATCGATAATTCAAATCTCGATGATATCGGTGTTGGGCGTCAAGTTCTCCAGCAACATATTTCAAGGTGTTTTATCTATCATCGGGGGTCACTTGATAGAATCGACATTCAAATATCGATGATATCGATGCCGTATCGATTGCATTGAATA
Source organism: Magnolia officinalis (assembly GCA_021015155.1). Taxonomy (NCBI): domain Eukaryota; kingdom Viridiplantae; phylum Streptophyta; class Magnoliopsida; order Magnoliales; family Magnoliaceae; genus Magnolia; species Magnolia officinalis. The sequence continues at coordinate 26,879,288 of JAJHSJ010000010.1, read as the reverse complement.
TGGACATAAACTTTCCAGCAAGCTTTATGAAAAATCTTTTTAATTTATCGATGCATCGACAAAGTTATCGATATCATCGACATTCAAATTCCGATGATCTCGAAGGTCCCTCGATCATTCTCGAAAACCTGAAATATTCTCAAGTCAAGTCTCTCTCATTTTTTAAAGTGTCGATGGATCGAACCTCTCATCGATGGAATCGGAGTTCGAAATCCGATAACATCGATAATCGTTTCGATTCATCGACCATCTGATAAAAGGTTTCAAAAGCGTATGACATTGAGTTCGAGTGATCGAGCGGACCATTGATGCTATCGAGAATATATGCTCGATGATAACGAACGTGATCGATGATATCGAACTTTGTCATAAATGTGACCATTTTATATCCGTTGGAACCTTTTACCTATATAATGAGGACTTGTCTATTGTTGTTGGGAGAGAAAGCAGAGAGAGCTTTTGAGTGTTTAACTTTAGATCTTATATCCAAAGCCCTTTCTCTCAAGGGAGTTTATCCTCCAATCCACCCTCACCATTGACATTTAATAGAGTGGAATGGAAAATCATCTATCATCTTAATGGAAAATCATTAAGCTGGGATGCCTTGAATGCTTAGATGATTAAAATCGCTCTATCTTCCTTATAGGAAAATCTTTTGAGAGTAGGATTTCATCATAACCTTGACCCAACCCGTCATCATGCATTGGTATATCTTTTGAGTTGCAGATCAAGGAGATCGAAGAGTCTTTGTCAACAAAGGAGGAGATCTTCGTCAACGTGCTTAATGGGACTATCAGCTTATCTGTAAGTATCTAAAGTCCAGATGACACTTGTGATCATTCCTTTGTAAGATTGGGTCTTAGGTGTTTCTCATCCCTTGAAGCCCTCGTAGGAGGCCTCTGGCGGGAGTATACGTGGTGGGTGCGTTGTGTGGACACTTTGTAACGACTTGGAAAATCCCATACAAAGACTCGAGTACCACCTCAGGCAGAAATCACTCAGGACCAAATCCTTTAGAAATTAGATGAGGATTAACTAGTGTTAAACTAGATAACATACGAAATCTGTACTAATCACTTTAAATATGATCTGTAAGACCCAAAACTTGTAGAATCATTGATGCTAGGTTACCCTAAAATCTAGGATCAATCACATTACCCGGCTGCTCTCAGGAGCATCACGAAACTCCGTATTAGATCTGGACCGCACATCGAAAGTCCAAATAATACGAAGTTATAGAATGAGGACCGCCTTGCTGGGCTTGACAACCATCTGGAAATCCAAGTCAGATAGTGTCTCAGGGCTATTCGCTTGAGCCCGGAGCGAGGAGTGTGAGAAAACATGGTTTTCTTTAGAAATTAAATCTAATTTAAGTAATCTGAGACTTGTCGCTTGCGGGCCAAATATAAGCAATCAGACCATCGGAATCTGACCCAAATACACCCTAGGATCAGGGAACATTTACCATACATGTCTGTGTACTTGAAACCCTGACCGAGTTTCAGTGATCGTTGAACTGAAACTGGTCTGCCACGTGTGATCTGGGAACCCAACTGGAAAGAAAACTTAACTCGACCTAGATCCAAGGTCAGTGAGCTTAAGTCCGACCTTTGGCTCAAGGGGGGGCTCCAGAAGTGCTCTGTTGAGACGGAACAACCTCACCTTGGCTATAACCTAGGTATACCATGACCCCGGGTCTAATTTAGTGAGTTTTAAGCCTATATAAGGACCTTAAACCCTCTCTCATTCTGCCCATACGAATTTGAGAGAAACCCTAAGTGAGAGAAGAGAGAAAGAGAGAGAAAGTGTGAGAAGAGTGAGAGATTCTTCCTAATACTCTATCCTGCAATCCTACGTGTTTAACCATCACGATCTAATCGCTTTTTCAGCGATTCTGGCTTCATTCCTAGGTAAGAAAAATCTAACCCTAATTTGTTCTAAGGTTTCCAATGTTGCAAGTAGCGAAATAGCTAACTCAACTCGTGCTTTAGGTCGTCATATCAACCTCGATGAAGACTTAGAGATTCTATCGACTTCGTTACGCTTCTACGGCGTAATGTTCGGACTATAGAAGTATAGGTTATGGTTTTTGAAGCTTTCAATGTAAGATAATGATAGATTCATGATCTGGATGTTATTTCACATGCAAAATGCGCTATTCATTTTGCGATTCAGTTACGTATGCAAATTATGGTGTTTAGTGTATTCGGTATATTTGTAGAAAATACCGTATACGTACAATATATGAAAGTGTGTTTGCCATGATTAATTACTATGTGTATATGCTATATATGTGTGTAACACTTTCTCGGCGAAGGGATTCGCCCCAATACATGTTTTGGCTAATATACGTTATGTATGTTAAATAAGTGTAGTCTAAGTGTTTGTGAAAATGCTTGTATGAGTAAGTACTTAGGAGATAGTGTTGTAGGTAGGTGTTGAGATAGGATTCTCAAATACCTTAGAGATGTGTATGATTTCCTCCATACAAGTTGCTTAATTTAATTGCTCACTTATGAAATGTATGTGTTGTATTTCCTATTTACATTGTGCTTTATAACATGCTTGTTAACATGTTTGTTATACTTGTTAATTATGCTTTGACTACTATACATGTTTTTTGGTTATGGATTGAATGTGATTGGGGCTAAGTTATAGTCCAGGCAATCGGTAACAAGCTTGAAGTTGTGGTTGAGATTCATTCGCTACGTAGGGCATATTTGACGAACCCGAGTCGTGTATTGGTCGTCGGCAGTGGTTAGGCCACATGAAGTGCTTATGCCCTTCATGTCGATCGATGCAATGTGCGCTCGTATTAGTTGAGCTCACCAAGTAACCCAATGTGTCATTGTATGCTCACCATGTATGGACACTACTGTTTGAACCTAAGGTACCAAACTCACCAGTGGAATCCCGTTAACCTTGATACCTCAATCAGCTAAGACTCATGAGCCGGGCATGGTGGTATGGGACACCGTGGTCGAGCTGTCGGCCTACACTGGGGCGACGAGCCTCCCCGTAGTGACCAGTGAGAAACCCAGACTCGTGAGCCGAATTCGGTGGTATGGGACACTGTATTCGAGCTGTCGGCCTACAGTGATAAGGTGATGGGAGAGTGGTGTAACGATTGCGTGTAACAGCCCTGACAGCCCTTTGTAGTGATCTCGAGCATACTTTAAATCTGCGGTGATGCGACGAGTCTTCCCGTAGTAAACTGAGTATAAACTAGGCCTGTATTGATAAGGTGATGGGGGAGCGGTGCAACGAATGTGTGCAATAGCCCTGACAGCCCTTTACAGCGACCTAGAACCGCATCATCGTATGAGATTATCTAGGACTGACGACCCTAGAATGGATCATTATTTGGGAATGATATAAGGGAGGTACCTTAGTTTTCCAATACGGCTGTATGTAAAGGACTAATAACAACTCGATAATCACGCTCATAACATAGTACTACATGTGTCTGGCGTTGTGGAGCACTGAGGGATGAACGCATGCCGTGGACGTAAGATGGTGTCGCACGAGGGAGCATTGGCGAGGGCATGCATCATGATTGCATTCCATACTTGCATTAATAAGAGTATTTAGGAGTGTTTGATTGTACCGCTTTATCATTACAACATTCAATCATAAGCATTTATGTTGCATAAGTGATGTTTTGGAACTCGGGTGTTGAGTTGCTACTCGACCCCCGATTTTCAGGGCGTTACACCCTTGCTCTGTGGAGAGCATAAACATCTAGTTGAAGGTGAACCAGTCAAAACCTTAGGTTTGAGGTGAACCGTGTGAAACCTCGGGTTTGGGGTAAACCGCGTAAAACCTCAGGTAGGGTCTCATGGAAGATCCTTGGCCAGTGTGCCTAAAAGTGGGTGCGTTGTGTTGACCCTTGCTCGTGAGAGCATAAATAGTCAGCCTCAGTGTAGGTTGTAAAGGTTCAAGGTGAACCTGATTTAAAACTTTAGGTTTGAGGTGAACCACTGTGAAACCTCCTTAATGAAATTTGGCACACTCAAGGGTTGAGTGCGTCTGCCGAGAGTGGAGTAGACAGATCGTCGAACCACTATAAAAATGATTGTGTTTGAGATTGCTATCTTTCTGAATGTGTGATTTACTTTTATATTTCCATATCTGAATATTTGAGATCACACCTCATACACATACATAGTCATATCTGACATAAACTTGTTTACATATTGTTCACTTCTTAAACAGTTTGTGATTGGATCCTCTACCGGGTTTGGAAGCCAGTAGAGTTATCTTTGAGTAATCCTAATATGTGCCTGCTGATTAGGATTAGTGTAATAGGATTTTAAATAAACCATAAAAACTTTAAAAGTCCTATTCACCCCCCTCTAGGACATATTGGCATATTCCTACTTCAACTAAAGCGGTCTTCACTGCTATTTCAGACTATGCTTGCTAAAATGTTTTATAGGATTTTTAAAAATTAAAATAGATCTGACTTTCAAAAACTGATTGAAAAAAAGAAAAGGAAATTGGAAATCTAAATTTAAAGACTCTCAATGTTTCAATTGTTCTGAATATGGGCATCTAGCTGCAAAATGTCCTAAGAAGGATTAATCTAAAAGAAGAGGCATGATCGCCACATGGAATGAATCGTCCGAATCTGAATCCGATTAAGAAACTGACGAATGAGATCATGAAACTGAAAATGATCAAAAGGCGTTTATGACCCTAGCTAGACTTACTTCCTCAAATGAAGATGAAACATCTGGTTATGAAATGTTAGGAAGTGATGTTGAAAATGAAGCAGATCTTCAAGTACCCTATAATGCCTTAAATAAAGAAAGTTATAAGATTGCAACAAAATTAAAAATTCAAAAGGATAAATTTACGGATTTAAAATTAGAACTTGAAAACTCTATTTTAGAGAAATCACATTTTCCTTATTTTTTTGAGAAAATTAAATTATCACTCCAACTAATAAACACGATGTTGAGGTTATTATATTCAATCAATCAACACCTTCATCAAAATCAAATACAACTGAGAATAGACTAGTCAAAGACCATCCGACTAATAAAATTCTTGGTAACCCTCACACTGGTCTTCAAACCAGAAGACAAGTTGAAAACATTGTAATCATGTATGCTTCACTTCCCAGATAGAACCATCAAATGTAAATGAAGCCTTAGCTAATGAAAATTGGATTTTAGCTATAAAAGATGAATTAAATCAATTTGTCAGGAATGATGTTTGGTATCTAGTGCCTAGACCACCTGACAAACATGTGATTGGAACTAAATGGATATTTAAAAATAATTCTGATGAATTTGGGAATATCTTAAGAAACAAAGCAAGATTAGTTGTACAAGGGTACACCCAAATTGAAGGAGTCGACTATGATGAAACTTTTGCTCCAGTCACTCATCTCGAATCCATCAGACTATTTATCTCCATTGCATGTCATAAAAACTTTAAAATTTATCAAATGGATGTTAAAAGTGCTTTCTTAAATGGTGATTTAAATGAAGAAGCTTATGTTGAAAAACCTAAAGGTTTTGAAGATCCTAAACTTCCTAATAATGTATACCATCTTAAAAAGTCCATGTATGGATTAAAACAAGCTCCTAAAGTCTGGTATGAAAAATTAACAAAATTTCATCTTAGTTAAAATTTTAAAATGGGCAGTGTTGATAAAACTCTATTAATCAAAAGAATTAATGAAGAGTTGTTGATTGTTCTAATATATGTAGATGATATTATCTATGGATCAACAAATGCTAACCTTTCTTCTAAGTTTGCGGAGTCTATAAAATCAGAATTTGAGATGAGCATGGTGGGAGAACTGAACTATTTTCTTGGACTTCAAGTGAAACAACTTGAAGAAGGAATTTTCATATCTCAAACCAAGTATGCGATAAACCTAGTTAAGAAATTTGGATTTGAGAATGATAAAAACTTTGCTACTGCCAAGCTAAAACACTCAAATTATCTAAAGATGACATAGGTAAAAACATTAATCCTCATCTTTACCGTAGTATGATTGGTAGTCTCATATATTTAAGAGTTAGCAGACCTGATATCTCTTTCAGCGTAGGTGTATGTGCCAGATATGAATCTAACCCTAAAGAATCTCATCTGGCAGTAGTAAAAAGAATAATTAGATATGTTGTCAGTACTGTTAATTTGGGTTTATGGTATCCTCATGATTCATCTTCACAAATTGTTAGTTATATTGATGCTGATTGGGCAGGTAATGTGGATGATAGAAAATCCACAAGTAATGGTTGTTTTTACATCGAAAATTATCTTGTCTCTTGGATGAGCAAGAAGCAAAACTCAGTATCATTATCTACTGCTGAAGCTAAATATATTGCGGTAGGAAATGCATGCATGTAATTAATGTGAATGAAAGGGATGTTAATGGACTATGGTATTGATCAAGAAACAATGCAATTATATTGTGATAATACCAGTGCAATAAATATATCCAAAAATCGTATTCAACATTCTCGCACTAAGCACATTGGTATTCGATATCACTATATTGGAGAATTGATTAAAAGCAAGTGTGTTATATATGAATATATTAATACTAAAAAACACTTTGCAGACATTCTAACAAAACCTCTTGATAGTGTTAGATTTTTTATTTAAAAAATGATTTAGTTTATATAGTATTTCTTAATTAATTATTCTATATTGCAATTTGTTGTTTTACATTTTTGCTTTAATAGAATAATGTTTATTCATGTTATTTTCTTAATAATTTTTTTTTTGGCCAACCCTGAGCTGACCACCCAATTCAGCTAGTCGAGGACGTGCTCGGCCTAGCTGAATTGTCCGCAATTGGGTTTCATTGGGCATTTTTTTTTTCAAAACTCTCATTTCATTCTCATCTTCTTCGGTCAGCTCGTGGATTCATTCGGCCAACCCATCACTCTAGTCTCCTTGTAAGTAAATATTTTTGAGTTTCCTTCTAGATTTAAGTTCCTTATTGTGCATTATTGTAGATTTTAACATCTTTCTTGAGTCTAGAACCTTATTTTGTTGGGTTTTTGGTAGAAATTTGATCTAGATCTTTTCCTTCCATTTGTGGGTATTTCTTTTGCAAAATCTAGTCATTTTTTTTATCATGGCATCTCACTCTAAGCGTACTGTGTAAGGCCCTCAAACCGGTTCTTCTTCTCGATCCGCTAATCGGGTTATGCGCACTATCCGTTTGCTAGAAAATGATCCAGAAAATGTGCAAAATTTTCTTACCCGTAATATTGTCATTGAGCGCACTGTTAATGCAAATCATATTGCTCGATTTGGTATTGTTGAAATTCTATCCGCAGTAGAATGGGAAAAGATTTTTGCGTGGGGTGGTGCATCTTATCGATCTATTGCTAGAGGGGTGTACGCATCTATAAATACTGCGTCTTTAGAACAATTAACATTTTCAATTCAGTTTGTGGAAGACACAGTTACTATTAACCCCTCCATCATATCATCTATCTTAGATATTGATATGGAGGAAGAGGGAATCTCTATTCCACCAATCTTTGAAGATATTTACCAATGGAACAAGAGTCTCTCACTAGGGAGTTATGTGGTTTTAATGTAACCTGGCGTAACCACAACTCGCTCCCTACCTACAATCTTCTTCCAAAATATCGTGTCGTACATCGTATTTTTATTTCAAATGTTTATCCTCGTGGTGAGAATAAGATAGACCTTACTCCCTATATGATGCGAATCCTTCATTCAGTCGTTTTTGGTTTCTATATCTGTCTTCCATTTTTTATCACTTATCAAATTCTCATGTATCGTCTTCATCCTTGTCATGGCTCTATTCCTTTTGCATATCTCATGGCTTGCATAGCAATGCATTATAATGTTCAAATCCCTGCAACTGAAGCACCGGAGTCTGTGCTCCCATTTTGCAATGCTAATCTCAACATGATGCAATTGAACTAAGGCCTAAGCAGCGACGAGATCAGGAAGTTGTTCCTGAAGAAGATGTCAATATGGATGATATCTTTGTAGATCTGGAAGAATCTGATGATACCAATGACTTTGACTTCCAGCCCTCTTAGTTCTTAGAGAGGTTGGATAATTTAGAGAAGAAGGTGGATGACCTACATGTTTCTCAGGAAACATTACTCCAGACTCAGAAACAACAAATGAAGTACATGAAAAAGTACTTTCATCATTTCAACAGGAGTCTAAGAATTAATGACCCTGACATGTCAGCACCATCCTCCTCTAGTTCTGACTGATTCTATTTAAATACTCTTAGTTTGTAATAACTTGAGATATATTTTTGCTCACTCTTGCTGACATACATCCGGATATGACACTATGTTATGCTTACTTTATGATACTTAATCCTTATGTTATTTCCTCCTCTTTTTCCTATATCCTTCGTGCTTCATTGATTGCTTCTTCCTTTGTCAACTTCTGACAACAAGGGGGAGAAGTATATTATATGTTTGTGGATGCGGATATGGATAATATGAGATCAATCATCTTTTCTCTCACGTTTATGAGCGCACACACATTTACATGCACTCTATGAACTATATTTTTACATATATGACTAAGTGCTCAGGGGGAGTGATACAGATGCATGATGTCAGGGGGAGTAACAAGATTAATAATGTCACTCAAAAGATTTGTGTGGTTTGAGATGTTGTAATATGTTATGCTAAGTTGTATTGTTGTTTAAGTGAGTTTTGTCATGAAATTGAAAAGGGAGAGATTGTAAGTGCTTATACTTAAAGCACATTTTAGTTTGTCAAATTTCATAGTTCGGTTACAATCGTAAGCTCGACTAAAGACAAACTATCAACTCGATTAAGCATTTGGAAAGAAGGCACAACATTTCAAAGCAAGACCTTTCATGATTCAAGGTTCAGAACACTTAGTATGAGTCAACCTATAGGTGGTATAAACCTAGTTTGATCATAGGTTAAGTGTATTCCACTCAACATATTTAGAATCACATTTTATATTAAATTCACTCAAGTTAGGTTAGCACAAAGTCTGGTTTGGGCAACCTAACCAGTTGGGCCAACCCTATAACATTTGATTAAAAAGATAGATCTCAAAAGATTTTATTTTTTTTTACGGTTGGTTCGGCCAGCCTAAGGTAGTTTCAGTCAAGTTTCCAACAATGGAACAAAATCGGATCTTCTACCAGTTAGGCTAACCAGACCTCTTATTTGGCCAACCCAACTTTCTGTTCGGCCAGCCCAACCTCCTATTCGGCTAGCCAAACATGGGCTTAGGCAAACCGAAGATTTGAAAGATTTTATCTCGCAATTTTCAATTCCGATTGGAACGTAGTCTTTAAAGTTCGGCCAGCCGAACTAAATCTTAGGCCTGCTGAACTACACAGATCCTTGGCTATAAATAGAGGTTTTCACTTACGATTCAAACCATGGAAATTCATAGTCTTATATTGTGTTGTAAAGAAAGATCATTCAAGCCTCCTTAAGCTATTTGTGTTGTAATTCATATTTTAATATTAACTTATTCTATTCTCCTTCTCAAAGTTAGATTAAACTGTTTTTAATAGAGTAATCCTTACTCTACTTTGAGAATAGGGAGAATTGAATCTGCGGCAATAGGGTTTCATTCATTTCACTGTAAATCTATTAGATCCCTTTATATCTTTTTGGGTTGAACTCATACAATGACTTCATCAATATCCCAAGAAGAAGATCGCTGCATTCAAGTTATAGCTACGACATCGACTCGCCAAATTGAAGATAAGTATTATCTTTTAAATTATTTCAGTTTGGGTTTTTCTGAGATAGCCCGGAATTCTCAACGGGTTTGTTTCTAGTGACCCCGTAAAATCACAACGTGGGTTTGATTGTGATAGCCCGTGAAAATCGCAATAACTGTATAATGTTGTTAAGGGGAACCTAGAAAACCTTGAAATAGTGAAAACCAAAATTGCAAGGGTAGTAATTTTGGGAGTAGAGTAGGTTGCATTGAGGCACCGAACCACTATAACTCTTTTGTGCATTGCGGTGATTGAATTTTATTATTGTGCTTTTCTTATTTTTTGCATTTTTTTGATATTTTGATTTCAAAGATATCGTGACATAAGGTTGTCCTACCTAAATCTTTTAGATGTAAGGTTTTCCTACGAACTATTTAATATCAACAATTCAATACTTTGCAAAATTCTATTACATTGATTTATTATTCCGCATTATATCAAAATATTTGGCATTGTCCTTTTCACCCCCCTCTAGGACATCTATAGCTCGTCATTTCATAAATAAACCGTAATCTTAACTTAATTCCAAAACTAATCAATTTCAAAAAAATGCAACCGTTAGTCCTCGACAACAGCGCCAAAAACTTGTTCACAACCCCAAGTGTAGGGTCGCAATGTAGTAATAATCTCGGTGAGACCGAGGTCGAATCCACATGGACTAAACTTTTGTGTATTCTGAAAGTAATTAGAATCAGAACTACAAGAAGATCTAAATCTAAATCTGAAATAATAGGAAGTAATTATGAATAATTTAATTAAAAACTTAAGAATTCAAAGGTGGGAATTAGGGTACCCAAGGATCCACTTGCAGCTATTAGGATGTTTTCTTATTTGATTCAAGGAACACAATTGGAATTGGAGTCCTATCCTATCCAATTGGAAGATATATCAATAAGATCAAATCTGAACGTCCATTGACCTAATTCTCAACGGATGAGAGTTGTGAGGATTGGAAGTGATTCCATCATCTAACCATGCCCAGGGGATAATGACAAACAAGAGGATATACCAATCCCACAACTAAACATAGGAGAATTGTGAAGGTTAGAAGAGATTCCATCACCCAACCATGCCCAAGGGATGATGGTGAACAAAAGGATTTACTAACTTCACAATTTCAAATTAGGAAAAGAAGATGCTCAAAGCTATTGCAGATCTATTGTAATTTGAGTCACAACAAACCATTAAAAACTAAAAGTATTCCTTAAATATTAAATTCGAATCAAAGAAGTTCAACAAGAATAAGAACAAAGCAAGAAAAACATCCCAATCACGCTACAAGCTTCACCCCTTAGCCCTAGCTAAGGCATTCAGCCAACCATAGACATGATTGGATTCAAAACACTAGAAGAAAGCATTAAAAACTAAGAAGAAGAGAAGAAGAAACTCTTGGATGACAGCTCCACCCCTTTGCTTTGCTCCTCCAAACCCTAGATATCTCAAAAAGTCCGTAGGAATCCTATATTTATAGCTTAGTTCGCATAAGATCGCAAAATCACCTCAATTTACGCAGTCTACGTACCTCTGTGTAACACGTTCGATGACATCGAACTGCCTTCGATGTCATCAAATGTAAGTCGAATTTTAGAAGTCGTGCCTTTACCCACTGCGTAACTTTTCCGCACTGCGTAAGTTATTGTGTCATCGAACCTTCCTTCGATGTCATCAAATGATCTTCGAGTAATTGAAAAGGTGTCCAAAACAGTCCAGCGAGTTATTTCAAATTCTTCAATAAATTCAATGCCATCGAACAAACTTCGATGTCATCGAGCATCTCTTCGAGTCATCAAACAGGACTTTGATTCATCGAGAATCGCATCCAATATGTCCAGCAACCAATCTTGACTTTCATGTAAAAATTCGATGTCATCAACCTGTGTTCGATGTCATTGAACGATGGCTTCGATGTCATCGAACTGTGGTCGATAATACAGATAATGAAGTGAATTTCGACACTTTGTTCTTTCGAGTTCCTTCCTTCTCTACTTGATTTTCTTGGATCTTAGGGTCTTGAAATCTTCAATCTTGGTCTCCAAATATCTGTTCTTTGCCTTGGTGTTCTTTGAGCATTAAATCTATGCTTTTAGCATTCTTTTCAATCCAGCTCTTAAATTCACCTTGCAACACAAAATGCATAAAGTATACCATTAAGTAGTATCATATTCATAAAACCAAGATATAAATGGGGAAAAATATGCAATATTTGACACTCAACACACTCTCAACCCTCAAGTAACTAAACAATTAAATATAAAAAGAAAACTAGAGAAACTAAAACAAATAAGAGATCTATAAAAGATAAAAGAGAGGGTTGGAACAAAATTACCAAATAAGAGTTGCTATATTAGGATCTTACAAAACAGAAAACAATGTTAGTTTCTAAAAACAATTTCAAAAAAATTCCTAACCTAAAAGCATAACATAAAAATAAGCCCTAATCTCAACCTAATTCTAATACCAATTAATTCTAGAAAAAATGTAGTCGCAGTCCCCGAAGTAGTAATAACTCAGTAACACTGGTAAGACCAAGGTCGAATCCGCAATCTCAACCAAAAACTTGTTCACAACCCCAAGTGTAGGGTCGCAATATAGTAATAACTTGGTAAGACCGAGGTTAAATCCACAGGGACTAAACTTGTACGTATTCTGAAAATAACTAGAAATAGAACTAGAAAAAGATCTAAATTGAAATCTGAATAATTGAGAGTAATGGTGAATAATGTTGATTAAAACTTATGAATTTAAAGGTGGGAACTAGGGTGTTAAGGATTCACTTGTAGCTATCAAGATGCTACTTAATTCAAGAAACAAAATTGGAATTGGAGTCTTATCCTATCCAATTATAAGATAAAATAATTTAAATCAAACTGAACTTTTCATTGACCTAATTCTTAATGGAGGAGAATTGTGATAAGTGCAAGGGATTCCATCACCCTACCATGCCCAGCAGACGATGGTGAACAATAAGATTTACCAATCTCACAACCTCAAAACAAGAAAAGAAGATATCCAAAGCTATCACAACGTCTATTGTAATTTGAGTCACAATAAATTATAGAAAATTGAAAATATTCCTTTAATATCAAACTAGAAATCAATGAGGTTCAATAACAATAAAAATTAAAGTAAGATAATCATCCAAACACGCTACAAGCTTTACCTCTTAGCCCTAACTAAGAGGTTTAGCCAACCATAAACATGATTGAAACCAAATCTCTTAAACAAAACATGAAAAATAAATTAGGGAAGAAGAAAAACTCTTTGGCAGATGCTCTACCCTTGTGTATGCTCCTTGAGACCTTTTCAAACTCCAGAAGATGCTTTGGAGCATCATAGGGAGTCCAATTTATAGTTGTGAAACTCCAACTTTCGCATCGAGTTGGAAAAATCTAGAAACTGCCTCAAATATACGCACTCCGTGCAATTTTCTAAAATAAACTCAGAGTTTAAACCGTCTCAAATTTATGTACTATATGTAGTTTTCCAAAATAGACCCAGAGTTTTAAAATATGCTTTTTCAGGACAATTTCAAGAATATGTTAGCTTTCAGGACAATTTCAGGATTCTTTTTCTTTTTCTTTACTTCAAATCTTTGATTCTCTTCATTCCTCACTTGATTTTCTTAGATATTTGGCATGTTAATTCTTCATTAATGACTTCCAAATCTCCAAATCTCCAAATCTTCATTTAGTAATCTTTTGAGTATAAATCTTCCTTTTAGCATCAATTTCACCTTAATCTCTCGAAATCACCTCGTACAAGAAAACATGCATAATTAAATCGTTTAAGCACTATCATGTTTATAAAACCAAGGTATAAATAGGAAAAAATATGCAATATTTCACACTCAACAATTGCGAGGTGAATCTGAGAGCTTGGACTGAAAAGAATGTTAAAAGCATGGATTTGACGCTCAAGAGTCACTAAGGCAAAGGGTGGATCTTAGGATACCAAGAATGAAGAATTTACATACCAAAGCTTAAAGGAAACCAAGTACGAAGGATGAAAAAAGGTCTAGAAAGACTTTAGAATTCGCGGCAGAAAACAGACAGGTTCGGTCTGACCTAACCCAAGTTCGGTCCGACCGAAATTGCACAAAATAGTCTAGCAACCAACGATGAAATTCAGAGCTAATTCGATTCAACCGAAGGATAATTCAGTCCGAACTAACCCAAGTTCGGTCCGACCAAAGGAAGGATTTGGCGCGACCGAAAGTGGATAAAAAATGCCAGCAAAGAACGATGAATTTTGGAGTTAATTCGATTCGATTGAGAATTAATTCGGTCCGACCGAACCCAAGCTTGATGTGACCGAAATCGAGTAACTACTGAAACAAAATCCTGTCATGATTCAAACTTGACTTAGGTCCGACTGAAGCGTAACGTGACTGCATAAATTTGAGTCGATTTCAAGGTCGGTTTAGGGAAATTCAAAGGTGGTGCGAAAGATAGTGTTTCACAACTATAAATAGGAGCCCTGAGACATCCCAAACCATCTTCTAGGTTTTAAGGAGTGGAGTCAAAGGGTGGAGAAGCCGCCCAGGAGTTTTTCTTCCTCTTCTTTATTTTATTTTCATGTTTTATTTAAGAGTTTTTGGTTTAATCATGTCCATGGTGAATTAAACCTCTTAGCTAGGGCTAAGAGGTGAAGCTTGTATCGTGTTGGGATGTTTATCTTGCTTTGATTTTTGTTTATGTTAAACTTCATTGAATTCTAGTTTGATATTAAAAGGAATATTTTCAGTTTTTTATGATTTATTGTGACTCAAATTACAATAGATGTTGTAATAGCTTTGGATATCTTCTTTTCCTGTTTTAAGGTTGTGAGATTGGTAAATCCTGTTGTTCACCATCGTCTCCTGGGCATAGTAGGGTGATGGAATCTCTTCTAATTATCATAATTCCCCTCCATTGAGAATTAGGTCAATAAAAAGTTCAAATTTGATTTAAATTGCTTTATCGTCCAATTGGATAGGATATGACTCCAATTCCAATTTTGCTCCTTGAATCAAGTAAGGTAGCATCTTGATAACTACAAGTGGATCCTTGGCACCTTGGTTCCCACCTTTAAATTCATAAGTTTTAATAAACATTATTCACACTCACTTTCAATTATTTTAGAATTCAAATTTAGTTCTTCTAGTTCTAGTTCTAGTTATTTTCAGAATACGTACAAGTTTAGTCCCTATGGATTTGACCTTGGTCTTACCAAGTTATTACTACATTGTAACCCTACACTTAGGGTTGTGAACACACCCCACCCACGTCTGCATTAATGACGTGATGGGTGCTCCCAACCCCACTGTCACCTCTAGTGTGGTCCACCTGATGGTTGGATCGTCCAGATTGTTTTGGGATCCACTGATAACATGATCTGGGAGACATATGGATAGTGTGCATCTAAGAAATACATCATAGTGGGACCAATAAGTGGAAACCTACTCTCCCAGCTCATGCAGAGGGCATCAATGATGCTGGGCATTTCAGCCCATTGGTTTGCTATGGTGTGGAGCACCTGAGATATGTATTGGCTTAATCTTTGGGGTCAATGGCCAAAATGGGATGTAGAATCTGATGGATGTAATGGACGAAACATACGCATCATGGTGGGGCCCATGAGAGGAGGCCCCATTCTTCCGCTATGCATTGATGGCGCTTGGACGTCGGACTATTTCGACATCTCTGACGCTAAGAACGTCCACCGTTTGGACTTCTTTATATATATATATATATATATATCTGAAATAGACATGTGGGTGGGGTCCACTTGAGAGATCCAAGTTGTCCATCAAATTAACCAACTCAAGGCAGCCCTAAGAAGCCTTGGATCAACTCAATCTTAGTGTTTTTCCACCATCCAAATATGTGTGATTTAATAAATAGGTTAGATAAAAAATAAACATCATGGTAGGCCACACAAGGTGTTCCACGCTATGATAGCATGCAGAGCACGCTTTCAATAGTGTGGCCCACTTATGGGCCCAACAACATCATCAAATGAAAAGAAAGGGAAAGTGAATGGAAAAAAGAAGCAAGGCAAGGAGATCCGGCTATCGAGGTGGTCCCCCGCCACTATGGGGTCCACCATACATATCATACATGATCAAGGTAGGTCTCACCCTTGTGGGCCCATCAAAAATAGATAAATCACAAAGAAAAGGAGGGTTTGATCTTCCCATGCACTCACTTAGGAGGATGAACAGTTTGGATCGGATCGGATCGACAATTGAATGGCCCACCAAGCTCCTCTCCACCCCTAATCTTTTTTAATCTCTCTTTTCTCTTCTCTTCATTTTAACCTCTTGATCTCCCTTAATTCTCTCTCAAGCTCTCTCCTTTCTCTTAATCTCTCCCTAATCTTTCTTCTCTCTCTTTCTCTCTTAGTCTCTCCCTAATTTTTTCTAATCTTTTTCTTTCTTTTCCCTCTTTCTCTTCTCAAATTCTTAGAAAAAATGGGAATGAAAGTATTCATACTTAGGGAGGCTTTTGTGGTAGAGAATTTGGAATAGGAAGGGGAATTTAGAAAGGGAGAGGGTAAAAAGGGGAGAAAAAATTACGATGAACGATGAGTGTTGACCTTTGGAGCTTCCATTTCATGGGGAAGGGAAAAAGGTGATGGGGGTATAGGTGGTGATGTATGATGGGATGATTGATGGATTTAATAGGATGATTGATGGATTTGATTGATTTGACAATATTGAGATTTGTGCAAGTGAGGCCCACATATATTGCGCGACCCACTTCGGATTATGCCAAAAGTGTAACTTATAATATAGGGGTCATAATGGGGTGTGCCGCATAGTGTTGGAATTATAGCACCAACGTGGTCGCTAGAGTACAAGTCTTAAGGTGTTACAGTATAGAAATAGAGTCACGATCAAAACTCATTGATCTAGTCCATCACGAACATGCTGGTGCCGAAGTTGAAGCGTATGGAAGGTCTCACAAGGTTATGGGTTTTACATGTTGATTAGCCAATAGAAAACCAACTTAGTCTCCGTGAGAGCCACCGACATGGGTGAGTACATGGGTAAGTCCTTGTGTAGGCCTCCAGTGGGAGTGTACGCTTGTAAATGTAGGAGGTGAACCTGTAACATCCCGGATTTTCGCCAACCTGAATTAGACGTCCTTAGGCGATGGGTCAACCCTAACACAGGTTTAACTTCCCAAACGCTCAATTAAAGCCTCAAATCCCTTTTTAAACCATTTTCTTCACAAATCCCACCCTTCACTACCCTGTACTTTCAATTTTTCAAAGCACTTTCGCCCTAGACACTAACTTAAACTAGCTAAGTAGTAAAACTTGGATCACCTTATATACAAACTACAAAAGCCTAAGTACCATCTCAGACAGAAATCTTACAGGACTAAATCCTTTAGAAATTAGGCGAGAATTAGCTAGTGCTAAACTAGAGTACCTGTGAAATTAGCACCAATCACTTTAAATACGATCTGCAAGACCCAAAACTTGCAAAATCATTGACGCTAGGTTACCCTAAAATCTAGGATCAATCTCATTACTCGTTTACTCTCGGGAGCATCTCGAAACTCCGTATCGATTCTGGACCGCACGTCAGAAGTCCGATTAACACGAACTTAAGGATCTAGGACCGCCTCACTGGGCTTGACAACCATCTCGGAAATCAGGTCCAGCCGATGTCCCACGGCCATTCGTTTGGATCCGGAGCGAGGGAGTGTGAAAAACAATATTCCCTTTTCATAATAAATATCTGGAATAGTGATCTGGCACCTTTCGCTTGCGCATCAGTATTAAGCAACCAAACCGTCAGAATTAGACCAAATTATACCCTCGGATCAGGAAAAATTTTAGGAACATTTACATGTGCTTGGAATTTCGGATCGTGGCCCACTGACCGTTGAACTGAAACTGGTCTGCCACGTGTGATCTGGGAATCCGATCGAGTCGAAAATGTAATCCCACGTAGATCCATGTGTGGAGAGCTTAAGTCTGACGTTTGGCTCAAGGAGGGCCACCAGAACCTCTCTTTTGAGCTGGAAAAGTGACGAAATACCTATATTAGCAGTAACCCTTGAACAGGAATCTATTTCGGTGAGTTTTGAGACTATATAAGGACCTTAAAATCTCTCTCATGGCAGCCATACGAATTTGGGTTTTGAGAGAGGGAAAAGAGAGAGGAAGTGAGGGAGAAGTGGGAGAATCTCCCTGCCGTCGTTCCCTGCCACCAAACGGGCTGCACCATCCCTTTCTTGACGTTTTTCCGGCGTCGTTTCTAGGTAAGAAACCCTAACCCTAATCTGTTTTGGGTTTTAGACTGTTGTAGGTTGTGAAATGGCTAACCTATTTCGTTCTCTAGGTTGCCAAACTGCCGAATACGGAAGCTTAGCAAACCTATCAACTCCGTTACGATTCTACGACAAAAGGTGCGGACTTTAGGTGTATAGGTTAGGGTTTTCAACGCTTTCAATATCAGATAATGATAGATTCATGATCTGCATGCAATTGCACATGTACAAAGTGCTTTCCGTTTCCTGTTTCAGTTAACGTTGTAGAATATGGAATTTCACATACTCTAGGTATACGTAGAAATACCGTATACGTATTTTTTTTGGAGAAATGTTTGACATGTTTATTTAATGTATGATTATACTATATATGGATAAAATACTAGTTTGGCGAAAGGAATCGCCGTAATACATGTTCACTTGTAAATGCTACGTATGTTGAAATTGTGTACTCTAGAAATACCGTATATGTGTAAGTTTTGGAAATGTAATTGTCATGATTATTTGTTGTATGATTATGGTATACATGGATAAAATACTCGTTTGGCTAAAGGATAACCCTAATACATGTTTTACTAACATACACCATGTATGTTGTAATAGTGTATTCTAAGTGTTCGTGGAAATGGCTGAATGAGTATAGAATTCTCATTCGTGCTCGCCATGACTAATTGTCATGGATTCATGATTGATGTATTGGCGATACCCCCTTTGATGGAAGGATTTGCCCTAAGTCACGCCACGGCCAATATACACTATATATGTTAAAATGTGTGGCCCAAGTGTTTGTGGAAATGACTGAATGGATATGGAACTTGGATTCCTGCTTGCCATGACTATCCGTCGTGGGTGTACGCGTGTTATGATTGGGGCAACTCCCTAGTGAAAGGATTTGGCCTAATGTCTATGTGATCGACATATGTCGTGTATGTTGATGTATGTTTGTTTAAGTGTTTCTTGAAATGTCTGAATGAGTAGTAGTTAGCAAATTGTAAAGTATAAGGGTGTTGAGATATGATTCTCAACCTCTTTTAACTATGTGTATGATCTCCTTTGATAGTTGTGTGATTAAGAATTGAACATGTACAAACTCATGCTTGTGTTGTGATTCATAACATGCTCAACTGCTTTATGATTTTAACTATGTAATGCATATGTTTAATCTATATTGACGTTGTATGATCCGTCATGGGTGATGGGGGAGCAGAGCAACGAGTGCGTGCAACAGCCCTAGCAGCCCTAAACGGATAATACCAGATCTTGATTGTATGAGTTGAATCTTAATCCATTACTGTTTTATCTATCTGCAATTGATTGTGTTTGGGGCTATGATTATGGCCCAGGCAATCGGTAACGGGATTGAACTCGTGGCTGAGATTCATTTGCCACGTGGGATGTGTTCGACGAACTCGAGTCGTGCGTTGCCTGTCGGCAGTGGCTAGGCCACACGAAGTTGTTTATGCACTTCATGTCGTGCAGCTCAACGGGCGGTCGTGCTAGTCGAGCTCGTCAACTAACCCGATCTGCCTTATGCATGTTCACCCTGTTTGGACGCTACTGCTTGAACCTAGGGTACCAAACTTACCAATGAAATCCCTTTTAACCATGGTACCTCGATCCGCTAAGACGCATGAGCCGGGCATGGTGGTATGGGACACCGTGGTCGGGCTGTCGGCCTACGTTGGGGCCATGTGCCTCCCCGTAGTGACCATTGCGCAACCAAACTCGTGAGCTGAATACAGTGGTATGGGACACTGTATTCGAGCTGTCGATACTTTCGGCGAGAGCCGAGTACGGTGAGACCTGTGCTCATGCTGACGGGCGACGAGTCCTTCGTAGTATCTTCGAGTATACTCCAAGGGTCTGCGATTGGCGACGAGTCTTTCACAACAACTAGAGTATGAGTGGACCCGAGTACGGTGAGACCTGTACTCGAGCTGACGGCTAGTGATTGAGCCGAGTACGGTGAGACCTGTACTCGAGCTGATGGCCAGCAATTGAGCCGCATACGGTGAGATCTGTATCGACGCTGACGGGTGACGAGCCCTTTGTGATGCCTTCACTATGCTTCTCAAACCATAATATCGTATGAGATTAACTAGGATTGACGACCCTAGAATGGATCATGTTTGGGAATGATACAAGGGAGGTACCTTAGTTTTCCAATACTGCTGTTTGAAATGGACTAATAATAACTTGGTAATCATGAGCATCATCGCACCGCATGTGCTTTGTAGATGTGGCGCACTGAGGGAGTTAAGCATTCGCGAACGTAAGATGATGTCGCTTGAGGATGGTTTGGCAAGGGCATACAGCATCATGTCATTTCATTTTCGCACTTAACAAGAGTAGTTAGAATTGTTTGATTTGTACTGCTTTATCATTACTGCTTGATTGAATTGATAACATGTTAACCTATGCTTTACTGTTCCACTGAGTTGATCACTCACTCCCATGTTACGGGACGGTGTTGTACACACCATCCAGATTTGTTGAGTTTCAGGTGATGGTGATGTTTGTGAAGCAGAGCCGGACTACTTCTATGATGATAGGAGGAGTTCTCCTACTGTATCCCTCTGACGGGTCAATGAAGACCTGATAGTGTATTGACGGGGCTATGGTACTTGGGATAAGAGACATTACACTTCCTCACATTTGGTATATTTTAGAACTGCATTTGTATTTATTTAACCTGGTAATGTTATCATACTCTGGAGACTCATCATAGGTTATATATTTTATCTATCTATCACAATCTTCCGCTTGCAAATTTAACTGTCTCTGGAGTATGCTATACTGTTTTGGCTTAATCTCACTCATGTTCAATGCACGAATACAGTCAACATTCAATCATCATTCATTTTGTTGCATAAGTGATGTTCTGGAACTCGGGAGTTGAGTTTATGTTCGACCCCCGATTTTCAGGGCGTTACAGAACCTGATTTAAAACCTCTAATAGAATATTGGTACACTCGAGAAGAGTACGTCTATGGAAGTGGAATAGGGAAACTGAACTACTATACACGCTTGTGTTTACGATCGTGAATGTTAGCAATTTTAATTCATGCCTATATGTTTGATTAGTAAAATCATTTGAATGCTTAAATTGAGTTGCATGCTAAAAACTAAACTTGTAAGCACACACAAGCTCACTATCTATATTTATTAATTGGCTAATTGGCATATCTTTTATAGTTTATATGATTGGACCCACTTTGACTTGAAAGTCTTAGTGTTAATTGCCTTAGTTAAATTGGTAAATTGTTTAAGTAGGCATTTGTAATTTTATTTGTAGAATTTTAAATTGGTCCTAATCACCTCCATAGGACTTGGCCATAATTCTATAATTTTATCAAGCTTCCACACGCACTGTGGTATACTATCCTACGCAACTTCATAGGTAACTCTTGTGCTTTTATGACTATTGAATATGCCTTAAAGTGGAGGCCTAATGCTGGTACTCTAGCTCAGTTTCCATTAATCATGTACAAAAGGGTATAACAAATCAAATTTAGGAAAGCGATTAGGCCAAGATGGATGAGTATAAGCACTTCAGAAAGGTTGTCTAGTTTCACACCTTACGAGTTTATGTGCACGAGCAACATGAGTTCATGGTTGGCCAACGTGTTGCTCAGCATGTACGAATCATGGCTCCAAATAAGTACTAAAAATTCACTCGTGTTGAGAGTATCCTCAAGATATTGGTGTATGTCCAATTCGGTGTAACCAAGATGAGTCTGGCGCAGGTTAGTGTTGCGGAAAATGATATGTATTATGCTAATTAAATAGAAGCTTGTTATAATTATTCTCTTTCGAGGTAACCCACTTCATTGGCCACACACTGCATTTCGTGATATGAAAACTTATTTCATCGCTTGTGATATGCTCGACAATAGGGTTGGTGACCAACTTGTTGGAGTGGGAGATGAATGGCTTAACGTCCTAGTGGGCCACACCCAGGTTTAAGCTGGAATTGAATGAAAATTCAATGGTCGGTAACTCCAACCCACTTTAAAGCAGCTGTCGAAACTGCCATCTTTTATCTCCTTAAAGCGAGAAGGGTAAGAGAGTTTGGCAGGGACAATTACATCCGCATGATTTGCTGCGTGGAATTCCAACCGGAGAGGAAAGCTTTTGGTAAACTCTATCATTCGTATGTGAAGCGAGCGATGTGAGACGCATCCCATCAAATATGACAAATTTTACGCCATCTTCCGCTGCGGGTGCATCAACAATTCACAATCAGACGAATCTAATAAAGCTCATTTATATGCTGCCACATGTCTCGGTAGGGCACCTAAGACTAAGATCCAATCCATCCATCACAAGGGACCCACTATGTTGATGTCCTGTCTGAAGAACCAGGTCCACTAAATTAGTGGGTGACACTTTATGAAACAAAAGCAACTGCCAAAAAGATATGATTGAAGCTGTCTGTGCGGTCCACTTACTTCTAAGAATAATGGCCCACTTGCTGAGTAGAACAACCTTTCTCTGGGGGAGTAATATGGTACTCGGGCAGTGTATGGCGGTTGATAAAGCACTTAGAAATTGTTCGCATGGAATATATTAACATACATTTAAACCGAATGCAATTTCTAAGTAGCTTATGTGTATCATGCATCACACCCTGCCAGGGTTTAAAGTTTTTATGTTTTCTTTATTCTTTTTCTTTTTTTGGACTTCTTTACCGTCCGGACCACCTGATCTAACTTTTGGGTATCGCACTTATCTTCCACGCTAGACATGCCGTGGCGTGTAGATGGTACGCCTTATTAATGCGTGCGTGCTTAACAAAAATCAAATACAGGTGGTAGTGCTGGTTATAAAAAAACTATAAAACAGCAGTCATCCTGTGTCCGTACATAAAAGATTCTCTCTATGGACAGACAAGAAATTCATTTTCTTTTTTCCGTATAAGCATGGCAAAATCCTCCTCCCAAGCAGGTAGATTGTAGGGCTCTCACGGGCCGGCCGGGCCTGGCATAGGACTAGGCCCAGTTTTTTTACTTTTTCAGGCCTAGCCTGTTCAATATTCTAATTTTCATGCCCCGGGCCCATTAACACCCCTGGTCGGAACCGGCTTCTTGGAAGCGGGGAAACACGGTAGCGTTTGAATAAGTGTATTCTACGTCCACGCTGTTCATTCCCTTTTTTATTATTATTATTATTATTATTTTATGTAGCCCAAGAATGAAACAAAGCTAAATATCAGGTGAACCATGGAGGGGTGATTGAATGCCCCACCGTTAGATCATTTTAAGGCATGAACCCAAAAACGAATTAGATCCAAATTTAAATGAAACTAATGTACCGTATGTTCACAACCTCAAGTGTAGGGTCACAATGTAGTAAAAATCTCAGTGAGACCAAGGTCAAATCCACGGAGACTAATCTTGTGAGTATTCTAAAAGCAACTAGAAGTAAAACTAAAAAAAAAAAAAAAAAAATCTAAATCTAAATCTGAAATAAAATGAAACAATTGTGAGAGATTTAATTAGAAACTTAAGAAATTCAAAAGTGGGAACTAGGGTTTCCAAGGATCCACTTGTAGTAATCAGGGTGATACTACGCTTGATTCAAGGATATAACTGGAATTGAAGTCCTATTGTAACATCCTGGATTTTTGTCAACCTGGGATTAGACGTCCTTAGGCGATGGGTCGATTCTAACACCTTATTAACTTGTCAGAACTAAATCCCACAGTCTAAAATCGCTCCTTAACCATTTTCTTCACAAATTCCACCCTTCACCACCTTTTTCTTTAAAATTTTCTAAGTACTTTTACCATAGACACTATCTTAAACTAGCTAAGTAGTATAACTTGGATCACTTTATATACAAACTACAAAGGCCCAGGTACCACCTCAGACAGAAATCATACAGGACTAAGTCCTTTAGAAATTAGGCGAGAATTAGCTAGTGCTAAACTAGAGTGCCTGTGAAATTAGCACCAAATGCTTTAAATACGATCTGCAAGACCCAAAACTTGTAGAATCATTGACGCCAGGTTACCCTAAAACTTAGGATCAATCTCATTACCCGGCTGCTCACGGGAGCATCTCGAAACTCCGTATCGGATCTGTACTGCACGTCGGAAGTCCGATTAACACGAAGTTAAGGAACTAGGACCGCCTCGCTGGGCTTGACAACCGTCCCAGAAATCAAATCCAGATAGTGTCCCAGCGCTATTCGCTTGAGCTCGGAGTGAAGAGTGTGAGAAATGTGAAATAATTTCAAAATAATATCTTGAATAGTAATCTGGCACCTCTCGCTTGCGGATCAGTATTAAGCAACCAGACCGTCAGAATCAGACCAAATTACACCCTCGGATCAGGAGAAATTTCATACACATTTACATGTACTCGGAATCTCCGATCGAGATCCGCTGACCGTTGAACTGAAACTGGTCCGCCACGCATGATCTAGAATCCCGACCGAAATGAAAACTTAATAGAACGTAGATCCAGCATTAGTGAGCTTAATCCGACCTTTGGCTCAAGGAGGCCTGCCAGAAACCCTCTTTTGAGCTGAAACAATGCCGATTTGGTTATAATGTAAGTATACCTTGAACATAAGTCTATTTCGGTGAATTTTTAGGCTATATAAGGACCTTAAACCCTCTCTCATGGCAGCCATACGAATTTGAGATTGAGAGAGAGAAAAGAGAGAGAAAAGAGAGAGAAAGTGTGGGAGCAGTGGGAGAATCTCCCTGCCACTCTTCCTTGCCGCTGTTCGGGCTCCACCGCCTGATTCTCATCGCTTTCCCGACGTTTCCGACGTCATTTCTAGGTAAGAAACCCTAACCCTAATCTGTTTTGGGGTTTAGACTGTTGTAGGTTGTGAAATAGCTAACCTATTTCGTTCTATAGGTTGCCAAACTGCCGAATAAAGAAGCTTAGCAAACCTATCGACTTTGTTATGATTCTACGACAAAAGGTGTGGACTTTAGGTGTATAGGTTATGGTTTTCAACGCTTTCAATGTCAGATAATGATAGATTCATGATCTGCATGCAATTGCACATGTACAAAGTGCTGTCTGTTTTCCGTTTCGATTAAAGATGAAAAATATGGAATTCTACATACTCTAGGTATTTGTAGAAAGTACGGTATACGTATATTTTTTGAAAATGTGTTTGACATGTTTATTTGTTGTATGGATATACGATGTATGGATAAAATACTTATTTGGCGAAAGGATTCGCCTAAATACATGTTTTACTTATATACATTATGTATGTTGAAATTGCGTATTATAGAAAATACTGTATACGTATAAATTTTGGAGATGTATTTATCATGATTATTTGCTGTAGTAATATATTATACATGGATAAAATACTCGCTTGGCTAAAGGATAGCCCTAATACATGTTTTGCTAACGTACACCATGTATGTTGTAATAGTGTATTCTAAGTGTTTGTGAAAATGACTGAATGAGTATAGAATCCTCATTCATGCTCGCCATAACTACTTGTCATGGATATATGATTGTTGTATTGGCGATACCCCCTTTAACGAAAGGATTTGCCCTAAATCACGCCACGACCAATATACACTATATATGTTAAAATGTGTGGCCCAAGTGTTTGTGGAAATGACTGAATGAATATGGAACTTGGATTCCTGCTTGCCATGACTATCCGTCGTGGGTGTATGCGTGTTATGATTGGGGCAACTCTCTAGTGAAAGGATTCAACATATGTCATGTATGTTGATGTATGTATTCTAAAGTGTTTGTTGAAATGTATGAATGAGTAGTAGTTAGTAAATTGTAATGTATAGGGGTGATGAGATATAATTCTCAACTCCTTTAACTATGTGTATGTAACGCCCTGAAATTCGGGGGTCGAGTATGAACTCAACTCCCGAGTTCCAACACATCACTTATGCAACATACACAATGATGGTTAAATGTTGTCTGAGTTAGCGCAATAAACATGAATGAGATTATACCAAAACAGTAATTCATACTCCAGTTCAATTGTATAAAGGCAAGCGGAAGACTGAAATTTATATTCAAAGTATGTAAAGTAACAAAATTTTATGACTCCAGAGTATGAGTACTAACTGAGTACCAATATACATGTATTGTTTCTAAGTCAAAAATCAAAATACAACTCTCAAGAGAAGCCCTGAAAACCCCGCGATGCAGCCGGCCTAAGCAAAGCCGTCAGAGTACTGCATAAAGGAGAACTCTTCCTGATCCTCATCGAAGTCGGGCTCCGGCTCCTGAACCGAGGCGCCATCTACACCTGCGACAGAGTCTGGTGGGTGTTGCAAACACCGTCCCGTAACGTGGGAGTGAGTAGCTAACTCAGTGGAACAATAAAGCATAGGTTAACATGTTATCAATTCAATCAAGCAGTAATGATAAAGCAGTACAAATCAAACATTTCTAACTACTCTTGTTAAGTGCGAAAATGAAATGACATGATGCTGTATGCCCTTGCCAAACCACCCTCAAGCGACATCATCTTACGTTCGCGAATGCTTAACTCCCTCAGTGCGCCACATCTACAAAGCACATGCGGTGCGATGATGCTCATGATTACCAAGTTATTATTAATCCATTTCAAACAGCAGTATTGGGAAACTAAGGTACCTCCCTTGTATCATTCCCCAAACATGATCCATTCTAGGGTCGTCAATCCTAGATAATCTCATACGATATTATGGTTTGAGAAGCGTGGTGAAGGCATCGCAAAGGGCTCGTCACCCGTCAGCGCAGATACAGATCTCACCGTCTGCGGCTCAATTGCTGGCCGTCAGCTCGAGTACAGGTCTCACCGTACTCAGCTCAATCACTAGCCGTCAGCTCGAGTACAGGTCTCACCGTACTCGGCTCAACTCATACTCTAGTTGCTGTGAAAGACTCGTCGCCAATCACAGACCCTTGGAGTATACTTGATGATACTACGGAGGACTCGTCGCCCGTCAGCACGAGCACAGGTCTCACCGTACTCGGCTCTCGCCGTAAGTATCGACAGCTCAAATACAGTGTCCCATACCACCGTATTCGGCTCACGAGTTTGGTTGCGCAATGGTCACTACGGGGAGGCACATGGCCCCAGCGTAGGCCGACAGCTCGACCACGGTGTCCCATACCACCATGCCCGGCTCATGCGTCTTAGCGGATCGAGGTACCATGGTTAACGGGATCGCCACTGGTAAGTTTGGTACCCTAGGTTCAAGCAGTAACGACCAAACATGGTGAACACACAAATATATTTCGGTTTACTTGACGAGTCTGACTAGCTCGAGTGCACCACAAGTTGGGCGATATGGAGCGCAAAAGCACTCCGTGTGGCCAACCACTATCGCCAACCGAAGTACGACTCGGGTTCGCCAGACACATCCTTTGTGGCGACATGAATCTCAGCCACAATCGCAAGTCTGGTACCGAATGTTTGGACTATAGACTCAAACAGTTCTCATCAATAGCATGTGGAGTAAAGCATGATAAACAAGCAATACAAGCATGTTAGCAGGCATGTTATAAAGCATGAAGTAAAACATGAAGTAAAGCATGTTGTAAAGCATGTTGTAAAGCATGTTGTAAAGCACTATCCACATAGGGATACAATTACATACACATTACAAGTGAGTGGTTCTAGCGAACCACCGCATGGAGGGGATCCTACATGTCTCTAAGGAAGTCGGGAATCCCATATCAGCACCTCTCTAAGGCACTAACACTCAAGCATTTACACACACAAGCATCTACACAAACACTTAGAATACACTATTCCAACATACATGACGTATGTTAGCAAAATACATGTTAGGGCTGTCCCTTCGCCACATGAGTATTTTACCCATGTATATCATTATCATACATCAAATAATCATTACAATTGCATTTCCAAAATTCACACCTATGCGGTATTTCTAGAATACACAATTTCAACATACTAGGCACTTACAAGCGAACATGTATTTTAGCGATTCCTTTCGCCAAACTAGTATTTTACCCATATATTATATAATCATACATTAAATAAACATGTCAAACATTTTTCCAAAAAAAATACGTATACGGTATTTCTACGTATACCTAGAGTATGTGAAATTCCATATTCTACAACGTTAATCGAAACAGGAAACGGAAAGCACTTTGTACATGTGCATTTACATGCAGATCATGAATCTATCATTATCTGACATTGAAAGCGTTGAAAACCATAACTGATACACTTAAAGTCCTCACCTTTGCCCTTGGAATCACAACGAATCAGCAAGGGTCGTTGAGCTTCCGTATACGGGAGTTTTCTAGCCTAAAGAGCGGAATCGGTTAGCCTTTACATAACCTACAATGAACCTACATCAAATCAGACCTAGGGTTAGGGTTTCTTACCTTCAAACGGAATGGATACCGCCGAGGAAAACACCTAGAAAGGAGCGGTGTAGGCCGTGCGACAACCGAAAGCAGTAGGAGGAAGATCACCCACAAATTCCAAGCTCTTCTCTCTCTTTCCTCTCTCTCTCTCTCTAGGGTTTTTCTCCCAAATTCGTATGGCTGTGAGAGGGGCTGTTCTAAGCCCCTTTTATAGCCAAAAACATTCCCAAAATAGACTCAGGTTCAAGGGTTATTGCTAATATAGGATATTCGTCACTTTTCCCGCTCAAAAGAGAGGTTCTGGTGGCCCTCCTTGAGCCAAACGTCAGACTTAAGCTCACCACACATAGATCTATGTGGGATTACGTTTTCGACTCGATCGGATTCCCAGATCGTACGTGGCGGACCACTTTCAGTTCAACGGTCAGTGGGCCACGATCCGAAATTCCAAGTACATGTAAATGTTCCTGAAATTTTTCTTAATCTGAGGGTGTAATTTGGTCTGATTCTGACGGTCAGGTTGCTTAATACTGACGCGCAAGCGAATGGTGCCAGATCACTATTCCTGATATTTCTTTTGGAATGGGAATAGTGTTTTTCACACTCCCTCGCTCCATATCGAAACGAATGGCCGTGGGACATCGGCTGGATCTAATTTTCGAGATGATTGTTAAGCCCAGTGAGGCGGTCCTAGTTCCTTAGCTTCGTGTTAATCGGACTCCCGATGTGTGTTCTAGACCTAATACGAAGTTTCGTTTCATTCCCGAGAGCAGCCGGGTAATGAGTTTGGTTCTAAACTTTAGGGTAACCTAGAGTCACTTGTTTTGCAAGTTTTGGGTCTTGCAGATCGTATTTAAAGTGATCCCAACGGATTTCATGGCTAACCGAGTTTAGTACTTAGTTAACTTTGTTAAATTTCTAAAGGATTTAATCCTAATTGATTTCTGGTCGAGGTGGTACTCGAGCCAATGTACGGAAATTCACGAGTCGTTACAGTGTATGATTTCCTTGAATAGCTGTGTGATTAGGAATTGAATATGTACAAACTCATGCTTGTGTTATGCTTCATAACATGCTCAACTGCCTTTATGATTTTATCTATGTAATGCATATGTTTAAATTCATATTTACGTTGTATGATCCGTCATGGGTGATGGGGGAGTGGAGCAACGAGTGCGTGCAACAGCCCTGGCAGCCCTAAATGGATAATACCAGACCTTGATTGTATGAGTTGAATCTTGATCCACTACTGCTTTATCTATCTGCACTTGATTGTGTTTGGGGCTATGATTATAGTCCAGACAATCGGTACCAGAATTGCATTCGTGGCTGTGATTCATTTGCCACGTGAGATGTGTTCGACGAACCCGAGTCGTACTTCGGTTAACGATAGTGGTTGGCCACGCGAAGTGCTTATGCACTTCATGTCATTCAACTTGTTGTGCGCTCGAGCTAGCCGAGCTCTTCAAGTAACCCGATCTATCTTATGTATGTTCACCATGTTTGGACACTACTGCTTGAACCTAGGGTACCAAACTTACCAGTGAAATCCCTTTTAACCATGGTACCTCGATCCGCTAAGACTCATGAGCTGGGCATGGTGGTATGGGACACTGTGGTCGAGCTGTCGGCTTATGCTGGGGCCACGTGCCTCCCCGTAGTGACCATTGAGCAACCAAACTCGTGAGCCGAATACGGTGGTATGAGACACTGTATTCGAGCTATCGACACTTACGGCGAGAGTCGAGTACGGTGAGACCTGTACTCGTGCTGACGGGCGACGAGTCCTCTGTAGTGTCTTCAAGTATACTCCAAGGTCTGTGATTGGCGACGAGCCCTTCACAGCAACTAGAGTATGAGTTGAGCCGAGTACGGTGAGACCTGTAATCGAGCTGACGGCTAGCGATTGAGCCGAGTACGATGAGACCTGTACTCGAGCTGACGGTCAGCAATTGAGCCACATACGGTGAGATCTGTATCCGTGCTGACGGGTGACGAGCCCTTTGCGATGCCTTCGCGATGCCTCTCGAACCATAATACCGTATGAGATTAACTAGGATTAACGACCCTAGAATGGATCATGTTTGGGAATGATACAAGGGAGGTACCTTAGTTTCCCAATACTGTTGTTTGAAATGAACTAATAATTACTCGGTAATCATGTTCATGATCGCACTGCATGTGCCTGGTAGATGTGGAGCACTGAGGGATGGATGCATTCGCGAACGTAAGATGATGTCGCATGAGGGTGGTTTGGCAAGGGCATACATCATGTCATTTCATACTTGCATTAAATAAGAGTAGTTAGAATTGTTTGATTGTACTGCTTTTTCATTACTGCTTGACTGAATTGATAACATGTTAACCTATGCTTTATTGTTCCACTGAGTTGATCACTCACTCCCACGTTACGGGACGGTGTTGTACACACCAACCAGATTTGTTGAGTTTCAGGTGATGGTGATGCTTGTGAAGCAGAACCGGACTACTTCTATGATGATAGGAGTTCTCCTATCTGTATCTCTCTGGCAAGTCAATGAAGACCTGATATGGTACTTGGGATAGGAGACATTACACTTCCTTACATTTGGTATATTTTAAAACTGTACTTGTAATTATTTAACCTGGTAATGTAATCACACTCTAGAGACTCATCATAGTTTATATATTTTATCTATCTATCACAGTCTTCCGCTTGCAAATTTAACTGTCTCTGGAGTATGATATGCTGTTTTGGCTTAATCTCACTCATGTTCAATGCACGAATACAGTCAACATTCAATCATCATTCATTTTGTTGCATAAGTGATGTTCTGGAACTCGGGAGTTGAGTTTATGCTCGACCCCCGATTTTCAGGGCGTTACACCTATCTTATCCAGTTGGAAGATATAACAATAAAACCATATCTGAACTTCATTTGACATAATTCTCAATAGATGAGAGTTGTGAAGATTGGAAATGATTCCATCAAATAGTCATGCCCTGGAAACAATGACAAACAACAGGACATACCAATTCCACAAACATAGGACAATAATGAAGATTAAAAGGGATTCCATCATCCAACCATGCCTAAGAGACGATCGTGAACAACAGGATTTCTTAATTTCATAATCTTAAAGAATGAAAAGAAGATACTCAAAGTTATTACAGATCTATTGTAAATTGAGTAACAATAAACCATTAAAAAACGATAGTATTCCTTAAATATCAAACTAGAATCAAAGGAAGTTCAACATAAACATGAATCAAATCAATAGAAACATCTCATCACGCTACAAGCTTCACCTCTTAGCCCTATCTAAGAGGTTTAGCTAACCATAGACATGATTGGATCCAAAACCCTAAAAGAAAGCATGAAAAACTAAGGAAGAAATAAGAAAAACGCTTGGCAACGACTCTCAACCCTTGTGCTTTGCTCCTCCAAATCTTAAATGATGTCATGGATGCCATGGGGACTCCTATTTATAGTTGTGCAACACCAACTTTCGCACCTAGTTGAAAAAATCTAGAAATCGCCTCAAATTTATGCACTCAAAGCAATTTGTTAAATTAAACTTTACTCTGCATAGCTAAAATAGACTCCGAGTTTCAGAATATGCTTTTTGAGGACAATTTCAGGATTCATTTTCTTCACTTTAAATCTTTGATTCTCTTCATTCCTTACTTGGTTTCCTAGGATCATTGACATCTAAGTTATTCAATCTTGGTCTCCTAAGATTCATCCCTTGCCTTGGTGATCTTTGAACATCAAATTCATGCTTTTAGCACCTTTTCCAATTCAAGCTCTTAGATTCATCATGCAACACAAACATGAGTAAAATAGGACATTAAGCAGTATCATGTTCATAAAAGTAAGATATAAATGGGGAATAATATACAATATTTGACCCCAATACAATTCCCAACCAGTATTTTGCTAGTCCCGAGCAAAGTATGCGAAAAAATATTTTGAAACCATTGTATAATTTTCATAAGCTCAAGAAGTTTCGAAAACAATCCAGATAATAGAGTTTCAAAACACATCAATGTTGAGTGTTATTCTCTCATAAACTCTAGCACTCGGTAAACTTCATAATCAAGTTCAAAGCATTAATGTAACGCCTCGAAAAAATTCGTACAAAGACCCGAGTACCACCTCAGGCAGAAATCATCAAAGACCGTATTCTGTGGAAATTAGACGAGAATTAATTAAGTACTAAACTAAATAATTGATGGAATTAGCTCGAACTACTATTTATACAAATGGCAAGACCCAAAACCATTAAAATCACTAACTCAACATTACTTAAAAACCTAGGAGAAAACTCAAAACGCAGTTGCTCTCGGGAGCACATTGAAACTCCGTATCGGACCTGGACCGCACATCGAAAGTTTGATGACCGCGAAACTATAGGCTTTTGACAGTCTTCTTGGGCTTGACAACTATCGCGGGAATCGAGCCCAAATAGTATCCAGA
Source organism: Magnolia officinalis (assembly GCA_021015155.1). Classification (NCBI taxonomy): domain Eukaryota; kingdom Viridiplantae; phylum Streptophyta; class Magnoliopsida; order Magnoliales; family Magnoliaceae; genus Magnolia; species Magnolia officinalis. Next base: position 26,846,479 of record JAJHSJ010000010.1, on the reverse strand, counting down.
AACGCACAACTTGAGCCTTGAGCGAAGTGTGTAAGAAACGCGAATATCTTTAGAAAATGGACCATAACTTAAGTGAATTGGACCATTTGCTTGCGAACGAAATTGAAGACTTCAGACCGTCAGATTCTGACCAAACTTCACCCATGGATCAGGGAGATTTCCCTACACATATCCGTGTACTTGTGGCCCAGATCGAGTGACGACGACCGTTGATCTGATACAGGTCCGTCACGGCTGATCAGCTTATCCAAATGCGCTGAAATCGCATCTTGGCCTAGATCCATGGTCAGGGAACTTGATCCGTGCCATATGTGAGTAATGGACCTCCAGATGAGCCCCATTTGCCTGAAACAGACGCCCTTTGCCTATAACCTAAGTATAACATGGTCTGGGGCCATTTGCATCAGTTCTGTGCCTATATAATGCCCTTAAACCACCTCATTCCCATTCCATACGAAATTCTCTAACCTTAGGAGAGAGAAGAGAGAAAAGAAGAGAGGAGAGAAGAGAAAAAGTGGAAGATCGTTGTTGTGATTCTCTCCAACAACTCCACGCATTGAATCGCCACCCCACCATCGCTACACAACTCGTTTCAATGACGATTTGGGTAAGAAATTCAAACCCTAATGCCGTAGTTAAGGTGTAATAGTCGTTTGTCAACCTAGCTAACAGATTTCCAAATTTAGGTACCCGTTGTGTTGTATTTGGGAATGTAGGATACGAACCGAGTTCGTAACAAGATTTTCGACGGAAGGTGCGGACTATAACCATTTAGGTTATGGTTTTCAAGGCTTTCAATGTCAGTAATAATTTATATTTGACTTGATTGCTGCCATATGATTTTAGTTATGACGTATTCGATAAATTATATATGTGTGTGAACTATGTGAATATATAATGCATTCCATGTGTTTGTTGAAATGTTTGAATGGACTTGCAATTATGATTTGTACTGGTCATGACTATTAATCTAGAATTCATGTTTATTGTATGTATGACAACCTCTTTATCAAAGGATTTGTCATAATATATGTCGTAACTAATATAGTCTATGTATGTAGGAATGTATAGTCTAAGTGTTTGATAAAATGTCTGAATGAGAAAATGTTGATGGTTGGTATTTATTGAGTGTATTAAGATAGGATTCTTAATTTCCTTAATCATGTGTATAGCTTCTTTCATGAAATCATATCGCCGCTACGCGATTTATGGATTAAATGCAAGCGCTTGGCGACAAGTTCAATGTATTTGATAAAATGCTCAAATGAATGTTGTATTTGGATTGTTTGTTAAGTGCTTATATGATTATCACATGTATCCACATGCTATGTCTGAGTAAGATTGGGACTACAACCTAGTCCAGGTAATCGGTAATAATTTCCATTTGGGTGGCCGAATTAGTCTCGCCACATTTGATGTGTTCAGTGAATCCGGGTCGTATGATGATTGTTGACAGTGGTTAGGCCACATGGGTACTTACACACTCCATATCGATTATTTCAGTGTGCGCTCGTACCAATCGAACTTGTCTAATAAATCGATTGGCCTATTGTGTGTTTACCATGTATGGACACTATTTCTTGAATATAAGGAACAACTTACCAATGTAAAGCCCGTTTTAACCATGGTACCAAGATCCGCTAATACTCATGAGCCGGGCATGGTGGTATGGGACACCGTGGTTGAGCTGTCGGTCTACGCTGGGGTGACGAGCCTCCCCGTAGTGACCAGTGAGCAACCCAAATTCGTGAGCCGAATACAATGGTATAGGACACTGTATACGAGCTGTCGGCCTACGTTCAGGTGATGAGCCTCCCGTAGTGACCTCGAGTATAAACACTTGAATTTACTTATCCACTGTTTTCATTAGGGGCGATGCCCTATAACTTGTGTATCATATATTTTTAATTAGGATTGACGACCCTAGATAGATCATTCGTTTGGGGTTAATGATATAAAGTGAGGTACCTTAGCTTCCCAAATCTGTTGTATGAATAAGCTTAATTAAGAACTTGGCTAACATGACCATGCACCGCATTGCATGTGCTTTGGTGAGGAAGCGCACATTTAGGGAGTTTGCCATGCGCGAATGGTTGATGAAGTCGCTAGGGGACTGCAGGCAAGGGCATGCATCATTACGGCATACCATTCCTCCATTAATGAGAGTACTTAGGATATGATTGTTGTACTGCTTTATCATTACTGCTTGACTGAATTAATAACATGTTAACCTTTGCCTTATAGTACCACTGAGTTGATCACTCACTCCCACTCTGGGATGGTGTTTTAAAACACCAACCAGACTCTATTATAGATGCAGGTGGTGAGGATGTATATGCAGCGGAGTTGGACTTCATAGATGAGGAGGAAGAGTTCTCCTATGTTCAGCTCTCTAGTAGGTCTATGTAGACCTTGTGATGCGTCGCCGGGATTACAGGGTTGTGGGATAGTTGGACACTTTATGTTTTACTATTTTGTATTTTTTGAAACAAAACATGTATAAATTCAACCCGGTAATACACTCATACTCTGGAGGTTGTGAAACACGTATATACTTTATATATCTATCTCAGTCTTCCGCTTGCTTAATTACATTAACTCTGGAGTATGATGTGATGATTTAATATAATTCCTCTCATGTTTAATACACTAATATAGATAACATTTAAACATCATTATCTATGTTGCATAAGTGATGCGTTGGATCTCGGGAGTTGGGCTTTGCTCGACCCTCTAAATTCAAGGCGTTACAAGTTGGTATCAAGGCATGATTTGGATTAAATTGGACCTGTGTTATGGTAACACGACACACTCTGACGCACTTTAACTTAGGAAGGGAGCGATTGAATCTAGAAACTATCGTAGGATTCCAAAATTTCATCGACAGGCAAGATTGACCGTTGTAATGTAGTCTGTACGCGTCCGAGATCATGTGAATTGATCTCAGTCACCTCCGAGCCGTCAGTCGACGGGTTTGAGTCGTCAGTTGATGAATTTCAAACCTGAGACGGATCCAGGTGGAGTGAATAAACGCCTGTTGGACCACGATAAGCGGACCCAACCCATCTCCTTCAAAAATCTCACCTTCCACCACTTTATTCTTCAAATATTTCTAGGTATTTTCATACTAAACACAAATCCTAAAGCTCAAAGGATGAAGAACTATAATGAAACTAAAATTTACTATAAATAGCAAGAATATAATTAAAATGGACTTTTCACCATTAAACTTATGGAATTTCATATAATAAATATGTTATTTGGAGAGATCATCTTCTCCTACCCCAAATTCAAATATGGCACGTCGCATAACTCATTCTAGTTTGTAAGATACACTCGATTCAAAACGAATTGAGTGGCAGAACCACCATAGGGCCGCGGCGACACCGTCTGGACGCCGGCGCGCCGCCGGCCACTCCAGCGGGGCGCGGCAGCGCACCGCCTAGATTCTGCAATTTTATGGGTTTTTTAATGAACTTCAAAAAGTCATATCTCCCTCAATATAATTCCGATTTAGGTGATTCAAAATCCAAATTGAAGTTTATATAGCTTTTATTTTTAATTCTTTGATCTCCTTTCATGAATCATATGTTTTAAAGAGAGTAATCACTCTTCTATTGAGATCTAAGGGATTCAAACAAGTAGCCTGTGATTTGAATTAATTTAAAATCAATCTAGAATCTAAAACCCTTGTTTGTGTTACTGGACATTGAACATTCTACTTTAAGCGAAGCGGTTCTACAGGCTACTTCAAAAATATCTTCAAAGATAAGATAAGTATCATTCTATATCTTTGTATTTTGGTTTCTTTGAGATATCTAGAAAATCTCATGTATTAGTTTTGACTGAGATAGCCAAAAAATCTTAGCGTGGGGTTTTATTTATGATAGCCCGTCTAAAATCACAACCGTATAGGTTTTAAGGTGAACCTGTGAAAACCTTATTTTTTAGTGAATGCCAATATCACGTGGGTTGTGATTATTGGGACTGAAGTATGTGTGGTTGTTTGAGAACAGTTGGTGTACACATCGAACCACTATAACTCTTGGTGTTTGTGGCGAATGTTTATATTTTATATCTATGGTGAATTATTGTAATTTATTTATGCAAATGTGGTGAATGCTTGTAATAGATAGCTCTCTTGTCTCTTGTTTAGTTTGAGATCTTGATCCTTACAAACGTTCATGAAATCAGGTTGTCATACCTAAAACTTTGTTTTTGGTGTAAGGTTGTCCTACGAACTAAGTTTGAATCAATTTTTCAATACTAGTGATATTGAGATCTGTAATTTATTCTGAGTTATTTATTATTTCATTCTTTAAGTTTTTATTTGACATAGTCCTATTCACCCCCCCCCCCCCCATCTAAGACTGTTAAGCTTGCCTTTTTCACACTTTCTTATCAAAGGCAGATATTCTTGCTTGATATATTACTAATCACTGTTGGGCTGCTAGCCACTTTTCGTTGAGCATATCCAGCTCGGTCAGCCTTATTTTGTCTTTTCATCATCTGTAATCGCTTCATGTACTGCTACCTTAAGTGACGCGACTTGCATTTTAATAGGAATGACAACTTCGACACCATAAACTAGTGAATACGGCGTAGCTTTTGTTGCGGTCTAATGAGTAGTTCAGTAAGCCCATAAAGCTTCCTATAATATTTCATCTCAGTCACATTTATTCCCTGTGATGGTTTTCTTTAAGATCTTGACTATTGTTGTAAGCCCCGTATCTTAGACCGTACCATTCTGTAAACTTCGGCGATCTTCCCGGTCGAATTTCGGCAACCTTCGACCCTTAACCGGCATTTGTGCATGACCCTGCGTCACACACCGTCAACCTGAATCGATTCAACATAAGACTAGTACCTTAGCAACCGCACCATTGCTGCGGTTCCGATGCCGCGTCTCGCACGCCGATCTGATACTCTGGCCAGGAGATGTGGGCCAGCGTTCTATGCGAGGAAAACGTCGCGCGTGCAAATTTCGAAAGAATCTCTACGACTTGTCACATCAATCATCCATCAATCAATCCCATCATGTCAAGTACATGTCAAGTACACATCACCTCTCACCCTTCCCCAAGCAACCCCTAAAGTTAAAAAGATTCTTACACACCCATACTTCTCTTACACCAAAAACCACAAAAGTCAAAAAGGCTCTTACACACAACACCCACCACATCCATCACTCCATCAACCATCTTTCTCTCTCTCCCTTTACAAGTCTCTCTCTCTCTCTCTTCTCTCTCTCTCTCTCTCTCTCTCTCTCTCTCTCTTTTCCAAGCTCATTTCCAAGCAAGAAAAAACTCCACACGTACCAAGCTTCTCCAAGCTTTCTCAAGCAACAAGTGTGGCCCACTTCCTACCCTTTCATCTCCCATCTCAACTATCCAAACCTCATCTCCTCCATTGGAATCGAAGCTAAGGAGCTAAGGAAGCCTAGGGTGCAAGTAGAAGTCGGTGGGTGATCTTGGATCTCCACTCTTTTTTGTCTTTGTGATATAAGGGATCATTTCGCATTGTGTGACATGGTTACCGTACGCCCTCGCGACATTAGAGTCGTAGCCTCCACAGGCGTATTGTGGTTGGCAGGATTGGATACAGGAAATCTTGTTCTACATGGGGTGCTATAGATATCCCTAGGTGAAAGTTCCTAAACCCTTATGGTACTAAGAGGTTGCTCTAACGTCTAGACCGAGTGGGTGCAAGTGCGTCGAGTGCCGATTACTAGACGGCTGCGCTTTTCACTATGTCGTGGTCGGTTAGAAGGGGGTGCGGCCTTACCCGCCCGAGAGGAGGGGGCAAAGCTAGGCTGAGTTTGACCAGCTCGAGGAAGGGGTCCGCTATCGACGAGCCAAGCCCGATATTGGCAAGCGGGTAGTGAGGTCTCTTCTACTTACCTTATTACGCGCGATGGGGCAGCAATCTGGTTTAGAGTGTACTAGACCCCGGTGATATTCCAGATTTGAACCATTTTGATATGTGGACTTAGATGAGGATTTATATGCTTGAGTTGCACCTTGCATCGCATGGCCTTGGTATGGCCGACATCATTCATGCCTTGCATCAAATAGCCTTGGTACAGCTAACGGTATTCATGGATTCATCAGCATGTTCTACGTTACTCTGATACTTCATTACTACCTTGCGCACACAATTTCACCGCCCTCTAAGCTTTCTATAAGCTTATGCATGACCGTTGTGTGCAGGTGACATTGGGGCGCAGCAGCGCTGAGGTAGGAGCACAGAGCAGATCATCTTTGAGCTTTTTGTCTATCATCATTGTATTTCCCTTTATGCTCATTGTACTTATAAAGTTTTTTATCATAGTGAAAATGTGATGGAGTTTTTGATTGTTGTTTGTGGGTAATGCCTTTGGTTATGCTTACTACGAAACAAACTGATGTTGAAAATCCTCCTTGTAGATCCCAGCATCGGAACCTGACGAATGGGCGCTGGGAGCTGAGAATGGGGTTCTACGGAGGCTGTCGGTGCCGGATTTGGCGATTAAGAATTTTGTGAGCCCGGTTTCCGTGTTTGGGGCGTGATAGAAGTTGGTATCAGAGCATAACTCGGGAATAACCAAGAACAACATTACATATCTGCTATGAATGGCTAAGTCTCGTAGTCTGGATATCTTAGTAATATTTTGTTACCGACCCTTAACGTGTGTGCCTTCGAGAGTTTTCCAAAGTTGATAGGCACCTTCGCTCTTTCCTGTTGGATACGATTCCCAGGAGAGTGACTCGATCGACTCCCGCACCACCACCTGACACTCCCGCACTACCACCGGAGACTCCCACACTACCACGACGATCCCCGCTCCACTAGAGATTCCTACTACCCAGCTTATGGATGCATCTCCTCTACTAGAAACCGGTGCGGATCCGACCGTATCCGTGAGTGCTTCCTCGCTACAGCAGATGTTGCAGGCTATGACGACCGTGCTACAGGGGCAGGGCAGACACCCTGTTGTTTCACCGGAGTAGGCCGAGCAGGAGCGCGCGAGCGCCCTCCCGAGAGTTCCGACGACTCGATCCCCCGCATTTCCAGGGCGAGCCAGACCCGATGGTAGCTAAGAGACGGCGCGCTGATGTGGAGAAGATTTTGATACGATGGGATGCAGGACCGAGCGACGAGTCCGATTAACCATATTTCTTCTCCATGGTGAGGCTGAGCACAGTTCTTTTCGAAGATTGACTTGCGTTCGGTTATCATCAGATTCGGGTCCGAGAGGAGGACATTTCGAAGACGACTTTCAGGACACGTTATGGTCATTTTGAGTTCCAGGTCATATTCTTCGGACTGACCAATGCACCCGCGGTGTTCATGCAGTTGATGACAAGGTCTTCCGCCCTTATCTCGATCAGTTTCTTATAGTCTTCATCAACAACATTCTGATCTATTCGAGGACCCGTGAGGAGCACGAGCAGCATCTAGAGGTTACATTGCAGACCCTCCGCGCACACCAGCTGTATGCGAACACTACCAAAAAAAGGGACAAAGGCTACGGATTAAATCCGTAGCCTTAGACCTATGGCTACGGTTCTAGTCCGTAGCACGTCCGTAGTCGTAGGTGCAGTAACAATAGGTCTGGAACCTATAGCTACGGATCTAATCCGTAGCTATAGGTCACAACAGCTACGGATTGAATCCGTAGCAACTATCTCCGTAGCTATAGCTACCAACAGCTACGGATTTATTCGCCACAGCTACGGATTAAATCCGTAGCTATGTCTGGCAATAGCTACGGATATAATCCGTATCAACTATGTCCGTAGCTGTAGATTACAACAGTTACGGATTTAATCACAACAGCTACGGATTGCATCTGTAGCTATATCTGGCAATCGCTACGGATATAATCCGTAGCAATTATATCCGTAGCTGTAGATTACAACAGCTACGGATTTAACTACAACAGTTACGGATTGAATATGTAGCTATATCTGGCAATCGCTACGGATATAATCCGTAGCAATTATATCCGTAGCTGTAAATTATAACAGCTACGGATTTAATCATAACAGCTACGGATTTAATCCGTAGCTATAGGTTACAATGCTACGGATTATTTGTTTATTCAATTATCACCTGTATAATCATTCAATTACCACCTGTATAATCATCCTATATAATCATTCAATTACCACCTGTATAATCATCCTGCATAATCATTCAATTACCACCTGTATAATCATTCATTCATTCCATTACAATCAATTACAATCATTCATTCATTCCATTACAATCAATTGCAATCATTCATTCATTCAATTACAATCAATTACAATCCTTCATTCAGACAATTACAATCCTTCATTCAATCAATTAAAATTACAATCCTTCATTCAATCAATTACAATAATGCTGAAAATACAAATCTTTGGCTTCATTAGGGAAATTTGCTCGACTTCACCCTGAAATTTCAAAGATAAAGAATTGAAAGAATAAATATCCTTCATTCAATGAATTACAATTACAATCCTTCATTCAATGAATTACAATTACAATTTACAATTACAATAATGCTGAAAATACAAATCTTTGGTTTAGGTTAGGTTATAGGTTAAGGTTTAGGTTTAGGAAACCGGTTTCAGGTTCGGGATCGGATTTAAGTTTGGGTTTAGGTTTAGGTTAGGGAGTTGAGATTCTGATTAGGTGTAGGTTTAGGTTAAGGGATTTGAGAATAGGTTAAGATGTAGGTTTAAGAAATCGGGTTCGGGTTCGGGATCGGGTTTAAGCTTGGGTTTTTAAGTTTAGGTTTAGGTTTAGGTTAGGTAGTTAGGTTTAGGTTAGGTTGTAGGTTAAGGTTTTGGGAATTGAGAATAGGTTAAGGTTTAGATTTAGGAAACCGGGTTCGGGTTCGGGATCGAGTTTAATTTTGGGTTTTCAAGTTTAGGTTTAGGTTTAGGTTTAGGTTAGGTAGTTAGGTTTAAGTTAGGTTGTAGGTTAAGGTTTAGGGAATTGAGAATAGGTTAAGGTTTAGGTTGAGAAAACTGGATTCGGTTCGGGTTTGGGATTGGGTTTAAGTTTGGGTTTTCAAGTTTAGGTTTAGGTTTAGGTTTAGGTTTAGGTTAGGTAGTTAGGTTTAGGTTAGTTTGTAGGTTAAGGTTTAGGTTTAGGAAACCGGTTTCGGGTTCGGGATCGGGTTTAAGTTTGGGTTTTCAAGTTTAGGTTTAGGTTTAGGTTTAGGTTAGGTTGTAGGTTAAGGTTTAGGGAATTGAGAATAGGTTAAGGTTTAGGTTGAGGAAATTGGGTTCGGGTTCGGCATCGGTTTTAAGTTTGGGTTTGCAAGTTTAGGTTTAGGTTTAGGTTAGGGAGTTGAGATTTAGGATTAGGTGTAGGTTTTGGTTTAGGGATTTGAGAATAGGTTGAGGTTTAGGTTTAGGAAATCGGGTTTGGGTTCGGGATTGGATTTAAGTTTGGGTTTTCAAGTTTAGGTTTAGGTTTAGGTTAGGTAGTTAGGTTAAGGTTAGGTTGTAGGTTAAGGTTTAGGGAATAGAGAATAAGTTAAGGTTTTAGTTTAGGAAACCGGGTTCAGGTTCGGGATCGGGTTTAAGTTTGGGTTTTCAAGTTTAGGTTTAGGTTTAGGTTAGGGAATTAGGTTTAGGTTCGGTTGTAGGTAAAGGTTTAGGGAATTGAGAATTGGTTAAGGTTTAGGTTGAGGAAACTGGGTTTGGGTTCAGGACCGGGTTTAAGTTTGGGTTTTCAAGTTTACGTTTAGGTTTCGGTTAGGGAGTTAGGTTTAGGTTATGTTTTAGGTTAAGGTTTAGGGAATTGAGAATAGGTTAAGGTTTAGGTTGAGAAAAGTGGGTTCGGGTTCGGCATCGGGTTTAAGTTTGGGTTTTCAAGTTTAGGTTTAGGTTTAGGTTAGGTAGTTAGGTTTAGGTTCGGTTGTAGGTTAAGGTTTTGGGAATTGAGAATAGGTGAAGGTTTAGGTTTAGGAAACCGGGTTCAGGTTCGGGATCGGGTTTAATTTTGGGTTTTCAAGTTTAGGTTTAGGTTTAGGTTAGGGAGTTATGTTTATGTTAGGTTGTAGGTTAAGGTTTAGGAAATTGAGAATAGGTTAAGGTTTAGGTTTAGGAAACCGGGTTCGGGTTTAAGTTTGGGTTTTCAAGTTTAGGTTTATGTTTAGGTTAGGGAGTTAGGTTTAGGTTAGGTTGTAGGTTAAGGTTTAGGGAATTGAGAATAGGTTAAGGTTTAGGTTGAGGAAACTGGGTTCGGGTTCGGGTTTGGGATCGGGTTTAAGTTTGGGTTTTCAAGTTTAGGTTTAGGTTTAGGTTTAGGTTAGGTAGTTAGGTTTAGGTTAGTTTGTAGGTTAAGGTTTAGGTTTAGGAAACCGGTTTCGGGTTCGGGATCGGGTTTAAGTTTGGGTTTTCAAGTTTAGGTTTAGGTTTATGTTAGGTTGTAGGTTAAGGTTTAGGGAATTGAGAATAGGTTAAGGTTTAGGTTGAGGAAATTGGGTTCGGGTTCGGCATCGGGTTTAAGTTTGGGTTTTCAAGTTTAGGTTTAGGTTTAGGTTAGGGAGTTGAGATTTAGGATTAGGTGTAGGTTTTGGTTTAGGGATTTGAGAATAGGTTGAGGTTTAGGTTTAGGAAATCGGGTTTGGGTTCAGGATTGGATTTAAGTTTGGGTTTTCAAGTTTAGGTTTAGGTTTAGGTTAGGTAGTTAGGTTGAGGTTAGGTTGTAGGTTAAGGTTTAGGGAATAGAGAATAAGTTAAGGTTTTAGTTTAGGAAACCGGGTTCGGGTTCGGGATCGGGTTTAACTTTGAGTTTTCAAGTTTAAGTTTAGGTTTAGGTTAGGGAATTAGGTTTAGCTTCGGTTGTAGGTAAAGGTTTAGTGAATTGAGAATTGGTTAAGGTTTAGGTTGAGGAAACTGGGTTTGGGTTCAGGACCGGGTTTAAGTTTGGGTTTTCAAGTTTACGTTTAGGTTTCGGTTAGGGAGTTAGGTTTAGGTTATGTTGTAGGTTAAGGTTTAGGGAATTGAGAATAGGTTAAGGTTTAGGTTGAGAAAAGTGGGTTCGGGTTCGGCATCGGGTTTAAGTTTGGGTTTTCAAGTTTAGGTTTAGGTTTAGGTTAGGGAGTTAGGTTTAGGTTAGGTTGTAGGTTAAGGTTTAGGGAATTGAGAATAGGTTAAGGTTTAGGTTGAGGAAACTGGGTTCGGGTTCGGGTTTGGGATCGGGTTTAAGTTTGGGTTTTCAAGTTTAGGTTTAGGTTTAGGTTTAGGTTAGGTAGTTAGGTTTAGGTTAGTTTGTAGGTTAAGGTTTAGGTTTAGGAAACCGATTTCGGGTTCGGGATCGGGTTTAAGTTTGGGTTTTCAAGTTTAGGTTTAGGTTTAGGTTAGGTTGTAGGTTAAGGTTTAGGGAATTGAGAATAGGTTAAGGTTTAGATTGAGGAAATTGGGTTCGGGTTCGGCATCGGGTTTAAGTTTGAGTTTTCAAGTTTAGGTTTAGGTTTAGGTTAGGGAGTTGAGATTTAGGATTAGGTGTAGGTTTTGGTTTAGGGATTTGAGAATAGGTTGAGGTTTAGGTTTAGGAAATCGGGTTTGGGTTCGGGATTGGATTTAAGTTTGGGTTTTCAAGTTTAGGTTTAGGTTTAGGTTAGGTAGTTAGGTTGAGGTTAGGTTGTAGGTTAAGGTTTAGGGAATAGAGAATAAGTTAAGGTTTTAGTTTAGGAAACCGGGTTCGGGTTCGGGATCGGGTTTAACTTTGAGTTTTCAAGTTTAATTTTAGGTTTAGGTTAGGGAATTAGGTTTAGGTTCGGTTGTAGGTAAAGGTTTAGTGAATTGAGAATTGGTTAAGGTTTAGGTTGAGGAAACTGGGTTTGGGTTCAGGACCGGGTTTAAGTTTGGGTTTTCAAGTTTAGGTTTAGGTTTAAGCTATGGAGTTTGGTTTAGGTTAGGTTGTAGGTTAAGCTTTAGGGAATTGAGAATAGGTTAAGGTTTAAGTTGAAGAAATTGGGTTCGGGTTCGGCATCAGGTTTACGTTTCGGTTTTCAAGTTTAGGTTTATGTTTAGGTTAGGTTGTAGGTTAAGCTTTAGGTAATTGAGAATAGGTTAAGGTGAAGGTTGAGGAAACCGGGTTCGGGTTCGGGTTCAGGATCGGGTTTAAGTTTGGGTTTTAAAGTTTAGGTTTAGGTTTAGGTTAGGGAGTTAGGTTTAGGTTAGTTTGTAGGTTAAGGTTTAGTTCTAGGGAATTGAGTTTAGGTTATAGGTTTTGGTTTAGGTTATTGGTTTTGGTTTAGGTTAAGGTTTAGGTTATTGGATTTGAGAATGGGTTCGAGTTTAGGTTAAGGTTTAGGTTATTGGATTTGAGAATGGGTTCGGGTTTAGGTTGTAGGTTTTGGTTTTGGTTTTGGTTTAGGTTATAGGTTTTGGTTTAGGTTATAGGTTATAGGTTTTGGGATTTGAGAATGGGTTCGGGTTTAGGCTATAGGTTTTGGTTAAGGTTTAGGTTATAGGTTTTGGGATTTGAGAATGGGCTCGGGTTTAGGTTACAGGTTTTGGTTAAGGTTTAGGTTTAGGTTTAGGTTATAAGTTTTTTGGGATTTGAGAATGGGTTATAGTTTAGGTTTAGGTTAGGTTATAGGTTTTGGCTTTGGTTTAGGTTATAGGTTATGGGATTTGAGAATGGGTTCGGGTTTAGGGATTTGAGTTTAGGTTATAGGTTAAGGTTTTAGGGATTTGAGTTTAGGTTATAGGTTTTGGTTTAGGTTATAGGGTTTTGGTTAAGGTTTAGATTTTTGGATTTGAGAATGTGTTCGGGTAGAGGTTATAGGTTTTGGTTTTAGTTTAGGTTTAGGTTATAGATTTTTGGATTTGAGAATGGGTTATGGTTTAGGTTTAGGAAATCGGGTTCAGGTTCAAGATTGGGTTTAAGTTTGGGTTTTCAAGTTAAGGTTTAGGTTTAGGTTACGGAGTTGAGATTAGGATTAGGTGTAGGTTTAGCTTTAGGGAATTGAGTTTAAGTTATAGGTTTAGGTTTTGGTTTAGGTTAGGGGTTTTGATTTAGGTTATAGGTTATAGGTTATAGGTTTTGGTTATAGGTTATAGGATTTGAGAATGGGTTCGGGTGTGGTCCCTGCAAATACAAATATAATACAAATATAAACACGGCCTGTCCGAATGGCCAGGCCCTTCCAATGCCGTCCATAGGAAATGGACAGCTTCATCATGGTCATAATAGCGGTTCCCACCTTCCAGGGACCCCCGCTCTTCCGGATAGCTCCGACGCACATCCGGGTCTGCTCCATTAATCTCGAGCAAATACATAAACACGGCCTGTCCAAATGGCCAGGCCCCTCCAATGCCGTCCATAGGAAATGGACAGCTTCATCATGGTCATAATAGCGGTTCCCACCTTCCAGGGACCCCCGCTCTTCCGGATAGCTCCGACGCACATCCGGGTCTACTCCATTAATCTCGAGCAAATACATAAACACGGCCTGTCCAAATGGCCAGGCCCCTCCAATGCCGTCCATAGGAAATGGACAGCTTCATCACGGTCATAACAGCGGTTCCCACCTTCCAGGGACCCCCGCTCAACATCCGGATAGCTCCGACCCACATCCGGATCTGCTTCATCAATTTTGAGATAATATATAAACATGGGCCTGTCCAAATGGCCAGGCCACTTCATCAATGTATCATATAGTATGAAGGAAAGAAGACTCACTAATTTAGCTAGCAAGGAGAGAAAGTGTGAGTGCTTGGAATGTCGCCCTTTCTTTGAATAATGGATGCATATTCCACAATGCAATCTGAGAATGAGTAAGTTAGTAAGCTAGGATGTGCTTGAAAACCTAGGTAAGCTAGTAAGCTAAACTAACAAGCAAGTGGTACATACAGCCATAGAATAAAATGTATGAAGCTCTGAGAGAAAGGCTGCCCAATGTTTCATTTATTTGGACTTATAAATAAAAATGTATCACAAAATAATAGGAAAGGACATGCATTCTTTGTTGAAAAACTAACCTTTCTTTATTAGGAAGCAAGCCACAAAGTCTTCATTGTCTTTCCACATGTATACTGATGAAATCCCCCGTTCATAATACCTACCAATGCAGTTGTGCAAAAGAATTGCTTTTACTTCTTCAGAAACAGAGAATATTTTCTTTCATTTTCTGCGTACTGGCATTACTTGCCAAATCATTAGATGAAGGTCATGGACAAAAAATTAAGCCTACTGTAATAGATAAATAGTAAATCAAAGATCTAATCTCGCAACAAAAAATTAAGCATACTGTAATAGATAAATTGTAATTTAAGGTGTGTTTGGTTGAACCAAATATCATGATATTTTTGTGCAACTAGACACCGTTAATAATTGATTCTTGTTGGTTATGGGAAGAGCTGATGAAGGGTGTCTAGATCAGCTCAAGTTATAAACAATCAAAATTTTTTAGATAATTTCGTGAAAGCATTTCCAATTAAGAATTCGACAACCTTCTAAATGCATCATACACACATACATACATGTATAAAACATACATAGATACCTATAGGGGAATTTTGGACACATTTCCAATTAAGAATTCGACAACCTTCTAAATGCACCATACACACATACATGCATGTATAAAACATACATAGATACCTATAGTAGATTAGTTGTTGTCCGTTGATATAGCATCTTCGAAAAAACCAACCAACTTATGAAGCAATAACAATAGCAATCACTCATAAAAAAAATAAAAATAAAAAAAAAAGTCCAAAAATAAGAAAAAACCATCCTTTCAATAGGTCAATAGGTATGCTTCATTCATAGAAAAACCAAACGAAAACACTAAACTTCAAACTTTATGCTCATGTCAATTAAAACATAAACCAATAACAAATGGCAATCTGCAATAGCTTACATCCAAATACACTAGTCTAGATAGAGGACTGGTGCAACTTTTCCAGATACGCCGGTCTACATCAAACTGCAACAATAGATTATGTTCTGACATCCCAGCTAGTTAGATGATCCAACAACTCTCCTCTAACCGGCAAAGAAAAAAGCCTTGAATTTTCTACCAGGTTTTAAGCCAATAACAAGAGAACAGTACACATCCAATGTTAAAAGCTCCAATGGCATATCATAAGATGATCCAACAACTCCCCTTGTACGCATGGAAACTAGATCTTTTAACAGGTTTTTTGAGGGAGGAAATGGTTTTACTCATTTTCTATGAAAAGGAAATTGATATCTCCTCTCGTTTTTCTTTCTTTCTTTTTGTTGTTGTTGTTGTTATGTTTTTCTTAAACAAAGAATCTGTCATAGAAGGGGAATTCATTTTATTTTCCATGGTTCTATATGGGTTTCCCTCTCCACAAACAGGCAATGTAAACTTGTGATTCCCAAACTTTGGATGTGTGGGGCCCGCAGTCCAATTGGTTGGGTTTGGAGAACTAGATCTGCACATGCATGGGCCATCTCAATGCATATATGCATTTCAGCCACAATGAGGCCCACAAATTGGATAGTATGAATTGACTAGCATATATGCTACTAGTGTGGCAGGTGAGGCACCATCATTTAAGAAATGGTGGAAAATGCACATAGTAGTCCAACACATTAACTAATATGCCCTCAGAAACACAGAGGTAACAGGCATATCTTTAATCAGCCAATAGGCTGCCTACTGTAGATATCAACCAATTCATCTGAAGTGCATATAGTTTGGACGGGTGGTTTTTGGTTCATCTTGCCTATCCGTGTTATAATAACCCTCAGAGGTCATATGTGAATAAAAGCTTACATGATGGTGACGTGTGCATGAGGATCAAGAGTACCCGAAATATTTAAAAAGTAAATTATTATGGAAATCCCTACAAAACAGAGCAAATAGAAAATATTTAGCAGGAAATTTATGTTGTTCAACTTGAAATATGGAGCTAGGCAAACACTATCATTAATGGGTTGTAGTCAGGTTTAAGTTTGCATATGTAAATAAAAGCTTACATGATGGTAACGTTTGAATGAGGATCAAGAGTACCCAAAATATTTAAAAGTAAATTATTCTGGAAATCCCTACAAAACAGAGCATTAGCAGGAAATTTATGTTATTCAACTTGAAATATGGAGCTGGGCAAACACTATCATTAATGGGTTATAGTCAGGTTTAAGTTTGAATTCTTGGCCCAACTTTGTAAAAATTGTCCTGCATCAAAACATACACATAATGAAGATGCTCATGAAAAGGTCTTCAAGTAAGATAACCTCAGGAAGCATGCATCTTTTTCTATAACATTTGATCTGCAGTTAACTGTCTTGAATTTGCAGCACTGGATCAGCAAGGCTTTGTTTGTGGTCCGGACTTAAATCCATCGCCATTGTCTTACATGAAGCGTTCGGCATTGTTGTCACCTGCATTACTTCTTTTCCGAATCTAAGTTAGTGGGATGCCTGTCTGAAAGTTTTAAGGCCTGTTGGAAAGCACTACCACATATGGATTGGTTCCACAACTTCAGCAGAACTCATCCATTTTGAGTTCGGAGTGGAGCAGAAAATAAAAATCACATTGAGTAGGATTCCATTTCCTGCCTTCTCTGACCCATAAGAACAGGATGGTTGAATGCCAATCTCACATGAGGTTTGCACAGAGGGATTATAGAGTCGTCAATCAGCAAACATTAAGCTTGCAGATGCTTGTGGTGTGGGTGGTTTGGCAATCCCAGCCATTGATCTAATTGGCCCCACTGTCGATAGGGAATTTCTTAAAAATAATTCTTAGCAGATGATGCTAATCCTTCAATAATTGGCCCTGTTTAAGGACAAAATACAGAAACAGCTCACATTCAATAGAATGTGGTCCAACAATCGAAGGGCAGAGTGCTTCCAATCTGGGAGATTTTATAGACTTCCCCAATCTACGGTGGGCCCAACGATCGACAGTCAGTATACTGTACTGTTGCAAATGAGAAACAGTACAAATAATTCCTCTGGGCAAAGTGCAGCCTCTATATAAAAGCATTGTTCATTTCTTGTCTCAATGACAAAGCGATGCTCATGAAAAGGTCTTCAAGTAAGATAACCTCAGGAAGTTTTAGCGGAGACCTGGTTTTTGGAAAGAAAATAATACAATCAATAATTCAACAAAATAGATAACTGGACTAACTGATTTTTTTTCATGACAACCAAACAATAAAGGGAATGTTGGGGCTTTGGCATTGTCGGAGCCGGTTGCTTCCTTGAAAACCCATGTTGCAATTCTGATTAAAGTTTAAGGAAAATACCACCGAAGAAATGTTGTGGCCACAACAATCATGTACATAATTCTTCCAGAAAATACAGATCATTGACAAGTAGAGGACTGATTTCCACAATCATCACCTGGTTTGCCAAAAGAATAAGAAAATTAAAATGAGTCCATGCAATCCTCGATGGATGGAAAGAAATTTCAGCAAAAGTTGTTTGTGGAGTGTCTATGTGCATTCAAAACTGAGAAGATGCTGATGTATTATCCTTTCTTCTTTTTTGAAATATATTTTAGTCATTCATGAAATAAATAAATAAATAAATAAAATCTACTTGAAGTGTCCCTCACACTAACAGCTAGCTGAAAGCTTGTATCTTTGTAATTCTAATGTGTTATATATTTATGTATTTGATGCTCAACTCTATTTATGTAACTCTATTTCATTCTAATGTGTTAACTGAATTTTCCCATGTTCAGTTTAGAAAGAAGGAGAAGAAGAGGTGAGGTGACTAGTATAGGGACAAGTGAGTGAAGTAGATATTAAGTAAACTACATGACCCACACATATATGATCATGCCTAAGCTGAATTCAGCATTGCTCATGGGCTGATTGGTCAGTAACAGAATGAAATACAAAGTCACCTTCCTCGTGAATATTGCTGCTTTCAGGGGCATTTTTGTCACTAGGAGTTGGGGTCTCAGGTGCTGAAGGCGGGGCTGCTGGCGCAAGCGATTGCTGCTCTGTCCTTGCAGGTGCCATCCAGACAGTGGCAGTGGGTACATACACTGCTCTAGGCACTGCACTCTCCTTCATAACTTTAATCTGTAGGCAAAAAATTCGATCTCACTACAAGCAATACATACAGGAGGATTCGAGACTATTTTCAGTCTAACTTTTGGTGCATGTTGTAGCTCAAACAGAGCTCGCTTTTAAGACGCACTTCCCGCCATTTTCAGACACATATTCTCTTGTTTTATAGGCTGGATATGTGGCTGATTACAGGCCGTGATCTCAGCTATTTCTCAGCTGGGAAACGCACTGTTTACATGTCCGCTGTGGCCTGTTGGGTCTATAACCCAACTTCTTGCTGATGTGTGGCTACAACCACCGTAGAACAGAAAAACTGAAAAGAGAAAGATGTTGAACTGCTGCTGTATTTCTTACTGTTTAGGAACAGTCCAGATCCACCAGATGTGAGAAGGAGCTGCTAATCCGTGAGAAGGAGGTCCTGCACCTCTACCTGTTTTGGGTGTTTGCAAATACCTAACAACAAAATCAACAGAAAAGTTCCCAGCAAAAAAAGTTTTCCAGCAAGTTTTCAGCCACAACAGAATTTCCAGCAAGTTTTCAGCCACACAGCAAGTTTCTCTTCATTCTCCTTTTGTATTACCATCAAAGGAAGGTGTAACCGCTCTAGGTCTTCCCCTTTCATGCTCACACACACAATTCCAGTTCCATGCTTAACAATATAAGCCATGGCTTCTGGTGTTACCAACGATGCTGCCATTATAAGATCTCCCTCATTTTCTCTATCTTCATCATCTACAACAATCACAAACTGCAATATCAACAAAAAGGAGTAAGTAACAAACAGATTAGTGTAGCAACCAAAATGTAGAAACATAAATTGTATAGAGGAGAAAAACTGTTAAGAGGTAGCATGGGTGTGCAACAAGAACTTTCATATTTCTACATTTCCCATTGGTACTTTCTACTTTCAACCTTAAGCTGTCTCTCTTTTCTGTATTTCACTTAAGGGTATTTTTCACACTGTAGATGACATTTGTATAGTAGTCAATAGCATCCTTACACCCAACATTGTGTGGGAGGAATTTCACACACTTTCACTACTAACCTTGCCTTGGCGAATGTCTTCAATGGCCTCAGGTATTGAAGCGAATCCTTCTGAAGGATAATCCAAGTTGAATTCGCCATTATCAGTGAGAAAATCATCAGCTGCAGGTACGACATCAGCTGCAATTGTTCCGAATGCTATGGCATTGGCTTGCATCTCAATACTGGTTGATAGATTTGACTGTTCATTAACAGACTGCGCTGCAACTATACCAAAACAAGATCTTTTCCTGCCAACGGGTTCACGAAATATAAACCTCTGAACTCCTTCAAATTCTTGTACCCACTAAAGAAACCACAGAGAATTATGACAAGTACAAAGATAAAATAAAAATAAAGAAAAAAAATTAAAGAAAACAGGAGAATGGACTAGAGCCTATGCACGAAATCACATGCTTTATTCAACTTTTGTGCTTATAAATATGTTGAAGAAGGTAAAGCAAAATCAACTTTTTGTATTTTTTATGAGTTTCCTTTATTATTATTATTATTATTAGTATTTTTTATGAGTTTCCTGTAAAGTTTGTAAATGCAACATGTGAAATAAAAAACCTAAAACCGGCATTTGAATATTCAAAACAGAATTGTTCACCTTTTACAAAACAATATACATTTCAGTATGGCTGTAAATGAGCTGGCTAGGCCCTACAGGTTCCTGCACCCAGAGTGTGGCTAAATGGGCATGGGCATGGGTTTAGGTAAGTTTTTTAGCCTGGTAAATAAATGCACCAGGTGTTGTTACACCCCTGCCCATGCTCGAATCTGGACTGAACTGGATTATGTATCTATGAGAATTCTTATGTGATACTTCATGTACAATGTATTAAAATACTATAATTTTAATAACATGTTATGCCTGACCTTGGTTCATGCAGTGTTCTCGTAATCTTTTCCATATGAATATGTAAAAATAACACACTAAAAAAAAATCAGCAATTGATAATTATACTAATCCTATTTGGTAGACACAACTTTTTTTTCTACTTTTGGAAATAGAATAGTACAACTCTATAGTCTTCAAAGCTTGGGCTAGCTTTGAGGACTTTTTACTGGGATTTGGCAATATGAAGCCTAGTCCCTTGACAGCCAATCCAATAGATCACCACCAGGCCATTCCTTATAGCCCATAGTTTTTAACTATGAATGCAAGTGGAAACACCAGCCTATCCATGTCCATAGATTTACATGCGTTTACATATGTAATTATGGTAAAACCTAATAGTTGATACGTATTCAACTGCAGTTTGTACAACTTTTTAGCGGTTCAACAGAAAGCTCATAATGGTTCAGACAGTTTTTGAGTTTCTAAGTGGTTTGGATCGAACTTGTGAAGCAGGCCATACACATCCACCACCTGACAAAGGGCCACAATAACTTATCTCTAAACCCACTTCATTTATACATCATACAGCCTAGCCTGCGATGAGCTCAACTACAAGCCGCATCCAACAGAAAACTTGTAACCGCAGCAGCTACTGGCCCCATTCATCAATATTTATATTTTACATAACTAACCAAGATTGGTCACTTCTCAATGGAACCTGCAAGGGAGACATTATTAAGTGATTGCAACCATACGTACACATATGTTGTAAATAATAAAATTATGCTTACTTGACAGAGAACATCCACAATCACACCTACGCATAAACTCTTTTACAATCCAAACAGTGTAAACAAAAAACAGCAGTAGTTTTCTTCAAAAAGAATTCTTTTCCACAGATTCCTCGTATCCAAACAGGGCCTAGGTTTACTTCGATGGATAAATAACTCTAGCATTTTTAATTCCTATTGAATTTAATATAAAAGATGAGATTAGTTTCTCTTCTTTAGTTAACTCAATCTTGCAACGTCTCCTTTTTCCATTTTGCAAGTTAGATCCATTTACAATCAGTAAGTTGTGTATATCAACTAGCAGAATATCATGTAGCATAAAGAACAAATGTTAGAGTTGCATGCAAACTTTACAAAATGTGCAGTCCATTGGCTCAAACCAAGAGCTGAGAAGAAAGGGAATGGTGGTCATCTTTGAAATTCAAGGGCATTGGTGTCTTATGGTACTCAAGAGCATAGGCAAAATCACAGAACTAAGGATATAATAGCAGTTGAGTATTGACCACCTACTAGATCAGAACAAAACTGTAGCAATTTGTGCTCCATGAAATCAGCCTAATTTTTCACCTTGAAGTTTGGTTAGCTGCAAAATCAAGGGTAATTGGATTGTTTGTGAAACTCAGGAACACCATGTTTTGGACCTTTGGTACAACCCAAACCAGGCTTTTACAGGTAGAAATATTGCCAATGTAATGTATATCCAGATTGTTTGGATGAGAACAGGACCACAGTTTCACATGTAGAGAGGATTTATTCATTTCCACTTCATTTCCAAGAAGAAATGAGTCAAAAAAAAAATAAATTCTCATGCCACAACAGGTCCCACATGCAACCAGTTGCACAAATTTCTCATCTATAGCTATAAAATCCCTGCTAAAAAGATGTGGCCATTGCTGTAAATGTGAGGATGTAGAGTAGCAGGATGCAGAAATATAACCTTTTCAAGAAGGTTAGCCCCAAGCACCGGTAAATGTGGCCATTGCTGTAAATGTGATCGTCATGGTGAAGCCCACCTTGTGCATTGGTCCAATTCCCTACAGCATTTATCATGTTTGAGAGAAAGACGAACCTCATAGAACCACTTGATTTGATGGCCTGATCTACTTCCAGCATGCAGGGACTGGAACTATTAAAGTGCCATGCACAACTAAAACTCGCAATGGCCAGTCCATTGTAACTCTGTCCAAACTAATTCCCAACAAAAAAGGATTGTTAACAAAATGGATAAATAGACAATTTGTAGCCCATGCCACATCCAAAGTAGTAAAGCCATTCATAACAAATAACTTACACTAATAACAACTAATGTGAATCACCTCCTTGGTTGTGAAAGTTGAAGAGTGTTTGTAGAAACAATCGAGAGATCTGTAGAAACAAAATGCTTCTCATGAGAATATTGAATAAAATTGACATAAAATCCACACCTATTACAAAAACCAATCATTGAGAATAAATACTCTGAGATCGAATCCAGGTTTGAATTCATGTCTTTCAGCCCTTGTCCAAACGGGCTCTATGAATCTTGCTTTCCCTGAGGAATAAAGAAACCAATAGAGGCACTCAACATAGATTCACCAAAAAACTGAGCTACAAAAAGAAAAATCCAGATGTAGGCTCTAAAAGACCCCCTTTCTTAGATGAAACAAGGCAGTGGTTGAATATCTGTTGAAATCAACAACTCTGAGCAACGTTGTTGGGTCCTGTACGTTGTAATCAGCCAGTTTTCCAATATGGCCAGGACCTGACTAATACATGTGTTCTCTCCATGAAGTAAGAGCTCCCCATTTAACCAATACATTTAAGTTCTCAACAATCCTCGAATTCTCACCATCACTTTGATCACCACCATCATCAATAACAATAATAATAATAATAATAATAACAAACAGGTTTGATAAGCCCACATACACCTCCATGCATGGCCATATGCAGGATATTGAACCATATAACTGGCCCAAAACTCAGGCCAGACCATTCGGCAGGCAGGACACCCTTATACTTTGAAAAGGAAGCTAGTCTCAGAAAATGTGAGCTTACCTTCAGCTCCAAATGCAAACTCATTAGATGATTCTCAACTTGTTCGATTTTTGCCTGCTTATCTTTATTTCCTCTTCCTGTCATTCACATCAAAAATAAATTTAGAAATACTTCTCAGGGACCAACATTCTATGAAAAAAGACAGAAAAGTTAAAAATAGAAAGGGCAATGTAAACTATCCATCCATGTTCGATTTTTGCCTGCTTATCTTTAATTTCCTCTTCCTGTCATTCACATCAAAAATAAATTTAGAAATACTTCTCAGGGACCAACATTCTGTGAAAAAAGAATCTGATATGAGAGTACAAGTATCCACATTCTTAGCAGAAGTAGCAGCAACATCAATACAAAGAAGAATCTGATATGAGAGTACATATGTTAGGATATACTTATCTACTACAAAATTTGAATAAATTGAAATCCATTGGAATTGGAAATACTTACTGCAGCTAAAGGACCCAATTGAGAACGGAGGGATGAAAAATCTAATTCCTGGACTGCGCTTGGAATTCCCTCAGCGACACAAGAAACTGCATCTTCCACCTGGGAAAAAAAAAAAAGAAGAAGAAAAGAAAGAAACAAAAGACACTTTACTCATCCCAGAAATGGCAGTTAATGTAAAACAATTTTGCCTACTCCATCCATGGAAAATCACATGCAAGCAAGCATAGCAGTAAAGAAAGCTATGATGCAAATAAATAGCATCTAAGACAGTACACACGCAATTAATAAATTATGAACATGGAAAAAGAAACCCAACATTACACAACATGGAACAATAAGAATTTTTCTTTTCTTCTTTTTGGAATGGGACAATTTTTCTATAGTAGCATACATTTTATTAAAGTGAAAAATGAATGATCTGTAAAGAAGAATTCACCAAAGATGATTGAAGGAAGATCCTACACATAACACAGTGTTGGTACTCCTTCCTTCCCTGGCTTATTCCACATTGTTTACCTCCATAGTAAGGTACAACACAATAGCATCCAATACATGAATGGGAGAATTTTCCATTGTAAGTTTGTAATATCCATTTTATTAAAGTGAGAAGCAAAAGATCTATAATGAAGAATTCACCAAGATAATTGAAGGAAAATCCTACACAAACAGTCTTGGTATTCCTTCCTTCACTGACCTAATCCAGATTGTTTGCCTCCCTAGTAAGGTATAATACAATATCATGCATGAAGTAAATGATAAAGAATCCCATATTGGCAAGCAAAACCAGAAACAATACCAGAACAGAGAAACAAGCAGATAAAATTTAATAATGAATCCATATAGAGGGAAGGGAATACACAACTTTCAGGGTCATCGTGAAATTATTTTAGCGGCTAGAAAATGTAAGATGGCATAAGACATCCTACACTACTGTTATTAGGAAGTATGAGTATCATAGTATAGGATAATGATTCCAAAAATAAATGAAGTGCTGCAATCGTTGAAAGATGGGAGTAATAATTAGTACTTTTTTAAACGTAATAACTTTACTGAGAAAGAAGATAAAAACAATCTTATATGCAAAGATACACAGGTCACACCATCACAGGCGAGAGAATCTGCAACCTCATTGGCATCCTTGAGAGCATAAGAAAATCCAAACAATAGCAATATTGGAGTCGCCCTCCACAATTGAGATGACTCACGAGCACACTTCTTAACAACTACCTTCAATAAAGGCCCATAGCCCCACTATGTTGGAGGATTGTTCCCCAATCTGAAAGGAACACAAGGATGAATTCACCCCTGTCATTCCTGAGAATCTCTATTGTTGGTAGGCTGTGATTCCCAATTGAACTACCATCAAAACTTAACAGTACGACTGGCCATTATGAATTGAAAAGAACAGCATCATCTAGCTGAGCTTCAAAATTAGTTAATGTGTAGTAGATGCATTTGAAACTCAATCAAAAGCAGCAAGAGCGTTCGAAAGAACAAAGGGGATACCTGTAGCATGCCATTTTCCAATATCGAGTGCCTCCAGAGAGTGGAGTACGAGCCTGTTTTCCATTCTCTGCAGAGGCAGCAGACCGTTGGAATCATCAACTTCGGAAGAGGATACTTCCGTCTTTTTCTTTTTCTTTTTTTTTTTTTTGGACCCTAATCCGCCATGTTTCTTTTTGGACCACCTCCAACCAATTCGAAAATGCCAGCAGCATTGAACAACAAGAATTCAACTCAAAATGAGATACATCAACAACACCCACCCTCCCAAACCCACCCCACTCTCTCTCTCTCTCTCATGCCATCTTCGTCATTGACCTGGACAAAACAGAAAACCCTTAAAACAGAGAATATTGCCTCTTCTACCCTTGATTTCTTCTTTTTTTCCGTCACCAAATTCCTGAATTTCATCACAATATAAATAAAATTCCAACTTTGGAAGAGAGATGGAGAGAGAGAGAGAGAGAGAGAGATCTGGTTTCATTTCAATGAAAACAGATAAAGCTCTCTGACGAGAAATAAAGAGCGTAAAAAAGAAAAAAGGAAAATGAAGACCTAATCAGAAATATTAGGAGAATTCCTGGCATATATTAGCCAGGCTTTTCCTCGTTTAGCTGTCCTGATGTAATAACGAATTTTGAAAATGAATCAGAAATTTCCCTTTTTACCCTTCCCTTCTTTTACTGTTTCTTACCTTCCGTCTTAAGTTTCTTAGGGTTTCCTGTATTGGAGTCTTCGGTTTCTGGGTCTGCTTGATCTGGTTCGGGTTCCTTTCTTTTCTTCTTGGAGGGCGCCGTCTCCCTGATTTCATTGTCTAACTTTTGAGATTCGGCAATGGGATTTTCTAGGGTTTGAGGAGGAGGAGGTGGCGATGAAGCTCCATCTTCCGCCATGGAAGCAAACAGAGAGAACTGCTGTGAAGCGTATGAGAGGAGGTTTCAGATCCTCAGCACTTCCTCTTGCGGGCCTTCTCAAACTCTGGCGTGTTCCGGCGAGAAGGACGGCAACGGCCGAGAGATCAACGTCTTCAACCACCAACGGAAATGGAAGCCGGATCAAGAGAGGCCGGAGTCGAGATACGTTGAGAGAGAGAGAGAGAGAGAGAGAGAGAGAGAGAGAGAGAGAGTTTCGATCGGGATTTGGGATTTCGGAGGAGAGGAGCGGAAGAGGGTTTTGGGAGAAAATAGGTGGGAGAGGCGCGATGAATTTGGGGGGCGCGCATTTTGGATTTGGGACTTTGGAGTTCTTTTTTCATTTAAAATCAAATCAGCGGCGGTGGCGCATTTTGTACACTGGCGGCCACGTAAAAACACCCCTGATTTTAATCTATAGTGGCGGTTTATGGTGGCCGCCTGTGATAAAAACGCCCCTAATAAATGTTTTTTTTTGTAGTGTGGAGAAAGGCTAAGATGATGACAACATTAGAAAATCTTACTCTTGGCCAAACCTCCACCTTGATTCTTGGGTCGACACCCTGCACCAGAAATAGCAAGAATGGGGGGAAAAAAAAAGAATTATAGCAAATTGTGGCCATTGTGTTCATTTCTTCTATTTGATGAGGTAAGCTCACTTGCCATTTGTATTTGAAGGATGCCCAGTACTCATTACCTCTATTTGTGCTATTTCCAAAATTGTCACTTTGATATAAAAATGAAAGAAACCTTGCAAAACCAAGGCCAATTGTAAAGACCTTTGGCTGAGCCCAATAGATCACATAAACAAGCCTCAAAACATGCTGTTCTACAGATTTTTTTTTTTAATTTATTGAAAGGTTGCAAAAGCATAGGAAAACAAGCCTCGAAACCTGCATTTCTACATTGAACAATCATAGTTGGTAAAATGACAGGATGCACAACTAGATAGGGAAACAAGCCTCAAAACTTGCATTTAACACTGAACAAATTAAATCATGTTGATAAATTACAGGATGCACAAGCATAGGAAAAGAAGCCTCAAAACCTTCATTTCTAGATTAAACTATCATGATTGGTACAAATGACAAGATGAACAAGCATAGGGAGTCTTCAGTCATAGTACTTCTGAAATTCTTACTTTGGCATATTGGGTTATATCATCATACAATCCAAAGAAGAAGCTTCCTACTTGATGGATGTGCCTCAAAGAGGATTCTCAATCCTCTTTGTACCAATATCTTTAGCATTCATGATGCAACATTTAAGAGTTGCTGAAATAACATTTAGAACAGCAATAGGACCAAGACGTTATTTGCCACAAAAATTATTGAGTTGTTTCAATTTCAGGATATGGTCTTTCCACATGCTAGAATGCCAAATCAATGGCCCCATCACTATTTGCATTCACCAAGTGTGTGGTGAGGACCATGCTAATGGACAGCATATGCATAAAACACATCGGTGGGCCCGTGGGTGAGAGAGTGGATTCAATAGTACCCATGGCACGATTTGATTGGGTCATGTGCTGCTGCTAGAGTCAAGCAAAGCATGTTTGAAAGTGGGGCTGGACCAATCAAATCTAGCAAAGCCAGGGCCTCATGAAATCCACTCCCAGTGGGTGAAGGGTCTGCATAGTACCCATGAGAGAATTGACCAAACAGCTTTGATAAGCCCACGAGTGTAAAAATCTTCTCTCCTACATACTGCCACATTCACTTGAGTGGCAAATAGCATGATATCCATTTATCAGGTGGACCACACTATAGGAAACAGTAGTGATTGAACATCCAATCATTAAAAACTTCCTATGGCCCACTGTAATGTTTTCGTAATGTTTATTTGCCATCCAACCTATTGATAAGGTCAAATAAACATGGATGAAGGTACCAAAAAAAAAAAAAAAAACAAATATCAGCTTGATCCAAAGCATTTGTGGCTCATTAATGGTCAATCACCATTGTTTCCTATGTAATAGCTGACCTCTATCAAAATCATCAGCTAACAGGCTTTCATGGTCATAATGCCTAGGTTAAGGATCTATAAATCTTGATATCTTAAGAAAAACACAGGAAGTCAATCGTGCCTATATAACTGTGACCGATCATTTGAAAAATATGGCCAGTCAAATAAAAAGTGGGCCAGTATCTCCACCACAATGGAGCTGAAGAGTGGACTGTCCTGATTTCAGTGAAGAGAGATAAGCATGGTGGAACCAACATGATGGGTGCCTTGGGATCTCATGCCCAGTTCACACTGCCACATGGTGGCATGTTCACGAATTGCCCTGTGCATGCTTGTGGCCCAGGAAAAAACCTCATTGTAGATATACAGATTTGAAACCAGCAATTAGATTTCCCTCTAGATTTAAATAGAATCAAGTGAGACTTTTGTGCCATTCATCATATTGTTTGGGGGAAAACTGAAATTGAAAAATACCTAAGCAAGCGCACCTTATGGATGGGATCCCTATGCGTACGGACCAGATCCAAACAAGCCGCTCCACACCTGTGAAATCGATCGTCGGAAGCTCGATCAGATCAATGGCTCGAAG